>OY754958.1:173658683-173977452 GCA_963576555.1 Ferdinandea cuprea
CTCATCTGTCGTACGGAGTAAGGCGAATATGGGAAATGCGGTGAACTACTTAGCTAGGGGTCTCAGGTTCAAATCTGCCCCAGTGAAACCAGTTTTTATTTGCAGCCCCAGCTCTTGCGAAAGTGTGACAAACATTCAAGAGTAAGAACTGTAATGATAGGATTTTAAGTTTGCCAGTTGGAATATATATAAAATATATCTTCGCTTAAGGTCCTGCATTGGCCGTTTATGCCTGATATCTATATTTTGCATGGCTCATAGCTATAATATGATCCGATAGGTGGTGCAGAAGTCAAGTTAATGACAAATTTGCATTATATTCATCAAAAATGTCTGTTCAGTACCATATATGAGAATGTGTTAGATTTTATTTATTCACAACATATGAGTCTATTTAGGTGCTTTTCCTGCTCCAGTAATTCATCAATAAAAGCCAATCTAGTTCATATTGTTAATTTTAACCAAAACACCATTAGGAAATCGAACTTATCGCTTTGTCTATGTAATAATCCGTTTGTTACCTTTTGTCTGATCAGCTAGTAAATAATAAAAAAAAATTATGAATAAATCAGAAATCGATAATAAATAAATAAAAAAAATGTATCATTGACAATCAATAAGACCCTAGGAAATAGTGCCCAAAAATAAAAATGAATAGTGTCCTAAAATTTTGGGGTCTTATTTCATTTTACTATTTGGGGTTTTTTTATAGTGGAAAATATGTATATAGTTATGAAAGCTGTTGTCATAGGCACCTGCCTGAAGAAAAGCACATACCCCGATAGGAGTAACTAAGTTGCATGAGCGGTACCTACCGCCTGCGAAAAGAGAGTTAAAATCCCTTAATCCCGCGTACCTGTGTGGTCCGCTACGTGCTCGAGCTATTTGCTTTTCAGACAGGCGCCTATGACACTTTTGGGCCTTTATTTCATTTTGGTAGTGAGGCTGCATTCCATAATGAATGAAAGCACTTTATTTTCTAGAGCTAATGAATAAGTACATATAAATTTGAATTAAATAAAATGTGTAATTTATACATAACGAATCGATAAATTTAATGATAAGTAGATTAACAAGGCAAGGAAATTAGTAAATCGTCGTATTTAATTAAAAACAAAATAAATTTTATTCGCAAACGGCGAAGATATATTTATTGACACGAATGGAAGGGAGCTGTAGTTTAATGCCGAATCCGAACGGCAAATTCATTTTAGAGAAGATTCTATTGACAGTTGTGACTCTTGGATCATTGTCAGACTTCTGCAAGTCTTACTTGGTACTATTTAAATTTGAAAATGGGACCTCTCGTTTAGTAGTCCAACGCACTTAACCAATATGCCACTTCATCCACATTTGATAATTGGAAACAAGATTGTTTTAAAGAACATTATCTGACATCTCACCACTTCTTTTAAATATACATATAATGATTTTTGTCAAAATTGCCAGAATAATAATATGTTTCTTAACGCGTTTTGTAAACTTTGTTTCTGCTTAAATTTTGGCCAGCACGCGGTTTTTTGCCCAGGAAAGTCACCAACAGCAATATCGACTCTTTAGTGGTACGAATTTATATTATACGAATGAAAAACCAACCACAAATTTGAATGTATTTGCCTAGCCATTTAATAACTTGCTTTGCCATGTTCTAATTCATATCACCTAAATAAAGGAACACTTTATTAATTTTGTTTCTTTTAATTGTTTAGTTTATAGAGATATAACAGTCAACAGCTTTCTAAACTACATATGTATGTATAAACGCGTAGAAACATAGAAACGTGAAGTTCAATCACCTTTCCTTAGTAGAGGGCGTTAAGTTGGCTCACTTATAAATTAATTTTAAATAAAGCATTTCTGTTTATAACAGCTCTTAATGTATTTTTGGCAGTCAGTTGATTTACCAAATTCATTGACTATTGTTTACTGTTCTTATAAGTTTGGTATTTATATGTATTTGTTATTGTTTGATTTTTTAATATAACATTTCTGCAGGTATCTAACAGACATTGCTAAATTACCCCTAGGTGCACATATTTTATCCCTCAATGCTCGATTCAATTTTCTGAATTCAATTGTTTCCCTTTAATACAATACCTACCATATCTACATATTTACATGTTGACTTGCTTTCAAAAAGAGAAACACTTACTTCTTCACACTCAATAAGTGACTGTGCAAATCATGTTCACCTTCATCGTGACCAGACCATATGCCGTGCGTACCCATACCCACTCCCGTTGCATGGTTCCATTTCTGATCTACATGCAGTATATCATTTGTCGACCGCAAATGAAAAGACCAACGCATTCAAATTAGCGAATTTGCAACGAAATGATCGTTCTTGTCTCCAGCTGTGCATCGGAAGCCACACATTCGAAGTTGAAGACGTACCAAAACATAAGAACACCAGTAGCCGATTGGAAGGTTGTACCTTCGCCTGGACAGAGTAATAAATATGCTCTGAGAATTGATTTGTTTATTGTGGAATTTATTTTGAATTTAACTACCTACTATACTCGCAGTCGACTCGCATTCGCTTTTGTAGTTGTCGGTATTGGCTTGTGTATGGAAAGAAACGAACAAACCAAAGAAGTACCCATAACATTTAAGGACCAGCGCAAATCAGTCACATGTAAAATATTTCACAGACACTGGCGCTACGAACAATTTAAATGATCGGCAGTTATTTGATTTGCTACGCCTACTTACTTTAAAGGGGCTATGATTTTGTGTTTCCGACGACTTAAAGAAACCCCTAATGCTGTTCTCAGGCAACAAACAGTGGAGTTAAGTGATCCTCAGATTTGTAAAGGTCCATTAATCGATGTTCTTTTAACTGGCATTGAAGCGCATCGAATGACATTTAATATCAAACAATTTTTCACAGTCTTATTCCTGACAAATGGCCACACTTTATTAATCATTCACATTCACTGTAAAGATTTAAATGTGCCAAATTTGCTGGTACCTTGATGCGAAGTAGGTAGGTTTGAAATTATGAAGTCTGCAAGAATGTTGCAGGGTCATAAAGTTAAGACGAGAGTAGCACCGCAGGGGTCTCTATGTATTCGCGGTGGTGTTGTTATTGCTGATAGAAATTATCATCAATAAAATGATCAGCAAATACAGGGGCAGCCACTCTTTAGCGAAATTTTATTTGCTTAAAATAGGTCGGATTATGATTCTGTTTTAAAAATGAAATTCGTTAACGCTAACGAACGAGGTTATACGACATACAATATGCAATTTTAGATACAAACCAGTATCTACCAGCACGCTAAAGCCATTAGAATAGAATAATCGCTGTTCATCGATTCAGCGAAATGTTATTACCTATAAAATATATTTTGCTGGTTGTGCATTTTAAATAAAATTTGCAAATCAATCAATTATTTTCCTCTGCTGATGTAAACTGCCGGGATAATCGTTCTTGAGTCGTTGAAGGTGGAAAAATATTGTATAATGTGACTAGGTATCTCCACGTCTACACAAAGTAATGCTCATATATGATGAACGTAATCTGAGCAGTCAGTCCGTTCGTTGCTCGTTGATGGTCGACTTGGATGGATTATATGGCCTGATCAGTCGCGCACTTTTTTTTAGGCGGGTATACCTACCTATGTGTTGAGTGCAAATGTGTTGTTTTAGTTTTAGCTGCGAGCGTTTATTTGTTGTTTTTGACCGCGAAGCAGAGTGCGCAAATATACATAATACACACACTTATGTAGGTATGCATGTATCTATTTATATGTACATACATGTTTATGTTCGCACGACTAAAGGGGAACCTACAAACAATTACCGAGATTATTTGCAATAATTTCAACAGATTAGGTAACTGCACACGTCTCAAATTGACTTCTCGAACTGCATTTCGTTATCCTTAGTTAGCTGTCTGTATTTAATCATGCTTGGGTTTTGCTGGCAAATTGTCAAGGCCAGATAGCTTATATCCCGCATAGTAGGTCTTCAGTCCTACTTCATAACCGTTGCGTTGTTATCAGCTAAGCCTTCTACGTTCAGCAAGTTTTGAGGGAATGTGGGGTGGAATAATAGACGATAGAACAAGTTGTAAATATGTATTCAACAATCTGTCAATTATGAATGCAGATAATTTTTTTTCTTTTGAAATCTACCTACCTATGTACATGATTTAATTATACTATCACTAAATACTTGTTTCTCTCAAATAATTACTTAACAATTTTATTGCTTGCGGCTTCAATTAACCATTATCTTAAGCAAAAATATTTAAAATGATTTCTATAGACAAGACAAGTCTACCTACTTCCAAGTCCAAGCTATAAAAACGTTTGTTCCGAATGACAGCCAAAACCGCAATTCGTAGAGTTAGGAAACTTGGTGCATTTATTTCCCTTCCACTGTAGAAGCTCATACTAAGAAGAATTTTTGGATACCGTTAGTCAAATTGTTTTTAAATGTTGATGTTGTTGTTAATTTGACAACTATTTGAGAATATTTTTTTACATATAATATATTAAAAAAAACATCACAAGACGGAATAAAATTTTAAATTTAGCGTAAAAATATTAATATTATCAAAATTAAATTTAAAAAAGCAGATCATGCTCCTTTTTTTAAGGCCGCTAACTCCCCACAGGTAATTGGTAAAACTCCTTTGGTTCGTCTCATCGAAAATTGTGTTTATAGGAAATCCAGCCCTGAGAAACCCATTGAAGATCTGCTTAAATTGCGATTTTATTAAAACCATGTTGATACCGTTTTTGAAATCGGATTAAAATTAAACTCCGCCGAACCGGCAAACCTCACTGGCTGAGTGATGATGAGGTATAAATAGGAAAGATATTATCTCTCATTTTTGATCCAAACACAAAACGTTTTCTCAAAAACCGCAGCTACGATTTGATGTAATTTCGTACATTAAACATAATTGTTTAAAACACAATTAAAATTTATCAAAATTGTTAGAGAAGTTTTTGTGATAACGAATTTAATTTAAATTTAAAAAAATTTTTATATGGCCCATTCCTGGTATCCAAAGTAAAAAAAGACCAAAATCCGTGGAACTACCTTTGAGAGAATTAGTGATAATTTATTTTTCAAAAAAAAAAATAAATAAATAAATAAATGTATGGCAGGTACCGTTATTTAAAACAATAAACCAAAAATCAAAAAAACCCCGAGAGATTTTACTATAAAAAAATCAAATCCGTCGAACCGTTTCGCCATACGCCTCCCGGACAGACAGAGCGATGGAAGGCATTGGCGAGCCTAATTTTTTGGATTTCTCTATACCTAGTCGTAATATCATCCCTCATACTCAGTTTGAGTTCGAAATTTCCGCACGATCGCAATAGCTTTCTCTTTAGTATACTAATGTATACGAAAAATTTAAAAAGAGAAAAGTTCTTTGGTAGAAAATGTACTACAAAAATTGTACATGAATAACACATAATCGTAACGACTCCTTTTTCTGTACTGTACTTTGTGATAACAATTTTGCAATAAAACTAGGTACCTACATAATACAATATTTCATTATTGAATGATTATTCATTAATCACGATCGTTTCCACTTCGGAGATTTTCATTTTAGCCACGACTTTATACTTCCATGGCAACATGTTATCCGCACGGTACTTTTTGCCATGCTATTTACTTTTCATAAATAAAAATTCGTGAAACAGCATGTGTACGTTTCTACTTTTAAAGGGCAAACCAAGTCTTCAAATTAGGTGTCCGGTCTTGGTTTAATTTAATATAAAAAAGCTGCTGCATTCATACACAATTATAATATTCATTAACAGAGCTAGAGCCTAAGACCCAAAGCAAGTGTTGAAATGTATAGATATAAATATTCAATTACTGTGGAAATGTAATTATTATAAATATCTATAATTATAGCTATTCGTTTTAAATGTATCGACAACTAACCATTACATTGATTCATTTAAATTAGTAATTTTAATCATTGCAAATTGTGTTTTCGTTTTACAATTTATAGCATGGGCATAAGTGAAATCACTGTGCACTTATAAGGACAATTGAATTTATTGCAAATTAGATGACATTGAAAGAAATCGTATCAGATAAATTTATTTTGCCAATGTTACAAAATTTAAATACAGCAACCTGACTAGAAATATTTATGTAAATACATATTTGGATGGAACCGCTATGATAAGATTGCTGACATTATATCATGCGACCAGTACCAATAGGATTTCATAAAGATGTAATCGGTGGTGACATTTAAAAAAATAAAAAAACACGTGTTTGAAGAGAGAAATGCATTTTTGCACGTTACATCTTAGAACTAACTAAATGGTGTTTTGATTTGATTTTGAATAAAAGTATGCGATGTCATTCAACCGAGAGAATACCTACATTCTGCGAAAGCTCACCACGAATGGATCTGATAAATGTCATCCGAGAGATACATTTGCGCCCGAATGTCCTTAATACTATATTACACATTGGATTGCCAGCTAAGAACTAGCGACTTTAAATATCTTTAAATAAAATATTTAATCACAAGATCTTGGAGGCCAATTTACAGGGCCGTTACGCGAAATTTTGCGTTAGAGAATGTTTCCTGTAATAAGATAATTGCTTCGTTCGCCATCCTACTGAAACCATATCTGTCTCTTCTCCATTCATGCAATAGTCTTGGGAAAATATAGTTCGATGACTCCACCAATAGATCGCACAAAACTGTGAAATTTTCGAGATGTAACGGTATATCGATAATGTGGATTATCCTCGCTTTAAATACCCCAATTTTGTTTATTAACATACCTACACATTTTTACTTAAAATTAACCTCATCACCAAATACAATTTTCCGATAAAACAGTGCCAGTTAATTTTGGCCCACAGAACGTTTTAGTGTCATCGTGATAAAATTCCAACGACCGCTGTTTAAAAATTACCCTGACTGTTTGCAATAAAAAGCCCATTAGGAATCTTTTCAAGTGGTAACCTTCAAAAAAATTTTGTTTTGTGCTTTTAAATGGCTTACCTACTCATGCACCAAATTTGTGATATTATGCCAGCGGAATCCGTCAAACCTTTTTTTCACTCTAAGCGATATTCATTAATTAATTGTTTTTATTATTATAAGTTTTGTATTTTAGTTTATTTATGTTCAAAAAAGCATTTGTATAAGCGCACCTAAGCAAATAAATCGGTAACACGTGAAAAAACGTAGCTTTATTTTTGGAACCATCTACCACAGAATTGACTTAGCAGTAGCTTGTAATACGGCTTATGGCCCACACTAATCGCTAATCGATGCGAGGCATGCATCCAACATCCCGAACGCGCACACTCACCGAGGGTCAAGCACGACTCTGATCACTTTCTTGTAGCAGCTAGATTTAGAGCTTGAAGAAGAAGCTGCGAACTGCCCAGACAAAATTCATCAAAGATGATCATCAAAGATGATGATCAATGCGTATACCGGAAAAAGGTGACAAAAGATGCGCACATAAGAACGCTGCAGCGGAAAACAAGGGCAGCAAGGGAAGAGTATAGAACCAGGAGAAGAGAAGAAGATACTGCGTACGAAAAAACAAAAGTACGGAGTCTCCCAGCTCAAGGAGATTGAAGAGTCTTACGATCGAAACAAGATCCGGCTGCTGGCTTTAAATCCGGAACGCAGGCTCTTCGAAACAGCGACGGAAACCTAGAAATAGTAGAGGTATATAAGTAGCTGCAAGACGGGCAATATGTAGAGAGGCAAGAAGAGAACCCACGTTCAGTCAACGAAGAACCAGTCCCGCCACCCAGTATAGAGTAGGTATAAAAAAGCTTAAGGCCGCCGGTTCTGATGGCCTATCAGAGCTTTTCAAATACGAAGGCGATGTTTTGGTAGGGCGCATTCACCAAATCATCAACCAAGATTGGATGGAGGAAGGCATGCCCGATGGCTGGACCATCAGCTTCATATGCCCCATCTATAAAAAAGGCGATCATATGTTTTGCAAGAATATATCCTTGCTAAATGTCGCATCCTATCTAATGTACTGTTTGAACGGCTGAATTGAATTGAATTGAACATTTAAAACCTTTCTGCAACACACTAATGGGCACGTACCAGTTCGGTTTCCGGCACGGCAGATCAACTATAGACCAAATCTTCACAATAAGGCAAATCCTGGAAAAGAACAACGAGTTTCAAGTCGAGACACACGCATATGACAGCATTCGTCGTCAAGAGCTCTTCATGGCGATGGGCGAATTTGGGAAAGGAGAGCTAATACTGGGCTCCTTCGAAAGAAAAATTCTTCTAAGGATATTTGGTCCTGCGTGTGAGGAGGGTGATATAACTGCGGACTCTATGATCTTCGAATCCCAGCCCCCAGATTCGAGACGACAAGGAAGACCGAACTTCCGTTTTAGAGACCAAGCCATCGCGGATGCCAAATGCGCTTGGTCTAGACAACTGGAAGCAGCGTGCCCGGGATCGCAGAGAATGGAAGGCAGCCGTGTCTCAGGCAGGGACCCTTCACGGGTCGGGAGCCGGATAACTAAGTAAGTAGTACCACAGAATTACTTTCCTATAAAGTTTTCTTGGAAAATAATTAACCTCAGCTATATTGGCTCAGTCGCCCCATTGTTGTAGAAGATGATGTTTAGCAACTATTTTCCTACACATGTATATCTTAAACAGTCGTTTAAGATCTGTTTTGTTACTATTGTTATGTTGTGTCACTTGTCCACCTAAGGTTTGTTCTCTCAGTAGCATTCAGCTTAAGCATTCATTTACATGCGATCTGTATACCTAAGGATTAGGCAACCATTTTTTCAGGTAAGAGATGTACATTTTTCATAATTTTAAGAGTCCATGAGCATCAGGAACCCTAGGGCCCGGTCGGCAACCATCTGGATGCTCTGCCATATCCGTAAAATATAATCGGATTCATCATCGATTAACATATACATTACGCATGTGTTGAGCGCCGCATACTAAAATCATGTGCCGATCGATGAAGAAGTGAGCGGAGACTGATATAAAACACAAATAGCATTAATTTGATAAATTAAGGTTATTATTTTCGTCCTCCAGTTGTATATATTTGAACTTAGATAACTTGAAAACTGTGCGTAAAATTCGTTAAGAGATCTTGGCGCTCAAAAATGACAGCATCCATTTGATTTGTATCAGTGTAAATCAAACTTCAATTAATGTCATTAATTTTTGCTCGCACAACGTTTTTTGCATAAGATCGTTTATTGCAGGAGAACCGCCACACACGTATTTCTTAAGAGCTTTATTGTGAGGATTGTCACAGAATTCGAAAAATCACAAAAAAGCGCACAAGAAATGAACCTCATAAGAGCCATTACAAATTAACTGTATAATATTTATGCATGAATTGAATAAACAAAAGTCAAATTTCTAAATGAAAGGTTTCTTAGGAACGTAGGTCTCTAAAATTTGCAAAAACTTTCAAAATTTTACTTAAACGTATAATCTATAAAAACCAGCAGGTATCTTTAAAAGGTTTTCCTTAAATTTTAAGAATAACTTTGTAAATCGCAAAAAAGCATAAGCGTATTTTGGTTTACATTATTTTTATCTATCGATTTATTTTCTAATTTACGCTATTAGCTTTTAAAGTTTTAAATAAAGGTAGTCTATTTACGTGCGATACAAACATTGTATATTGTTGGAAGGTAGATATCAAAATGCATCCAATACACCCATACACGTTCGTATTATATTAAATGGAAGTAGTCAAATACAATCTTTTACAATTCGTTGAATTCTTTTTAGGTATTCTCACAAAATTGATTATAATAATTACCAACACGAACGTGAAAAATGCAGATAAACTGCGAGTGAAAAAGGTTACTCTTTGTAGGCTCTCAACAAATGGCTTGAAAACGATATTTTTATCTTTCTTCCAATTGTCTATTTTAGTCACGCCATGGTTTTCTATTATGCAGCGGTTCACTGCCTTTTTTGCATGCTAATCTACTTGTATATTCCCTGAGATAGACTATTTTAAAACTATCTGCAGAGTTCATTTGTTTTGATAGATACGCTTTATTACTGTGACTTTAAAAGAAAAAAATAACACAGCATTTTCGGTTTAATTTACATCTTTTATATGTTCGAAGAATTTCGGCATATTGGCCATGAGAGGTTTTTTGTTTTTGTGTTTGGCAAAAGGAAAACATAGACCCAACTTTTGTTTAGAACATTTTGTACAAAAGTCTACTTATTTAGTCCTAATTCTTGATGATTATGAACCATTAGCATTATGCAGTTCAGGTATTTGGATCATTTTGAAGTGCACTTACAATGGTCACAAAAACCAATAATCTGTAAATCCCTTAAAATAATATAAATATATACTCCTATTCATGTATGTCCCGGCGTACTTAATGCTTATAAGTTATTATTTTTATTTTTTCTTTGCGTTGGTAGATTTTTCGTTATTGCGATTCGGGCGAAGGGTTGTTGTATTTAACCTCATGTTCATGTTAATCTTTTTTGGAAGTAAGAATATGTAAGTGTCCTTTTTAAGAGTTCCTACACCTAAGCGGATAATCGTACTCTATTTCAAAAGTGTCCTACGGAGATAATAATAGCGTATGTGTGTTTCTATATTGATAAGTGAACAAAGGATGCTGTTCACTTAAGCGATTTTTGTTCTTTGTGTTCTCTGTGTGTTCGCAAAAATAGCATTCGGGTCGCAGTATTTACGATTATACTGCACAGTAGGACATGTGATTACTGTATCTAATTTGGTTGTTACGTACAAACTTGAATTTATTTTTTCATTATGTTTCAAGGCTATGAAGCCGTTTGGATGTTCTCAGAAGTCTATACCTAATAGTTAGATAGGAAGAATTACTAATTTTTAAGAGTAACCGAGGATAAGCTGTAACTTCGCGAATTTTGTTTCTAAAGGGTTTCTTTAGAGGTATAAAGCTTTAAGTTGGCAACACTATTTTAACTGGCGGTCATTAGCATTTCAACATGAATGGACTGACGCCTGAACAACGCTTCCAAATTGCGCATATTTATTTATTGAATGGATACGTCAATAAACAAAACTGCCGTATTTGGAGTGATGATAATATTCAAGTGTATGTTGAGACTGGGCTGGTAGAATAATTGGTCCGTAACCGCTTGGTAACCGGCTGGTTTCACGTTACGGACCCATCGATTACCCTACAAGATCGTGCGATTTAACGCCTCTTGACTATTTTCTTTGGGGATATGTGAAGTCGCTAGACTAAGCCGATATGCCCGAAACGATTGACCACTTGGAGGACAACATTCGCCGCGTTATTGCCGATATACGGTCACAAATGTTCGAAAAAGTCATCGAAAATTGGACCTCCAGATTAGACTACGTCATATGCCAGAAATAATATTTAAATTATAATGCCACAACATTATCTATCGAAGAAAGTAAATTTCATGTCAATTTAAAAAAATCATCTTACTTCTTTAAAATCCGTGCAGATTATGAATTGTTTTCAACGAAGCGGTTGGACAAAACAATAGCACCAAGTCAATTCGGGAATCTATTATTCCTAATTATAAGACCGACTGTACAGTAGACCGAAAATCTTTAACTTCCGATAAACAAGCGGAGCCTCATTTTACCCAACCTAAAGTTATATCCTGGTTAAGTGAAGAACTTGGATTTGCTTGTATCGCTACTTAAAATGTTATAACTTCTTAAATGTTTAATGCCATAAAAACAAATACGTCTTGAAGATGTAACGATAATCACAGCAAAAAAGTTTACAATGTGATTGCGAAACCTAAAACTGTTAAACACTTCAAATTCGCCCAAAGTTAGAAACATTATTTATTTTAATTTTCGCGCTAATACTTTTGTTAGTCGTATCTTTCCTTTAGCTGTAATAATTTAGAATATATAGCATTTTAAGCCAGGTTAACCGGGTGAACTTCAGGAGTGTCGACCTTTGCAGTTTGCTTGCTACTTGCACTGAAAAAGCATATAGTACATATCATATATATAATTAGGTTCATAATAGGTTTAATACTAAAAATTATTTGGTTCGATAGTATTGTCCGAAACTGTATATACGTGGCACTATAATTGAAAATAAACGTAAGGGTGGGTACCCTGTAAGTGGATTGCAACTAGACTTTGTTGAAATATATGAGTATTTTTCACACCAAAATGTAGAGAACTATTTTTGTATTTGGTTCTTATAATTTCTGCCGAAGATACACTTGCATGCATAGATAGCTTTCTTTAATTTTTCATTGACATTCATCACTTAAATAAGTTTTATGTTTAGGAATATACCCATTCTCAAGTGCATCGCACTATGTCCTGCTCCACGGGTTCATAAGTTCCTACCCTACCAAAGTTCCACTGGAATTTCATGTCATCCTTTGGCTCACTTGGGTCAATATGGTCATTATTAGAGCAACCAAAAAGATGTTCAACATCGAGATCGTATTCAAAATATAAAAACAAAAAAATTGATTGATGAAAAATTTTTCTTATCTATAATTTTTGTTTTTTTAATTTCTTTAAGACTTATTAAGTATCCAACACGTCGTTCACTCACACAAAATAAAACCCACTTTCAAGCCTTAAACGTCATACCTGCATCAATTGTTACTATTCCAAAATAAATAAATAAACATTTTTCACGTGGGTTCAGCTAAATACAACTCACCGCATCACGATTAAACCTAATCCTATAGTGCATATATGAATCAATACAGCTGTTTAACGATTTTTTGTTTTTGATACCTGGAAGAAAAAAGATATTACGTAAACATGTAAGTTCAATACGATAAGAATGTTTTTTATTTAAATAGCGGAAAAGTCATAAATGTTTTTTTTTCGAATTCCACATTCTAATTTTTTACAAATTCATGAAAATGTCATTTCAATGAGAAGCATTTTTGTAATGCAAGAAAACCAGTTACGTTATTGCTATTGTAAAGTACAATTTTCGAATAAATCTGACATAAATATTTATTTTAAAGTTGCCAAAAATCGAAATATACGAAGAATTTTTCCAATTTTTGTATTCTCCATCACCATGTAAAATTTCAAATTATTATGCATAGTTGATGGGAACTTAGTTGACACTTTAACCCTTATGTTACCATACCGAGTACACGGGTTATACTTCATTTTTCTTTTCATACCTTTGATAATATTAAAAATATTTTCCTGAAATTTCTTGACATAACATATTATTACTGACATAATAATATTACAAAATAAAGCATAACTAAGTTTTTAAGGTACCTAATATATGCCACTAGGAGTACTCGGGTACGCTTTGCGGCATAAATTTGTATGCTAACATAAGGGTTAAGAAGAACGCTTTAGCCGCGGGTTGAATATACCTTTAAAATTCTAAACTCTTCCATTTTTTGGGCTGTGTGTTGCTGAGTAAGTCAGCCTGTCGGACCAAACTATTTTATAGATAGAGATAAAACGATATATTTAACCAGAAACAATAATTTTTTGTTTATTTGCTGAACAGAATTATTTCTTTTAGTAAACCAGCGAGGAGTTCAAATTCAATTTCAACTTAAAGCTTAAAGCACGAAGCTTTATTTTTTTATTTGATTTTACGCCATTTTCGAACGGTATAAAGTAATAATGTATGCAATTGCTTTTAAAGAAGACCGTTAGGCACAATCCGTCCTGTTAAAAAAAAGATAGAAGACCTTTAAAGCATTAGATGGACTTTAGTAATTTACCATATGTAGATACTCACTTACATTATGTAGGCACATAAACAACACAAAGAAAAATCTGTCAATATTAAAATTACAAAAATAAAATAAAAATAATAAAATAAACGAGAAGGAATGCATTACGAAGAACAAAAGAATCGAACACTCCTTCTTTCATAGCATCGAACCACTAAAGACGGAGTGTGTGAATTTATTTGTGTAAGCAGCCCCATTCACCTACGGATTTTACGCCGGCGCCAGCATTAAATTTCTACGCGCCAACAACCACAAAGTTTTTGTTAACACTTGCCACCACAATACAATACTGGCGGAGGGCGGTGCGCTGTGCGTCGTTGCCGTAGCCGTAGCCGTTCTTACTTGGAGACTTTCTGAACTCAAAATGGTGAATTGATTATGTTTAAATTGCAGTAAATAAATTTTAATTTTCCCATGTTGAATTAATCAGTCGAAAAAGGCTATCCACTTGCAAAGAAAATCAATTATTACTCCAACTACGTGCTGCAAACTAGTTTCACAAGTTTGCCTGGAATGAAGTATTGGGTCTAATATCAAGTTATATGACCCGAGTCGTATAAGTAACCCAAATTCCTTGCAATTACACACATAACCTGTAACCTTAGCAGTGCGCAAGTAAGAGTGAGTAGGTAATAAACAACAACTTGGTATAGCTAAATTAAAATAATGGCCAGCGAGGTCCGCAAAGATACTCGTCGTATTCATGTTTCCAATTGCCAGACGAAATTACGCAACGTGATATGCTGAAAGCCAATTAATACAATCATTTAATATGTCCTTCAATATAATACCTACACACATAAATACTTGCCGAACTAAAACAAGCCGGCATGGACTTTAACGGATCGAATAGGATCATCTGCTGCTATTAAGCCTCGTAATAATATTTTCTCAAAACTCGTCGATGTCTGCTGCCTTGTTGTTCTATGCTCTTCATCATCTTTGTTGTCGGTTTTGTTTAATTTCTTTCTTTCTTTTTTTTGTTTTGCCAGCGCTTGGTTTTTTCGGCGATATCAGTCGGTGTTAGTTGGAGTAGCTTCGCGTAATTATCTGCTAACTTTCAGTCAGTTTAATATTTATGATGGAGGGATCGAGGCAGGCAACAACTAACAGCAGTGAACAACTAACAGCGAGCTCCATTAACGTTTTTCGAAACCTCACTCAACTAAATGAACTTTTTCGCGTTCTTAATGAGTTTTGTGTGTGAGTGTGTTTTTAATTTCGGCTCGTACGTTTTTCCAAGGAAGAGAAAATTAAAAACGAACTCTCACCATCACCATCTCGCCATCGCCATCGCCATTGCCATCGCCAGAACTCATCATGATAATCATTATGATATATAGAGCTATCTTCAACTTTAACGTTGGTAGGTACCTAGAGTCTTTTCGTTTTGCAATATCATTGATTTTGTATGGCCAGCCGTAGCAATTCGTTTTTGAAGATTTCCCACGCCTGTGTGCATGGCTTTTAACATTTCATCGAGTCTGGGGAACAATAAAAACAACTCTAAAGTGAAATTTAAGCACTTTAATTAATATACGAAACAATCGTACGTATAAGGCGGGTTCATACACAAACATTTCATCTGTATCTAATGCTAAAAGTTTTACAATTTCTGGCCTATCTGGTATGACTGAATACTCAAACTCGAGTAAAACACACCCTTTTACTCATGCAAGTGCAAGTACTATTTCAAGTAGGACACATTCCATATATAGGTGGTAGGTATTGGTATGTATTTATTTACCCCAAGTTGGTCTTGGTGCAATTACAATAAGGCGCATTGCCGCTGCAAATATCACCGCTACCACACCATGCGGCAGTTCAAAAGTGGGCGCTTAATTAAAACTGACGAGAAGTTAATAACTGGGAGCGGAGCGCTAATTGAAGAAACTTCCTTTGAGTAGTTATATACATACATAGTGGCGGTGGTGGCAATGGATGGAATGGAATGGAATAGTAGATACACTTCCTCTTTCTTCATCAAAAACACTCCTCTCTTCCAGCCAACAACGATCGAATGAAAAATCGTTTATGCAGATTGTCTGGCGGCAAATGTGATTGGGGAGCAGCTACGAGTAAGTCAACTAACCTTCAGTCCAATAGCAATACCTAAATGGAGTCATTTGTTTTTGGTTGAGCGGATTGAACGGATTGAATAAGTGCTTAAGACCGGCAGTTTTTTGGGGTTCGACTTTAATGTCTGTACAAGTAATTAAAATGCGAGTCAAGTGTGGTGAGAAGGTGCAAAGTACTTTCGCAAATGGTACTGGCCTTAATAAACTTAGTTCGAATGCCGACGGTATTCCTATTTGATAGCTTTATGACGGCATCAAGTGCAACTTTACGCTTCGACAAACATTGGGTCGTGTTATTGGGGAGTTTTGTAATACGTATGTAGGTATAATGCAGAATATATGTGCCTACCTATTCATTAGTAGGTAGCTACATGTGAATATAGCAACGAATGGGTCCGTGCTGACTATCATTCTAGATGACTACTACTACATATATTCGGGAGGCCTTAACGAGGGTGAAGTTTTTTTTGTTGTTGTTGTTGTTGACGTTTCCTTAAATGAAATAAGTAATAGGGAAAACCGCAACCCACAGCGAATTGTTCATGTAATTATACCCCTGAATACGAGCAGTGTTATTTCTTCTGCTCCGCCTTCTCTTATGGGTGAAAAAAGTCGAATTCTGCAGTCTAAAAAAGAAGTATGGAAGTGGTGGTGGGTAAAGTACGCATCTCGTTTCTTGACTTTGCATAAACTTGTTCGCAGTCGTTAGGGAGTTAGTGTTTGTTTTTAATTATTCACTTAATTATCTACTCCTAATCAGAGCGGTAAATATACTGATATCATTTGTATGTACTGGACAGTGGATATTGCAGTAGCCACGCAATGTACCTACTTAGAAAGAGACTCTTTAAAAAATGTCCTTGCACATAATTACCAAATTTCCAAATACCTGTTTCGTTCTGCTCTAATTAAGAACAAGGAATCTAAAGGTAACGGCTCTGCTTCTAAGATCTTCTTTGATCGATTTGACTTCAAAAATAAAAATATCTGCAAACCTCCCAGTTCGCAAGCTACACTGCAACTACAAGCCATTGCGAACCGTATGTGAGCGCCAGATAAACAACTGCGGTGTATAGAGCCCTTCGTTCAGCTTAGGGGACATTTTTCTGTAACAGAAAAGCATCAAAGTGCTATTTTTTGATTGGTCAAATCGTTTAGAGGCTCCCAGACTAAGTTTTTTGAAGCACGTCTTTTGTAGAGATGGTCAAGTATAGTCTCCTCCTTCCCGTCACCAATACAGTCCGATACAGAGACGGGCAGGATTGCCACGATTAATAAAGTCGTTGAAGCACTCAGACTCTGAAACTGATCCGTAGGAAACCTGATTTTTCGGAAAGCTGCGAAGACACATGCTTAGTAATAAGGAATCATAAAAATAGTCATCATAATTAGAACAAACGTAGGACAATTAGAGAGTCAATGCTCCGTGTTGTCTCTGCCTTCTTCATAAATGTCGCAAATGGTTGTATCGCTTAAGACCCAGTCATCCTTTATGACTCATAGCCTTAGGGCTATGCCGGTACAACCAACACTGTTTCAGGTCCTGAGAAATTTCATCTCAAAGTCGGCCCATGAACCGAAACAAGACTCACGGTGTTTCGACGAAGCTCAAATAGTTTTTCAGTAGAAGCATTAACAGAGAAGATTTGTGATCATTAACTAAGTGCAGCTTGGCTGTCACCACAGCCACGCTCAATATACTTCACTAATACTGTTTTAAGTATAGTATCATTTTAGTTTGACGAGATTGGACTTATTAGGAAAGCCAACGCTTAAAAAGTGGTGTTTAATATTAATACATAAAATCAATGTGGTATTCGCTAATATTTCTAGAAATTCTCTTCTTATTAAAAAAAGCCTTGGAAGTAATTTTAAAAACATAGTTGGGTTTACGAGTCGCAATAGCGATTTACATATTATGTATTCGACAAAAATTGAGTATAAATCAACTGCATTGCATAAAAAACTGCAGGACCACTAAAGATCCACTTTAAATAATTTAAACAAAAATGCTCTGCGGGCCTATTTTGTTTCCGCAATGGACTGCAAACATAAACTATAGCTAATAAATAATTTTGTCAATAGTCCTGCTGACACAAAACAATAATCTGTTCGTAGCTGAGCAACTTACTGTGATGATGCTCACTGTGTTTCTGCTGCGCTCTGCCACGCTGTAATGCAGCCGCATTCTACTTCATTGAATATGCAGATGGCGAACTATGCAACATAGATACAAGAAGCAGGTTGCATTTCGGAATTAGGTAGGACGCCTACTAACGCGTCTCAATGGTATACTATTCTATCTTGCACGAAATCGTGCACAAATTCAGTGAGTTGTTATAAGGTAATTTAATTGGTCCAATTATATTGCCGGTTCTAGCTCTATATAATGGTAGGTAGGTACTAGACGAAACTCGTACACCCATTTGATTTGATTAATCGATCAAGGTTACTTGCTGCACATGAAGAATAAACGAGCTACGGCGCCACTATTTTCGCTTATTTGTCTGGCATTTGGGATACGGTCGATTCGTTACATTCTCATTTAAATGAAAGACACCGCTCTTTCTTGTTCTAGAGTGTGATAAATCTTCAAAAACACGCTTTTTCCAATTGGTCAATAGCTGATATAGAATTTTCAAAGTTTACTGCTCATTAACTGACCTGCTTAGTTGAGCCCTGCTGTGAAAATGATGACAACTCAGCCATTGTATGTTGTTGCCATGAGACCACCGCCAAGTTCACGGTTCATTTGATCTTTTCACATTTTCGATTCGTTTTACGAGTAGGATGCGAGTGAGTGTGAGATTTTCGGCACCAACTTTGTTGCTTGCTGATGCTGACTGCAGCCTGACTATGGGTCCGTATAAATTAGCAAAGCGCCTGCACCTAAATATAAATCACAAAAAAGACATTTCCCATTACCTCGTGTGGTCAGGTGTATCATATCTTAACAACATCGCCGACACTATGGTGGAGATAAGGGTAACGACTTAAAGAGTAGCCGACAACAATGCTGGGAAGATGGTTCGATTAGTTTTGGTTTGTAATTACATTCGAACAGAATGAATTAATTACCTCTCGCTGTCGGATGTTTTCCCGTGTCATCCACATGTGTGTGTGTGGAACTAATATATAAACCTGGCGCTACAGCATAAGAAAGGGCAAATTGGCTTAGAATCAGGCGGGTTAATTTGATTTTATAATACGTCAAATCAGTCATATAAATATTGTTATCTGGCCTTAGTTGTTGTTGGCCTAAAGCCAATAAAGAGGAATATAGCTTAAGTTTTATTCTGAGGTCCTACTGTTTTAAACAACATTATTTATAATTATGTATTCGTTTTGATGGTAAGATTTGTGGTGATTTGTGAATATTCGAAAATATGAATAGTAATATGGAATAACAATTCCATTTTCAATCTGATTTACTAATGATAATCAAATGCAAATATAACAGAACCTGAAAGACATTCATTATAAAAAGTGATCTGGAGCTAATGATAGATAGGTACTTAAAACGCTTTAAACAGTATTAATTACAATAAGAGAGATTTAAACGAGTAGGGGAGAGTGGGGCAAAGAGTAACATTTCCTCCCAAAACCGATGCTCTTCCTACAACTTTAAAAAAAGTCAGCCAAACCTTTTTGAGAAGCCAATGCTTCAACTACAAAAGTCATTAAAAAAGATCCGCAAACCGGACGTTCGGAATGGGTCATAAATGGGCAAGTTGTAACAGACCGGGATATGTTGAACAAAATAAAATAAATAATAAATCTTTTTTTAACAGAAAATATCAATGTCTTAATTCAATAACTTAAATTCTTACTCTGGAAAAATCAGGTCATGTTTTAACATTTCTAGCCAAGACACAAATGCATGACAAAAAAACACTCACCACTGTACTTTGCTTTGAAGGACAACAAAAAAAAAAAAAAGAATTTACAAGCCGAGTGTAAAACTTCCTTCGCTTATTTTCAATATAAGACGAACATTTTTCTTTTTCACGCTATTCTTACTTCTTAGACGAATACTGTTTTTTTTTTAAGATTTTAAATCTTACTATGTTACATCTCGCCAGGTCTCCCCTATATAGGTACTACACTGCTGAATTTACAATTTCTGAAAACTCATACAAAAATCGTTGTAAAAAGAGGGCACTATTTAAGAACTAATATGTGCTACTTGAGAGGTCAGTTGAAAAAACAGAGCACGACTCCTCAAAGATTTAGAGTGTTTTAGATCGTTTTCTCACTATACATGTTGTACCACCTTACGTTGGTTTAATCAATAGCTTCCAATTGCAGCATGGTGGTACCGGCATCCAACATAATTGAATGTTGAACAAAGATTGGGTAAACTGGGTTTTAACAAATTAGATTTTTTCGAAAACTGCACGTACGATTTTAATGTAATTTCGCACTTTTAACTTTAATTGTTCAAAAGGAAAGGAATTTGATTTAAATTTAAAAAAAAAAATATTCGAAAAATCTAGGTACGCAGATTTGTTCAAATTCACATCATAAAAAATAGTAAAATTTTTCGGAATTCACTTTTTTAGTTTTTTTAAGATATGGGCGGTTTTGAAGAAATTTCGGCCTAATCCCAAGTGTCCAAAGTACAAAATAAAACCAAAATCCAAATTATTGTCGAGAAAATTAGTGATAAGTGATTTTCGCCCCAAAACCCGAACTTTGAAGCAAATCCGTCAAACTGTTTAGCCATACAGACCATACAGACGGAATTGTCGGACCCACTTTTTTGGGCTTCCCTATAGTCGTAATATCATCCCTCATCACCTAGTTAGAGTTCGAATTTTCCGCACGATAAAATTTTCCCTACTAATGGATTTTAATTTTTTATTTTTGTTTCATTTATCTAGGATCATCCGGGTCTTCGTGGAACACCGCTTGCCATGTTGGCCGCACAATGCAACAAATTATCGAATAAATCGCCTCCGCCATTGGCCGACGCTGCAGTCGGTAAAGGATTTCATCCATGGAAGAAAAGTCCTACGTCCTCATCGGGCGGAGGAAACACACCAAGCATTGGTACAGGACAGCTTTCACCGTGCACCATTTCCACATCACCATCAGTGACGTCAAGTATAGGAACATCGATTGCAAGAAGCCTTCCGTCCAGTACAATTAACACGATGGTTAATATCACAGCCAGGTACAGTTTTTTGACAAGTTTCCAATACAATTGGTCCCGGTTACAAATGGGAAATTAATTTCAGTCTCTATCCTTATAGCCGACCGATTACATCATCTTGTTCTGCAGTTACCAATCCCTCTTATGGTAGTGATCTGTACTTCCCCAGTGCTACCACCTCACCCAGTGTAGCAGAAAACCATCACATGCACCAGGGACTACTGGGCAAAGTTGAAGGAACTGCATTTGGTTCTGTGTACTCGAGGCATCCGTATGAGTCCTGGCCCTTTAATGCGGTAACTGCGTCGCATAAAGCAGCCACTGAGGGCGTAAATTCGGGCTGGTGGGACATGCATAGTGCTGCGGGCAGTTGGTTGGACATGGGAGGCGCTGGCATGCATTCCACTATGGCGAATTATGCAACCGCTGGTTCGGATTATTCGTCTTTGACACATTCACTCTCAAACACTGCCCATCTACTGGGTTCTGGTCAGCACTTGCTGCAGGACACATACAAAAGTATGCTGCCTGGCCAAGGTGTCGGTGGTTTTACGTTACCTCACTCATCGCCAGCCACAGCTTCGGGACAGGCGGCAACTCCGTCCACACCCTCACCACGCTCACAACGAAGATATGCGGGACGTGCCACATGTGACTGCCCCAACTGTCAGGAAGCAGAGCGACTCGGTCCGGCCGGTGTTCATCTGCGCAAGAAGAACATCCATTCTTGCCACATTCCTGGATGCGGTAAAGTTTACGGAAAAACTAGTCACTTAAAAGCACATCTTAGGTGGCATACTGGGGAAAGACCTTTCGTGTGCAATTGGCTGTTCTGTGGAAAAAGGTTCACACGATCTGATGAGCTGCAACGTCATCTCCGGACACATACAGGTGAGAAACGATTTGCTTGTCCCGTGTGCAACAAACGGTTTATGCGTAGCGATCATCTCGCTAAGCATGTTAAGACACACAACGGTACAAATAATAACATAAAGAAAGGCTCTTCAGAATCCTGTAGTGACTCAGAGGAGACCAATCAATCTGAAGTAATGCATCATAGTAGTCATCCAGGGACACCAACCCACCAAACTATGAACGCAGGTATGACACATCACATGGGAGGATCACCGGTGATGCAGCAGCAACATCCCTCACAACACCATCATCATGCACCCAGTCCAAATATGGATCACCACAACCAGATGGACGTGAAACCACCACCCACAATGACTTGAGGTTCACTAGGGCCCTTCATATTTGCAAGTCAAAGCAGTGGATTAGGGTCCTTTTAGCGAGTCTTCAAATAGAACGCACAATCTTTATTTGAGCACATGAATCCACACAATCATATTTATTCCCATCCTAACCACACAAATAACAAAACTTCAGGGTATTTTTTAAATAAAGTGTAGACAGTTGTTTATGTAAATAATTTAAATAAATATAAAAAATATATTGAGAAGAATAAATAAAATTAATGCAGTTGTGTTATCAACATAATTTAGCTAAACCAAAATATATAAAAAAAAATTTTTTTAATATTTAGTCGGTTAGTGTGTACATATAAAACAAATAAAACAAAATTCTGTACAATATCTTTACAAAGGCTCCGTTCTTAATAAATTAAATTATCTCAGAAATAATAATATGTAATTTAAACAAAATCGTAGTATAGTTCTGATATTTTATTTAAAACACAAAGCCCATGTGTAAGTACAAAAACCTGTACGCATAGCTAAAAAATAAATCTTAAATCATATTTATTTTAAATTGTTTCAACCTATTTAAGTATATGTACAAGAGAATGTTGTACATTCTACACACATGACGATAAAAATTGATTTCACTTATTTTTAAAAATATCTAATTATTATTTAAAAAATAAAACTAAATAAATATAACGAAAAAAAAAAAATAAGATAAAATTAAAATTAAAAAAAAACCTCTTTATTCCCTGATAAGTAGAATAAATTGTGTAAGTGTAATTATTAAAGTCTTTGTTGTGTATAATGTTGAACGAAACAAATAAAATGAAAAGTTATTACTCAATACGACTTGTAAGACTTGTAGATTAACTAAAAAAATATAAACAATAATTTATTCCAACGTCATACTTATTTCAATAAGCTCATTGTTAATGGCGCAGCGAAAAAATATAAAAAAATGTGCGGTATTGCAGGAAGAAGTTTAAAACAATACATTTTAGAGGGCCTGTTTGCGTACTCTTCATCCGTTTGAATGTACATAATTGTTTATGTATCTTAGCCTATACAAAGTGATTGATCTACGGAAATAATATGTCCTACCTGCGTTTAGCCAAATTTTGGAAAAACAAAACTTTTTATTCCCTTAGAAAAAAGATAACTTAAATTGGTTCGAAATTGTGCACGTTAATAGAAAAGTAAAAATTATGACACAGCAAATATTTTTGTTTTCACGGGTCTACTTTAGTGAAAAAAATAATAACATTGTTTGAAGTTTGGTTTGAAGTTTTGCAGGTTTGTAAAAAGTAAAATCTAATAAACGTGCTTTTTTTTGTAAAAAAATAAAATAAATATTAGGCACAAACGGGCCCATACAGGATCTACAGCCTAGCTTCTCCAACCATTGTGTGTGCGAAGTTGTATTTTTGACGCGAATGGAGGGACCTATAGTTTAATGCCGATTCCGAACGGCAATTTATTTTTGAGAAGCTTCTCATGACATTTCTTACTCTTGGATGTTTGTCAGACGTTCGCAAGAGGTGGGTGGTGAATAAAATCTTTCAGGTGGTATAGGTCGGGATTTGAAACAGCGACCTCTCGCTTAGTGGTCTAACGCACTTAACCACTAAGCCACTGCACCCACTAATGCAAGATATTTTAAGATTTAATTTTCGTATACAAAGAATCTTTTTCCGTTTTAAGCTAACTGACTGAAATCATTGGGCCTTACAAATAACATATATATATAAAGATTACAAATTGAAAGCAAGTGGGTGCTTAAGCCGAGGCCTCTCTGTACTGAGATTCTGCGGAAAGAAGCTCAACATGTCCTAGTGCCAAGTATATAGCTTTTTAACCAGTGCAGTTTGCATAGTTAGTGTTTGAATCCAGACCCCTTCAACGAAAACACTAATTTCGAAATGAAAGTATATATTCGCAGCGGAAGTTCGTCCGCTGTTTAACTTTTTAAAAAGCAGTTATAATTTCTCGTTTAGGTTATAAATAAAATATGGAACGGCGTCATAGCATAAGTCTATACATAGATCGACAATCCACAAACTTAGAGTCATTTGGAAGTCAACCAACACCAAAACCGTGATGAAAATAAAGCAAAAAATTTAACTTCAATCGTTTTAAATAAAATACCTTTAATCCTACCATTTCTTTAAAAAAAAGTGCACGACTGCGTCATACGAAATTTTCTAGGTACATGAGATGCATTCTGGAATCGCCTTAATAAGAATCAAATACCAAATTCATTTAAATCACTTTTTTGGACATTGGACACTTTTAACATAATTTTTCAAAATAAGAAAAATTATTAAAATCGTTAGAGCCGTTTTTGGAAAATCGAATTTAATTAATATTGGCGGTTTTATAAATTACCGTTAATCGATTATTTTTCCTTAAAAAAACTGAGTATGCAGCATTTTTGGCCCCATCCTAATTATCCTTAAATTTGCCTTGCACAAGTAGGTAATAGAATATTTATGAAATCAAATAAGACAAAAATAAAATCTTATTGATATGAACTTTCGCTAACTATATATATGCAATCAAAAAGAGAAACTATTGCATGATTTTTTAAAGGTAAGGCCCAACAATTTATTAAGTCAGATGGCGTTTGTAATAGAATTCGCAGATTGCGTTTAGGAGTGAGCTCTCTATTTAGACATTTTCGAAAATGTTTTAAGTGGGTCTTACCGAACACATTATTTCTATATGATTAGTTCCTTGTCAGAGTTATTTTTCACCACCAATGTGGCTCATATCTGTATGCTTTCAAATGCCAATTACAATTGACAATTATCAAGATTCTCATTAGTTTAGAAATAGATATCCAGCCGATATTGTGGTACTGGTTTCAGGTAAGTTTCATTTCGTAACCAGCAAAATTATGGTAAACAAGGCCAGAAAGTATAATCTCTTTGTAAACCCAAACAAAACTGCGCTCATGCTTTTCTCCGCCAAAAACCTGATCTCACCTGCCTTCCCTAAACAGTGCTAGGTATCTAGGAGTAGTTGTAGATCCAGAAACTGACTTTGAACAGAGCATAAGTATATAGTTTTCTATGCTTGTAATAAAACTTTTGGAAAAAGAAAACCGACCAATCTTTAGCTATGGGTCAATAGTAGCGACAAATTCATAAAGACTTCCGGATACTGCCAATGTGTTCAAAGCGGAACTACTTACTATTCGAGTGGCCTGTCGTTTAATCAAACTACAGAAACTACAGTGTATGCAAAAGAATATCGCCAGAATAACATCGATTATCACGCGGTTAAGCTGGACAACCCACATAATTCGCAAGGCCGCAGTTGCAATGTCGTTACTAAAAAATAAATTCTCAACTGCGCGTGTCCGGCATTAGTAAGATCCAGACTAAAGACTTTCGATAAAATCTCAACGAAAGATATTAAGGAACTAATAACTTTTCTTGAATATCACAGGGTTCCCACAAATAAAATTCAACATCCCAAGTCAAATGGACAGTGTTATCAAAATGGTACGCAATTTTACTTGTCTATCCACTACGATAGCAGAAAAAACATATTTTTTTTATGTACAAACCGACTGCCTTGTAATTAAGAAAGACCATGCAATCTTGTCCCTTTTTCAGAAGAATTATTATTTCTTTAGCAAACCGTGTGTTTATGCTTTTCAGACAATTCGGTAATATAGGTACAATATTTTAAAGTTTATTAATTTCAGTTGTTCACTGCTAATATTGGCAATTGAAAGCCTACAGAAGTAGAAACTTAGTCAAAATGTAAATTTATAGCGCGATTATTAAATTAAACGTTATATGAATTTTTTTTTATACAATTCATGATATTTATATTTATTAATTAAATTAACAATTACATTTTTTGTAGTTACATTTTTTTTATCTATAATTAAAATAATATTTTTTTAATTGTTAAATGCAATTGCACTTCCGACCACTAATTAGTGGTTACTTTGCGTCGTTAACCCCGTATGGTGTCATCTTGTGGGTCCAAAATTATTCACAGAGTAATAACTAATAATGTAGTAAGGGTTGTCAACATCAATAAAATGGAGTTCCAGCATTATTAACATTTACTTTAATATAATACACGAATCATTAATTTGTTTTGTCTTTGGAGTCGTCTTCAGTTTGCTCGTTTCTACATTGGTCACACACGTAGATTCAACATCCAATATTAAAGAGGAGTGCATGATGCTTAGCTATAGAAATAATACTTATCTACATAATAAGACTTCTTTAAAATTAAACTATTCTATAATTATTAAGTTGGATTTGGGAGTTCAGGATGCCCACAAAATAAAATAAAGCATTAAAATAAAGAGAATTAAATTGAGCAGTGACGAAGTATACTACGCACTGCTTTTGACATCTTAACTAAGGTAACTAATAAACACTTTTTACAAATAATTCTATAGACATTATATTGCCTTTATTTGAAAGAAACATTTTCTGCTTGAAAAATATTTCGGTCATTTTTCGTGGATTTTCGAGGCTTGCTCGAATTTATCGGAATCTCCAAGGTAATTATGTAACCACTTTATGAAGCAGCGTAAGTCTATTAGGGTGAAATTCTAAATTGAAGTTCAAAAATTATCTGTCAGCTAAAAACAGTGTTGCCAATATAAAAACAAACCTCAGTAAAACCACTCTTTATTAGGATGTTACAAGAAGTGTTTGACTCTCGTCAACATGTTTGCCACAATTACGCCACAATTGACCGCAAATTAAGATACAAGTTTAAAACATATTAACCATAATGGCCTTCAGGCCTTGAAGGGTTCTTTGACGACTTACATAAACTCGGAATTTTAAAAATAGCCTCCAAAAATAAAAATTACAAGGAACTAAATCGGGGCATAGAAGTCGCGTTCGGAGAGTTACTGTACAATCGCGTTGATATTGCATACAACTTTTTAAAAAGGCTCAGGGTAGTCATTTGTGTCCGTTGCTATTTATATTATTTATTAATGAAGTTTATGATATCTTTAAATTTTATAAGGTTTTGACTTTCGCGGATGATTTGAAATTATTTTCTCGGATAGATTATGTTGAAGTAATGAAGTCAAAGATCTTGGTCTCATATGTGACAATAAGTTAAGTTTCTGTTGCATTATAGTAACCGAAACAGATTGTGGCAAGTGCGTCATAACAGTGGTAAAGAGGCTGCCCTCAAGGTGGTGTTCTGTCTACCCCCTTATGGAGAGCTTAAGGCTCTCAATCTTTCTAGAAACTACACTCAAGCTTATGCGGATGTTGTCGGTTCAAACCTACGGGTTGTCTGCACTCAGGCGCAGAGATCACTAGATTTGATCGAAGTTTGGTGCACTAGTAATGGGCTCCTCTTAAAACCACGGTTGTTCTCTTTACGAGAAGGAGAATGTTCACTGGTCTGTCCCATCGCGTGCTTAAAGGTATCACCAGCTTTATCTCCGATTAAGTCAAACATCTGGGTGTAGTCCTCAATATGGTCCAAGCATGTTGAATTGAAAAGCGATAAATCACTGTCGACTTTCTGGCAGTGTAGAGGCGCTTGTGCTAAGACATGGCTTGTCTCCGAAAAGGGTCCTCTCGATCTATACACTGATAATTAGACCAGTCCTCCCATACATTGGTTTCCGCGGAAACTTGTAACTGCTTCTTTTGCCAAATTCCAAAGAACGACATGTCTCAGCTGCACAGGGGCCTTCCCCAGCACGCCGGGCTCTGCTCTAGATGCTTTGATGAATCGTCCCCCTCGATTTATTTATCATGGGGTGTACGCTAAAAACTGGAATCTTGAATCTTGAAGAACTTGAAGAATTTTGAAGAACCTGTCTTATGGATATGCCGTCTGCTGCAATAACACCAGAAATCCTTCGGCTACAAAACTACCACGTCAACTTTCCTCATGTAACGAATCTGAACCATGAATTGAATACCATCGTATTTTCACAGATGGCTCTAAAACCGGACATGGGTCTGGTGCTGGAGTCTTTGTGGAACGCGATGACATAAGACTGTACTATCCCTCGGGTAAACATGTGTCTATTTTCCAAGCGGATGTTTTTGCCATCCTAATGGATATGTGCTATATTGTGAACAACAGGTGGAGGGCTAAAATCTTTTGAATTTTCAGTGACAGCCAAGCTGCAAGCCCTCTTACCTCGTCCAAGTTAGTGCTAGAATTCAAGCTTTCTCTTAATTCGGTCGAAAGGCTGAACACAGTGAATCTTGTCTGGGTCCCAGGTCACATCAATGTTTTGTCGTGAACACAAGTTTTGGTGGCGCAACTGACATGAATGCACACAAACCAAACTATTGTGCTCCGAGATTTTTAAAAGGTCTGCGTCTTTTCTTCTATCTCTTAGGAGAATCGACTGCAGGCTGCTTTTAGGCGTGCTTTCGGGGAACACAGCTCTTGCTAAACACTTAAATGTGTTGGGGAGCAGGATGGCACAGCAGTTTCTCTGCAGTTGTCCGGCCTTTGCTCGCATCAGGTGGCGGATTTTCGTGGTGAGTGCCGAACATCTAAGCTCTTCATCACTGAAGCTCCTTCTCATCTTTCTTCGAAAGACTGGAAAACTAAGTACATTAATGTATGGTGTCTGAATGGTAGTAAAATGGATCAGTAGTTTTGTCTGAGCGCTTCATCGGACAGTAGCAATCGCCGACAAAAACAAAAAAAAAAAACGATACTTAGAGCTTACACTTGTAGAACATAGTGTTTTGACTTTTGCTCCGTGATTCGTGATACCTACCATATAAGGTAAAAACAAATAAATTAACTAAATTCAACTTTTCTTGAATTTGTCCACAGTTTTTTGGCAAAAGGTTCATTAGCGGTTTTTTTTTTCTTTTAAATTAAAGCGTCGAGCGTTACGAGTCTCTGTTTTGGTGAAACCATTGCAAGAAAACTTTTGCGGTTATGGCCGAATGATTCCGGGATTAGAATATCAGGTTTAAAAAAAAATATTGCGGGACATTTTGTTAAAAAATGCTGGATGGACTGCTTTTACTGTGTCAAGTTCAGGATTTTGGGTCTATTTTCAATTGCAAGTTAAGCTTCAATAAGCATATTAATTATATTATCTGCAAATCTGATTTAATTTTTTATTTTAAGGATATTATGAGTATTTTCATAATACTTGTAATGTTCTTATTTATAGTCTTCACTATATTCCTGTTGATTTGGTTTAAGAAGGCTTGTAAGTCTCTTATAATACTTGCATTTTCTTCTCACCTCCGGAAAAAAGGAGATTATGGTTTTTCTGAACCACAACTCCTGTTTATTTGATTCAGTATATAAAAAGTTAAAGGTCATCTCTTAATTAGCTCTTAGTATAACAATTTATCACGTATTCGGGAAGCCATTAACAGGTTACCAAAATGTAGGGATATTCATTGTCTGTATTACTTGTTAAGTGAAAGGTAAATAAGGCTGCAATTATAAAGTGAAATGCAATTTAAATATAGAAACCTAGAGGCAGAGGACAAATACTTTAAAGGGAAAGACTAATTCATCTCAAAAACACTGCTTCTTTTAAGTTAAAGTCTAACTATATCACTTGAATACAACTGCAATTATATTTTTCAATTAATTAAACTAATTTTTCCACAGTGAAAAAGCATTCGTCTAAATCTACTAATGAAAAAGAAAAAAGCAACCTTTAAAGAAATTCACTAATTTTCTCATCTCATCGATATTTGACGACACAGAAATGTCAAACAAACCACCCCTTTTTGATTTTATCGTTCAATCTGTCTTCAATTAAATATTTATTCTTCCTAATGACAAAAAAAAAAAAAGTTTATGGTTATGTATTCCGACCCCAAGATAGAAGAATTTCGTAAGCTTCATCACCCTATAAAGCGCAATAAAGATTGAAATTTCGTAGCGATTCCATTTCAGCCACCCACAATCTCTCATTGTCAAGCCATTAGGGTGAATATCTACATCGAACACCAAACAAAAAGGGGGTGTTCCCGTGAAATATGCTTCACATTACGATATACCATGTCGATGCTGAAGTGGAAGTTATTTAAGCGACTAAACTGTGAGTGCCACTGGATTTAGATTTCATTACTGGGATTTGTTTATACGGTTTGCGAATTTATTGTGACGAGGGTGAATCACAGGGGTGGCCAGTCATCTCCCTTCAATGTTATGACTGGCGCTAGCAGACAAATATATTATTGGTACATTTAACATTTAACATTGCTCACAGAATTTGAAACAATAAAGCTTAGTTTCGGTGGTTACTAACTGTTCTATGTAATTTATTACCTTAGTATTCTGAATGAAGTTGGGGTATTTACGCTGTTATTGTACCTGCACAAAGAACTATTGTGGCTTGCGTTCTCTCAATTATGAATTGATTAGAAATCCGATCGGAAACTTTAAATCTTGAGCAGAACTATATCTGTGCGTTGACGTAAGTAAGAGCACAATGTGTATCGACACCAAATCTATTTTGGGTCCAGTGGCTTAGTGGTTAGGAGCGTTGGACTACTAAGCAGTGGTCCCAGGTTCAGAAGTTTTTTGTCAAGTCTACTTTTAGTGGGGTTTTTCCTTTAACAAAATGTTTTTTTTACTCATATAAACCATTATCGATTAGGGTAAATTTAGAATTTTTTAAAACAGGCTCTATTTTGGGGAGGACTCTACCATCTTTTTGACGAAATTATGTTTAAGGTTATAGTCACAACTATCCCACTTCACTGCATTTTCTGCGGGGTTTCGCCGGTTGACCTAAAAATATATCGACTTCAAACTTCAATCAAGTAATTGCGTTGTCCAGGAGTTTTCAGAACTGCCTCTTTTTCGCACTTGTATAGGAGCGTTGACATTGCCCTTTTAAACGGGGTTCGAAGAACGTGATAATACTAATTGAGGTCCAAATCTAATGTAAATCTTTAATTTGATTGACTCTATGAGAGTGCTGGGAAAATATCTGTGTCTTACGTAGAGTCTTTCTTTTAGATTAGGAGAGATTTTACGGTTAAAGAAGGAAGCAGAGTTCTCCTGACACATCATCCACCATCTAATTATGGAGGTAATTTCGCAAGTGTTGTAAGGTCGTTTAAAATAATTTTAAAATTGTTAACCCTACGCTTAATGAAGCTGCCCGTTAATTAGGGTTATATTACCGCCACTGCATAAAGCGACTAGGTGATGGCCATGTTTGACGGACATGGCATTAAGCAAGATTAGGCAGTATGACTATCACATGGATAGGATATCATTATCTAAAGAATACCCGTATACTAGTCCTCCATTGCAGTCTTCAAAGTGCTAAACTTCTTGACTGGTTCGAGCGTAGCACTAGTCAAGGGTGATCCATTTCGAGGTTCCCTAATTTTTTAAAGAAAAAAAACACAGAAAATTCAAATTTAATGGAGAATGTTTATTATCATTTGAAAGATCATTCTTTGGCATTTATTTTTTGAAGATTATGTATATCAAATGTTGGCCGTTGCTACGTCGCAGATGGTCCATCCGTTGGGTCCAATTTTCGATCACTTGTTCGAGCATTTCGACTGGTAACTGGCGAATGACACGCGTGATGTTTTCCTCCAAGGCCTGAATCGAAGCGGGTTTGTCGGCATAAGCTTTTGACTTTACATATCCCCACAGGAAAAAGTCTAACGGTGTGATATCACACGATCTTGGTGGCCAATCGACCGGCCCAAAACGTGAAATTATGTGCTCACCGAAATGTTCTCTCAATAAGTCAATTGATTGATGCGATGTGTGGGAAGTGGCGTCGTCTTGCTGAAACCAAATGTCGCCGAGATCACGAGCTTCAATTTCAGGCATCAAATAGTCGGTTATCATGGCACGATAACGGTCACCATTGACGGTTACGTTCGCACCGGCATAATTTTTAAAGAAATATGGACCGATGATTCCACCGGCCCACAAACCACATCAAACCGTTGTTTTTTCTGGATGAAGTGGCAGTTCTTCAATCTCTTCAGGTTGCTCTTCGTCCCAAATGCGGCAATTTTGTTTGTTTACATACCCATTGAGCCAGAAATGGGCCTAATCGCTAAACAAAATTTGCCTCGAAAACGTCGGATCTTCTTGGAACTTTTCAAGAGCCCATAGAGCGAAGCGATGTCGCTTGGGAAGGTCGAGCGGCTTCAGTTGTTGCACAAGCTGTATTTTGTACGCTTTTAATTTAAGATCTTGACGTTAAATGCGCCAAGTCGTTCCATACGTCAGTCCGAGTTGCTGCGAACGGCGCCGAATCGACTCTCTACGGTCTTCGTGTACACTCTCAGCTACGGCCGCTATATTTTCTTCACAGCGTGCTGGACGTGGTCTATTCGGTCGAATATTATCCAATAATGAAAGCTGGGTCACAAAATGGGTGATGGTGTTGCGAATAGTACGCTCAGTAGGCCGATTATGTTGACCATAAGTTGAGCGAAGTGCACGAAACACATTCCTCACAGAACGTGAATTTTCATAATAAAGTTGAACAATTTGTAAACGTTGTTCACGCGTAAGTCTTTCCATTATAAAATGCCAAACAATACTAAACAAAAATAACATGACAGCATGACACGACTCACACGTGATCTGTCAAAAAAGGCTATTGAAAAAAGTATCTCTACTTGGATCACCCGTTATTACCTTGCGGGGTTGTGCATCTATGTTTGTGTTTTTTCCCATTATGCCGTTTTGATTTATCATGCATTTTTCATATATTTTGCTTACACAATAATTTCCATTAAATTAAACAGACGTACAACAGTGGCTTGTAGCCCTCAGACCTGTCGGCAAAAGCGTCTTCGGCTGCAACACCTTCGATTCCCTTGCCATCTTCATAACTGTGAAACTTCAATAGATGGCACAGATCGAAACATGGCTTTTTGACTACCCTCACTTTGCGAATGTACACATCGTCTTTTCTTCCGATTTGCCTGACAACGATCCTCAAGTTGGATGTAGATGATTTCAGTATATCATCCTAACTTGGGAATTCGCTTCCCATGGGCCTTTGAAGAAATTAGTCTAAATCAATTGGTTCGCAATCTCCACAATACAATTATCTAAAGCAATGTAAAGTATGAACTTAGAGTAATATAATTTCTTGTGTTCGATGTTATGTTATGAGTTTTTCTATTGGTCAAAATATACAATACTCGTTTCGTAGTAAATTTATAAGATGGGGTATATAGCTTTTAAGATATACATATTTCTCTTATATTACCCCTCTCAAAATATCCGTTCAAAATTTACTTTAACGCATATCAAACAATTCCGACTTTTCTATGAACGCCCGAAATTGAAAATTAATTTGATCAACGGTTCGTGTGTTATATTTCATTATTATATTATATTTAACAAATATTTTACGTAGAAAACCCTTCGAAGGTAAGGACGGTTTTAAAAAAAATCCTTCTTAGCGGGTGTCTACACAGTTAAACCCTGCGTTGTTGAGTCAGTCAGTCATTTAGGACAAACTTTTTTTATTTGCATAAAAAAAGACAACGGTACAACAAAGGAACAAGAAATGTTAGTGGATTACACAACCACCCGCTGTTCGGATTCCTACATTTAAATCTAAGAGTCAATGAGAAATGTATGTTCTACAATATTTGGGTTTTGAAAATACAGAAAAAGTAAATTGTGTACTTGCATGCTTAGGACGGTTCTGATTAATGACACCAATTTCATGAAGAAAAGGGAAAGTATTCGTATGTTCCGGAAATGTTTGTCTTTGCCGTTGGGCTGCATGCCGTACTCTGCTATTCACACTCAAATTTATGGTCTTCGCGTTATTTATGTCCTTCTGAAAATATCTTTTGAAGAGTTAAATACCATACATCAACCATCAGACATTACATCTGTGTTTAGAATGCGTAGCAGAGGACAAAAAATGTGTCAGATACTAATTAAAACATCAACACCAGATGATAATGATGACAAACCCACTGAGGGACTGAGGTACTGCGGACTCTTAAGTTAAAGTACAACAATGTATTCACACATTGTTTTTATTAAGTTTTTTGTATACCTACTCGTTTATAGAGCAGTAATTTAACCGTGGTTAAAAAAAATCAAAAATCAGACTACTTACGAAGTAAAATTGATGCAAAAGTAAAATATGTAAATGCAGATTGGCTATTTTATAAGTATAAAGCTACTGCATATTTTGTGGAGCGGGTATTAGATGGCCGCCTAAGACAAATAATACGGCTGTCTGATGACCAGTGCGGGTTTGTCGCGGGTTAATCAACCACAGATGCAATCCAAAGTATAAGGATCATAATGAAAAAGCATCGTGATTCCTTAACGGATCTACATATCATTCTGGTTAATTTTGAAAAAGCATTCGATAGACAACCAAGAGATCTGATACGGGTAGTGCTAAGACAACGAGAAGTTTCTGAAACCTACGTACAGATTATCATGGACATGTGCGCGGGAGCGAAGACAAAAGTTAGATGTCCTGCAGGGGTCACCGAATGAGTTCCAGTCCTAGATTATCTGCTGGAGGGAAAAGTGACGGACCCTAAAGTGCATCAGTTATTCTTTGCTGACGATGGAGCCATCATAAGTAATGATCAGACTACCCTGCAACGAGCAATTGATGTTTGGGTAGATGTTTTAGAAGGGAATGGGTATCGTATTAGCCAATAAAAGAAAGAGTATCTGTACTGTCCATTCTCTGACAGAAGTCAACCCATTCCGGACGTTTATTTGAGTGGGTTGGTGGTTCCCAAGTGTGAAAAGTTCAAATATCTGGGATCAATGATCAACAGCGAAGCAACTGTTGATGACGACATCAATCATCGTTCAAGCGTAGGGTGGATGAAGTGGCAGGAAAACTCTGCCAATATCCCCTAAGCTGAAAGGAAGGCTCTACACCGCAGTTGTGCGTCTGGCGCTCACATACGGTCCACAATGCTGGACAATGTACAAAAAGTATGAGGGCAAGTTGACAGCAACTGAGATGAAGATGCTTCGCATGACAGCAGGAGTAAAAAAGCTTGATCGAATTAGAAGTTCCAGAATCGGAGAAAGCCTTCACGTCAAAGAACCCATCTCATTTGGTATTGTCATGTTCAAAGGAGGGATACTACGAACCCCGTCAAAATGGCAATGGCAATCAACGTTCCCTTACAATCGCGTAAGAGAGGCAGGCCTAACAACTCCTGGATAACACAAATATAGAAACACCAGCTGGATCACTTCAGATTGGCCTCAATGAAGAAGTGATCGAAAATCGGGATGCCTGCAGATATCTTTTGAGGTCGAACCGGCGAACCGAGTAGGGATGCAGTGAAGTGGGAGGGTCATGTAATCCTGATCATAATCTCGTCGTTAAATGGAGAGAAGAAAGCTACTGCATATTAGACGAGGCATATTTTCATAGGCCATTTTTATAGTGTCAGATCTTTGAAATTAATGAGCCTTACCAATAACAATACATTTAGTAACGCGTTCTAAAAGGTCGTACCCTTTCTTTAAATTTCATTTTGGCACTCGAGTGTAAGGCACTACAAATTTATAGACACTAGATGGAAATAATTATTTAGTTATAACTTACAGTATATTAAACCTTAGCAGCTAGCCCTACCCATTTCATTGGCAATTGATAGGGCTTAAATAATGTTTTTATGTTCATGCTGGATTTTTTTGTCATCGAAGTCTATCTATTACGACTGTTGAATTCGCAAACGATAGATGCCAATTATGAACAAATTCGTTGACCCGGTTTTATAGTGATTCATCAATTTTTATGATTGTATACATTATTTTGAAGAGCTCTTTTGTACGATTATGCCTGAACAACACACGATAAAACAGTTAAGCTGTCCCAGAAAATCACTGCATATACATTAATTACTTTTCCATTTTATACCATCTGATGTGCATCCCTTACGGTAGAGTTAAAATTAGTGAAAGTGACCTAATTGAAATGATTTTTTGGTTTTAGGGAGTGCACGAGCAAATCGAGTTGGTGCTGCTAAACGACACGATAAATTAATAAAGTGGTATACGTTACTTGATACAACAGGGAAATTGTTCTTATCAGCTAGAGAGGTAATGCGAAAGTTGTTCCCTGATTCATACTACAAGTATGGGCGCCGTAGATTTACTTGATAGTACCCTAGGAAATAACATAGGTTATTTTGACAGTGACAGCTATTTCCCGCTCGAAATATTGACAGAAAGTTAAGAATGCTTTGCACTTGAATGCCGTTGGGAAATATTGAAAACTTATTTCCAAAGTGAGTGCTGTTTAGCCAAAATGAAGCAGCCACCGCTCCTGCTGTACGCAAGTTTCTGCAAAACGTTCGTGAGACTGGTATGATAAAGAACAACACTCATGGTCCCCGTCTTTGATGTCAATTGGCGCCTGGAAACCCCTCTTGACTTTTTTGTGGGGATGTAATCAATCAAACAATCCGGAAATGATTGCAGCATTTAAGGCCAATATCATCCAAGCAATCCGTGGGCTACTACCCGAAACCATCAACAAGGTCTTGGAAAATTGGAGTGACAGAATGCGCTACTGTAAAGCCAGCCGAGGCAGACATTTGAACGAAGTTGCGTTCCATAATTAATGGGAAATTAATACACTGAAAAAATTTAATTTTGTTCATTTTATTGCACATATTACCCAGCGAGCATGTGGTAAGAAAACGTAATACCAAGTATGAGACAGAGTGTGGTATACCCCCAATTGAAGTATCACTTAAATGATTCATATATTTATATAATTTTGTAATTTCATTGACTATATTTTGTAGCTTAGGTATTATTATTTAGATTAAATAAAACATATTTTGTTTATAGTAAAATAATAGTTATTTATGTATTTGAAATTTGGAATTTTGGGAACAAAAAATTAAAGGTAAAAAATAGCAATAATTCCAACCAAAAAATTAACTGAAAACTTAAAAATAATGAGATCTTCTACTCATAAGAGGAAATAATAATTTTTTTGGCTGTGAAGGTATTTTTAGTAACTGTCGTTACAGCTAAAACCATGCAAAACAATTTTACGTAAAAAAAAATCATAAGGTATGTGACAGAGTGAATTATACCAGACAGGAGTTTGCGCGCGAATATTCTCATAGACGTTCCGTGCTACACTGCGATCACGACAATATGCCCCCACGCACACAATTGCCATCAGCCACTAAGCGCGCCAATTTCGGCAGATGAATGTTTTAGATTATACACAGCTTTTTATTTTTGCCTAGGTATAAGATACCCTGGCTCAAGCCCGCTGGGTTTAAAAGAAACTTACATTACGTAGATAGCTTAATTTTTTTGAAAAAAAAAAAAATTATTTATGTCTGATAAAACATTTTTTTTTTCATGTTGTTGTTGGATGTTTCTTCGTGCTCTTCCCAACTTTTTTAGACTTACAAGGACAATCCGGTAACCGGTCGAATATCAAAAAATGCACCGGATAGCAACCGGAATCCGTTACATCTCTAGTTTTAAAGTCTTTTGAAGTAAATTTTACGATAAAATTGGTATTATCATTGGTATTAAAATTGGAAAATTTACACATTCATGCTGCTGGCATGTGGGCGACGATGTGTTAGAGGTATTTGTTTTTTTTTTGGTACATGAGCAGTCAATATGATTTAGTTTCGATTTTTACAGAACGTCAGACTTTCGAAAAAAGCCTGAGTAGATGTATTAGCCGATATTAACTGCGAGCTACAATCGTTAAAAAGACAGCAATTCATACCGAATGGTCGAAATTAGCAACTGTTTAAGATTTATAGCACAAGAAAACTTTGGAAACGACTACAAAATTTGCATGGTTAGTAGGTACTACCATGCCTATTATATTAAGAAAGGAAAGGTGCCACTGTCCTAAATGTATAAATTCCAACTAAACACGGGAGGAAGAACGACGGGCGACGACACTAAATGCCACGAACTTTCCTACATGAACCAAGTTTATTTGAATATCTTTCATGACATTTATCATGGTTACGAAATATGTTCCCTTTGCCGACGTCTGTTTATCCAGAAATGTCATTCGATAGTCGTTATTTTTGTCTTTCAAAGCAGCTGCAGTTTTCCGAGTAGGCCTCAATACCCAATGACTTTAATACAAAATGCTCACATTTTCTAACCGAATTTATATATGAAATAAAGGAAAAGGAAACCAATGCTAACAACGAAGAAAATAATATAATAATAACAAATAAATATTCAAAAAATGCAAACGTCAAACGAAATAAACACCCATTAACAATGACTTTTTTTCAATAGTATTCAGAATGGAAGTAAAATTTATCGATTTACACCCATTATACGAAGCCTTCGATTGTTTGATAAATTTCATCGTATATCCAATATTGATCTTTCACAACCGCCATTGCATTAACTCGCTAAAGATATAGTCGATCAAAGTTAGCCACAATCAAATAAATGAACAATTATGAATTCCATGAAAATAATAAGAATTTTAAATAACGGTTCCATTACTAAAGAAATTAAAAATCGCCAAAAATTATGCCGATATGTCTAACGACTAGATGCGATCCCATCTTTCTTTCGCGCTCTTGCTTTCGCGATGGCTCAGTTATTAAAACGAATGTTCCTTGTTGTCACGAAGATCCTTCTGGATGGACTATTGTCCATTCGCTCGACTGCCGTTACTGTACTTCATTTAAATCAGACACAAATAAACATAAAAAAATTAGCAGAATTAGCAAAGCGATTTAGAATCAAGCAATGAAAAAGAATCGACAACCTTCTCAGTTTCGATTTTTTAAAGTGAAGCCTAACTTCTCCAACCACTGTGTGTGCGCAGATATATTTTTTGATACGAATGGAAGGGATCTACAGTTTAATGACAGTTTTAACTCTTGGATGTTTGTGAAACTTTCACAAGAGGTGGGGGCAGCGTATAGAAACTTTCATTTTTAGTGGTCCAATGCACATAACCACTAAGCCATTGCACCCACAAAAATTTAAAATTAAACATGTAGTAAACGGCTAATGTATAACCAAGTTTGAATTGCAGAATATAAAAGGAAATAACCGCGAATTACTAGCCTTTTCATGATACCGTTCTCTTACGCTAATTTGTCTGCTAATCAGTGGAAATCTTTTTATTGTTCGTATAGAAAAAATCACACTTCCTGTTTGTGCCAATATATAGGTATGTACATCTATATTCATACATTCGTACTTCTTGCAAAGGTGCTTCACTCCAATGTCAGAACATGATGTCAACGTTTTGAAATCATTTGAAACTATTCACATCGTGGGAGCGGCAATGCCGAATGAAACACCACATCCAGCATTACGCTGGAGTCTGAAAGAAATATGATACCACTTCAAAAAGGATAATAAGGATAATCACTTGCTATCGTATTTATCTCATTGCAGGCCATCTGACATGTAAGGTGCGTTGGTAAGACAACCTGTCGTCCGCTTCCTTTGGGTGTCTATTGAAGCAATTTGATACGTGAGATGAATTGAGACTACCCTATACGCAATTCTGTACTTTTAGGGAATGATAAAGGTTGTCTCGGGAGCAAACGAAATTTATAGGAAGTTACCCTTTTGGACCATTGTCTATCATTAAACTGAGTGAAGGTGCTGGTTTTGTTATAGACATTTATTATTTCGGAATGGCCTATAATGCAACATGTGTATAGGTAGAACCTAGGATAAATCGATTTTAAGTGGACCAGGAAAGAGCAATTTAAAAAATTGCATGATAACTGAAGTAAACCCTTTGTGGTACTACACCTTTTGCAATGGGTTTTAGGCGCCCCCACTTACATGTGTTCCAGCAGATTGGCATATTCTTTGGAAGAAAACAATGCCTGGGATTGGTATAATTGCATTTAATAACTCTAGCACAACGTAAAAGCTGCATACACCAAATTAGAGAACCTACTATTCTAGAACTCGTTTCTTTAATGAAGAAAGCGACACGAAACATCTGCGACGACGACGCACGGGGAGTCAACCCTTTCACAGTCTATTTCTTTTATTGTGTATGCAAACAAAGCAAGCGTATATCACATTCGTCAAACATATACGTACATATATTCATAAATAATGTTGACCAATTGTTTCGGCTTAATTGAAACAAATTAATTAAAGGCTTTCAACAATGAGTGTAATTATCCTGAAGAACAATCGAAATTTTAAATAAGTAAGTTACACGCACTGGAGAGACATATACAAATATAGCATATACTTTGTAAATGTGTAGACTCGTAATTATAGAGACATAAAAATGATGATAATAACTAAACTATTGCCAGTGAATAATTGTTTTATTTTATATGGTGTCCGCGACTGTTAACAGCATTCACAAAGGTTCTTATATTTTTTTTACCCATTTTAAATTATGTATTTATGAGTATGTTCGATTAAATGGTTATAAGAATTTGATAATACTCAACGACAATCTTGAATTCATGCTTGTTTTATAAAACATTTTTCGAGTTCCTTCAACGATTTTAAAGTGCCAGAGGCCTTAGATCATATATGTAGATGTCAATCAAATTTATTATACTATTTTTCTTAATCATCCAGTAACCCAAACTCCGCATTGTCTTATAATTTTTAAAATCAATTTTCAATTGAAATAAACTGCTTAAATATCCCAATTTAAAAGGTAATTTAATGATGAAATATTAACGGAAAAACTAAGTTTTTTTAAATTATTTGTACATAAAACGCATATTACCACAGGTTAAATGACATATGCCATTGATATTTTGATCATCCAAAATCACATACCCATGAAGTATCTGCCTGAGAGAAGGCAGTCTACCATTCTCTGCGATAAGGGTTCTGTAGGGCATAAATTAAGTCATTTGAGTCAGAAGCTGTTAACATTGTATAGTAGTTGGCGAAATTGATTCTACCGGTTTTTTTTTAGAGGTATGGAACTTCGAATTGAAGTAAGACACAAGAAAATCGTTTTAATGTCCATCAATTTGGCTTTATTGAAAGGATAATTTTATGCCTATGTTTAAATATGATTTCAGGCATGTGGCCGCCGCGGCATGTTCGAATAAAGACAAGTCTAGAGGTTCAATTTTCAACCACTTTTGGGGCTGTATGTCGGCAATAACGCCACGAATGTTGGCTTCCAAGTCCCCTAACGTTTCTGGTTTGTTGGCGTAGGAGAGCGACTTCACATATCCCCAAAGAAAATAATCCAATGGTGTCAAATCACACGATCTTCGAATGTTTCCTTCAATAAATCGATTGTGAAGTGCGCTGTGCGCTGGGTTTATTTGCACATCTTGTTGGAACCACATCTCATCCACATTCATGCCATCCAATTCGGGAACGAAATAGTCGGTTATCATGGCTCTATACCGGTCTCCATTAACGGTAACTGACTCTCCAGCTTCATTTCGGAAGAAGTATGCCCCAATGACTCCACCAGCCCATAGAGCACACCATACAGTCAGTTTTTGTGGATGTAATGGCGTTTCAAGGGTCTCATGTGGATTCTCTTCACTTCAAATGCAGCAATTTTGCTTGTTGACTTAGCCATTCAATCCAAAATGTGCCTCATCACTGAACAAAATTTTGCGATGAAAATCAGCATCGATATCAATCTCATTTTCGGCCCATACACCAAAATCAGGACGCATTGTCTCGGGGCTTTAATTCTTGCAGAAGCTGGATCTTGTAAGGTCGTAAGAAGAGATCTTTGCGCAAAATCTTCCATAAAGTTGATGGACAAAGCCCCAATTGCTGTGCACGGTGGCGAATCGATTCATTCGGGTCCTCTTCGATACTTTGCTCTACTGCGGCAATTGTTTCTTCTGTGCGCACTGTTCGACATCTCTGCGGATGCAGACATCACATAGAGTAAACGTAGTGCGAAACGAAAACGATCCATGTTTAACCGAATTAATTGCTCTGATGGACGATTATGTCGACCATAAAATGAACGTAGCTTGCGGTAAACTTCGCGAACTAAACCATTATTTTTGAAATAAATTTGCACGATTTGCAATAACAGATTTCTGACTCTGCCTACTCCAGGTGTTCTAAAGCGTACAGCGTCGAATTTCTTCTTCCGCGCAGTTCGACCTCTGAATATAGCTGGAACTGCCAGATCCATAAAGACTTCGCGGATTCTTATGAATACGAACCATCCTCCAAATTCGTTCGCTGCCTTTCGGAAACAGCAGGAAGTGTCGTAGCGTCTTCCAAAGGGATTGGCAACCCAATATCCAGTCGAGAAACCAGGCGCTTTGAAAGTTCGGTAAGCCATAAAATAAGAAAACTAATTTCGTCAATTCACACAGCTTGTTTAATTACATTTTAACCTTGACCAGCCCTTTATGCAAAGTCTTTATTTTAAAATTAGAGATACTTGAATCGATATTAAAATTGGAATTATTATGTTTTTGTATTCAATTATAAGAACATGCTTATCTTAGAAAGATAGCCTACTTGCAAAAATAGCAAAAAGTTGGTTTTATTTGCACAAATCCAAACACAAACCAAACCATTCGTTTTTTTTCCTAAATACATACCATTATTCTTCAATCATTTATCCTTGATTTTGTATGCATACAGTGCACTCTACCCTACGATATCGTCGTAGCTATAATATAATAAAAAATTTACATAATAACAAGCACTATAAAAAATAATTGATATTGTACATTCTGTGATTACTTTTCCTTTGACAATAAAAAGAAAGAAAAATACCATTCTTCAGTTATTAACTTTAAATTGAAGCTTTAAAAATTCATATCAAATGCGTGGGTTTAAGCATTAATTAATAAGCAAAAACTCATAGAGCGGTTTGTGGTTGAAAAAAATAAAAAAAATATAAATGGGTACCCATATGCGTGTTTTAGCAATATGCTGTCAATACCCGTACCACATGGCACATACGCCTCATTTAAAAGTTTTTCTAAGAAGGAATAGAATATACTTCTATTTCGATTATATCGACTATAAATTTATGTAGTTGGTGTAGTTTTTTGTTATTATTATTAAACTGTAATATAGGAATTTTAAAGTATAAATTAAAGCATATAGTTGCTAGAGTAAAAAATTTTTAAATTTTTAAAAAAAAATTCGATAGTATAAAAAAGATTTACTTGAAATCAGACATCTGAGGTTTGGGGTGGCAGTTTGTAGTACTATTATTCCTTAATCCATATTTATAATATTCCGATGTTGCAATAAAAAATTACAAACTACCACAGAGATATAGATACTTATAATAGTAATTATCATAACCCTTGCCACAATTGTGAACATACTTTTTAGCAAAAGCATACTCAATACTATTATTATACAAGTGTGTTACTAACTTTAATGTTTAATACATATGATTTGTGCACAAATTTTATTAAATAAAGGGTGATTTTTTAAGCGTAGTTTTTTTAAAAATCGAATGAATCACTCAACTTTGCATCAAATATTCAAAATTTTTATTGTAATCGATAAATAGGCCTTTGCCATTTGCGTTTTAGAGACAACTTCATGTAAATGTTGTCCGCGGCTCCGTTTCAAATGGTCCATTCGGATGTTTCCATTTTGCGTCACTTTTTCGAGCATTTCGGCCTGTATTCCACGAATTACACGTGTTTTGTTATCCGGTAAGGCTTCAATCATGTTAGGCTTGTCCACATAGACTAACGGCTTTACATTACACCACAAGAAATAATCAAGAGGCGTTAAATCGCATGATCTTGGCGGCCAACTCACAGAGCCATTGGAAAAGAGATAAGCTGCTCACCAAATGCATCCTTTAACATTTCCATTGTTTCACGAGCTGTATGGCATGTGGCAACGTCTTGATGAAACCACATGTCAACCAAGTAACTCATCCAACTGGGGAAAAAAAGTCGCGTATCATGGCTCGATATCGTTCGCCGTTGACGGTAACGTTTTTTCCACAGTCATCTTTGAAGAAAAATAGATCGATGATGCCACCAGCCCATAAACTACACACGTAGTCGTACGTATCCGTTGAGCCAAAAATGAGCCTTATCGCTGAACACAAATTTTCGATAAAACAGCGGATTTTCATGAAGCTGTTCTAAGGCCCATTCACCAAAAATTAGACGTTGTGGTGGGTCATTCGGCATCAATTCTTGAACAAGTTGAATTTTATAGGCTTTCGAACCCAAATCGACATGTACATTTTTCCATATTGTTAAGTGACACATGTCCCATTGCTGAGAACGGCGACGAATTGACATTTCACTATCCTCATTAACATTGGACGCTACGACTGCGGTACGCACTGTACGCATGCAAGTCGATGGTTTAACGTGATAACAGCACGAATTCTTGATTTACCAGGTCGATTATGACAAACGGTGAACATAGAAACAAAACAAAGAAATGACGAAATGAAAAATCATGCGAAAAATTCTCGGAAAAAGCGGTAAATAATTATTTTTTAGTCGAAGCTGAATATTTTGGCGAAGGTGGAAAATTTGGCCGAATGTAGCCAAAGCCAAAGCCGAATGTTCCGTCGAAAAAATTTGATTTTCTCAAAAACATCTCTTACGATTTTGATGACATTTTGCACATTGGACACTATTAATCAAATTGTACGAAAATCAAAAAAAAAAAATATTTAAACTTAACAAACTCATTGTATTAAAAAAATTTAAGAAAACTGTTTTTTTTCTAAATCGAAGTACGGAGAAACTTAATAGTATTAAATGTAACCATTTTTGAAATTCTCTTTATTATTTTTTGAGATCTTTGCCATACGGACCGATAAACAGACAGACCGACGGACGGCACTGACGGATCCACTTTTTTGGAGTCGCAATATCATCCCTCATACTCAGTTTAATTCAAAATCTCCGCACGATCGCAATAACTTTCTCTTAAGTATACTAATGTATACGAGAAAGCTAAAAAAAAGCTCTACAGTAAGGGCCTATCTGTTGTTAATTTGGTGAATCCTGACCGAACCTGGTTACAACAGAAACTTGATAGACTATTTTCCGCAGTAATATTAATAATTTATCATGATTGTTTTAATATAATCTATTAAGTTATTTGCCCCTGCTTCTATTCTATTTTTTATAGGAAGTAGAGCAAGTGGAAACGATTTTTCACATCAAACGTTTATATTTTCGTAAACATAATTTGTGTGTTATGTTTCGTCAGTGCTAAACTACATTATGCTGAAAGGAATTACAAATCGACCTAGTTTAAACAAATCGCCCCAACAACCAGCCGGAAATATTTTTCCACAAATTGATTGATACAAGTATTCTTTTAAATTGGATTCCATTCAAAAATTAATGTATGAAAATTGTCAACCCTTTCTATTCACATTCGATAACCACAAAGTAGTATAGTGTTATGAAATAGTTAAGATCGAAGGGGTATTCGATGTATAAGTACACAATTGAAAATTAAAGGTAGGCACTCGTAAAGTACATACATATTACATAAGCACAAGTCACCAATGTCGTATGCAAATGATTGTTCTGTAACAGGTCTCCACATGTGAATCGTCAGAACAAGACATTTCGTTTCCCACAAATTATGAATGACTGGTGTATGTACATAAATGATGTTCTTATTATTTTCAGCTTGATGTATGCAATGTGTTTAATTAAACATTATTTGGTTTTCAAATTATTCGAATATAAGTATTAATAACCAAAGCAATATCATCAGATTCTTTAGAAATACTCAATTCTTTTAGACTATCATAAGAAAACTTTTATTTGTTAGTCGGGAATCTATTTTAACATGGTCATGCAACTGAACTGATCATGCTCATATTGTTTGGAGATGGGTTTGGAGTTTTGGCTTGATTCCTCTTATTTTGGAACTTTTAAACGGATTAAAATGCAATTTTTACATACATACTAATACTATTCAAAACAATAAAAGATATTTAAAGATATATGGTCGCATCATGATGAATAAAAATAAAGTCCCAAGTTTCCTGATCTTTTATTATATTCTTAAAGGTCCACGGCAAGAGTGGTCACTCAGATTGTGACAGCTGCGATTCTGTCTCTTCGTTTTCGGTATATCTACGTCAACTCGTTGAAATGAAAAATTAGTTTTCTGTCTTTAATCATACATATCTTAGCAATTCAGTTCCTTCGTTTTTGGTGTAATTACGTCAACTCGTTGATATGAAAAATGAGTCATTTGTCATTGAATCACACATAACTTATATTGAAACTTGTTGGAGCGTTGCCCGGTTGGCTGGATGTACGAAAACTGTTTCAGGTCTACAGCGCCTATTATGTCAGCAGCCAATCATCAAAGTCCACAGTTGACGGTAGTAGTAGCAGTTCTTCTACTCTGGATAGTGAAATTTGCTACCAGATCTAGATGAAATAAAATAATTATTTTGTAAACCGAAAACCAACGGCTTATGGTGGTTGGTAAACGATGTTAATCTCTCACTGGTTTGGCTATGACACCAACTTGTTACTTTTAGAAGCAAATGAATAAGAAGCTGTCTACTTTACTGAGTTTTTTATGGACCAAAGGATGAACTGTGATTAACGTAAACTAAAATTTTCTGTTGAGAGGCGACGTTGGCTTAAAGCTACAGGTGCGCCCTTCGTAATAATGTGATGTGTGGCTAGATGGCGGCTCGATTTGAATAATTAAGAATGTTTGTCGTAAGTCACTGATTTGTGGGCCCGCCATAGCGTGTATTATATATGACCGACAAGGACGAAGATGTACGAGACTAAAGTGTTTCCATGACAAGAACTTTTATTATTCAAATAATATTGTTGTTTCATGTTATGTGGAACTGTTATGAGGAAAAACAACTAACAGCTAAACATATGAGTTTTCCTACAGCGTGATACACTTGGCCGGACATATTCTATCAAGCCTAAAGGATTATGAAGTTCGTCCGGAGATGAAGAAGGGGGCCTAAAATAGAGTCCAAAACTCAAGATTAGATATATTAATTTATGTATATTAAATATGACACGTAGTTTGAAACACAAACGAAATAAAATGTCGATTATACTTTTTTTATAGGGATGTATAGGGATATCGACAAGGTAACATACTGTTCGCCCCAAGCAGACTGCAGCTGAACAAAAACTGTATATAATGCAAGGTGGTTAAGTGTTTTAGAATAGCGTATTTACTGAGCGGTATCTACCCAGTGTTATTACTATGTTTTCACATTAATTGGGCGTGGTTACCATCGAGTCCCATGCAACCAAAACCTTTAAATGCGAGAATTTAATATAACGCATAGCCATTAGGATGGCAAAATCCTCCGCTTGGAAAATCGACGCGTGTTTAACAAAAGGGTAGTGAAGCCTGATATTATTGCATTTCACAAAGACTCCAGCACAGACCCCTGTCCGGTTTTGGAGCCATCTGTGAAAATACGATGGCCAGGATGCCCTGGTTTAGAGTCTGACCAGAGTCTGAAGCCATTCCGTAACCTGAGAAAAGTTGACGTAGTAGTTTTGTCGCTGAAGGATTTCTGGTGGCATTGCATCGGACGGCATATCAAAATTCCAGTACACCAAAAGCTACCTCTCTTTAAGCGAGTGATCGTTTTTAGCGTACACCCCATGATATATGCATGTATGTGGGAAAGGTTTATCAAAGAATCTAAGACAGAGCCCGGCGTGCTAGGCAAAGCCATTGTGCAGAAGAGAGAGGCCGTTCTTTGGATGGCTGTATACATCAAAGCACAGTTTTCGGAGGTAAGCCACATGTCTTCCCAAAAGTTCCTCTACACTGCCAGAAAGTCGGCAGTGCTTTATCGGTTTTCGATTCAACATGTTAGCACCACAACATTTTTTTTTTATCGAGGATATTTGACTTCATTGGAGATCAGGATAGCACGAGTTGGGACAGACCAGTGACCTTCATTCTTTCTTGTACAGAGAAATGCCGTGGTTTTAAGAGTAAAGCCCCTTTGTAGTGCACCAAACTTTGATCATATCTAGAGATCTCTGCGTCTGAGAGCAGACAGCCTCTAGGTTTGAAGCGACAGAAGGAATAGCTACATCATCCGCATAAGCTTGAGTGTAGAACCCTAGGTTTTAAAAGAATGCTTTAGACTTCCTAAAGAGAGATTAAAACAATGTAACCAATATGGTTTTCTTCTTTCGATTTGTTCGAAAAGGTTATGGTCAGGATTATAGGGATCATAACTCACTTTACTCTAGCCCTACTGGTCCGCCCGCGGAGTTCGCTGCAGATAATGTTATCCTATATAAAAATACGAAAACAAATTTGTAAACAGAACATCACAGCATGTACAATACCTACATAGATATATACATGTATGTATTTTTATGAATATTAATATACCGATTTAATTGTTAACGCCAATATGACTCTTAAAAGGGATTCAATATTAATGTTATAATAAAGGAGCGTTAATCTGCAAACAGGAGAGTAATTAATTTAGGCATATCAATTGAAGTTCATTGAGTTGTAAAACTGAATCTTTAGACCTGACATTACATGCATTTTGACGGCAGTTCATGTGTACACTCAATTAAAAAGTTTAGCAAACAAAAACTTTCCTATTCAAGTGCGGCCAAACGGAAGGAATCATTTGAATTTCACGCAAAAGGTGAAAGGGATCGGGCGCGATTTTATAATTATATTGGTACTTCCTTTATGTACGATGTGTGTTTGATTACAATGAAACCCGTGCTATTAATTAATTTTCGCAGTACACGAAATAAAACGAAAAATAAATAACAACAATAAAGGAAATGTATTCCGCAATCCCACCTCAATTGTATGCAATTTTCCCACAAACCATTCATAAAGTAACCATGGCCGAACAAAAAATCCGATTATTTTGGGGAAGCTGCACATCATTGTTGAATATTAGTGGCATCAATTTGTCATTTATAAAAGTGGCTTTTGTGTCGTCCTCTCTGACTCGATTGACAGAAAGACACCAAGTCCAAGTGATAAATGCGGAACTCATGCTGCGCTCCTGACGGAGCCCTTTAGAGGTGACCACAAAAAAAAGCAAATTCAATGTGATGCTTCTGTTGAATCATAAATTCAACGGCGCAACAATAACAGCAGTGGTACCCATAGTATCAACGACAGCAATAGCACGATGTGCAATTGTTATTGTTTCCTGTTTGTCCTATTCAATATACAGCCTGGAACCCTCTTCGCAATGCTGCTTCGTTTCGTACTCGTACGTTTATCGGAAAATTGCTAGTAGTCATTCAGTGAGGACACAATGGGACATCGGTTTGAAATGAACATTTTCATTGCTTTCGGGACGCTTCTTGCAAGAGTGTGCAGCAAATCTGTTTCATAATAGCTTGACATAAATTCATTATGACCTTTTGGCGTACACTGAGTGTGTAAAAAGGAGAAAACTGAATACAATCTTGGGGTGACAATTGCTTGGCAAACATATTCGAACAATGCGATTTTGTTCTTACCGCGATAAGGGAGACATTATAGCAACAGCTTAAATAATGCTGATCCCTACTTTTAGTATACAATATGCAGGACGAGCAAACCTTGTTTGTTTGTATATAAAGAATTACATTATCTAATATATAAATAAAATAAAAGTGATAATATCATCGCATGAAATCTGTGGGTATGGAATTACTTAATCAGCCTAATTTTGACATTTGAATTCTTTGGAAAGTTAGTCGTATTTGCAGAATTTATCTTTCAAACAATATACATAAATGTCAGATTTTACCCTAATTGAACATTACTACCCTGGGACTTCTGGGGTACTTGAAAGTTTTTAGAAAAGGCATTTCTTTTAGTTTGGCCTCTAGTGAGCTGATGCATTTCTTTTGATGAAAACTTTCAAGTTCATACCGAACTAGCTCCAAAAGTTGTCCTTATTATATCTTGCAGTCTTTGCAACTACATTTTTTTATAAATTATATCTAGCGAAGGTTAAGTGGGTCAGTGATTAAGTGCGTCGAACTACTAAGCGATGAGTTCCAAATTCAAATCCGATCCGTACCACCTAAAAGTTTCTATTCGCCGACAATTAATCTACATATTTTTCCTAGGAAAAGCTTATCAAAAATAAAATTGCCTTTAGAAATCGGCATTAAACTATAGGTCCTTGTATTAGTGTCAAAAACAAAATCTTCAGTTAAAACTTAACTCTACTTAGGTGTAGTTTGCTGTTAACTACTTAAACACCTCGAAATTTTTGCTTTCAACAGTTGTAAGGTATATTTTAAATAAAAAGGTAGAAAATAAGAAGCATGAGTCCTTATTTTTACACTTTATGACTTTAAAATCATCGTTTAGCGAAATTCTAGGATTTTAACTCAATTTTTGCAGGTCGCAAGAACTGCTAATTTAACTTCTTAACTATACTCGGGGCAGGTGCTTTTCGTCTGGCATGGCAAGGGCAGTATTCATAATGATTCTCCTGCATCCTAAGAGATAGAAAAGTTTTCGTAATTGGGAAAACATCTCTTCGACAAGATTTACTGCCGGCGGCAATATCTATCTCCTATATATCAAGCTTGAGAAAACATTGTTTAGCATCAATTTGAGCTTATTTCCAAGATCTCAGGTGTCCTTATTTCGATGCTTACTCAGAAATAACGTCCGGTGGCTCTTATTTCAATTTCTTCGTAAAAAGTTTAATATTTGGCTCCATTTTCATTAAACTGCCAATTTCAAATCACAAAAAAAATCTTCTTTTTTTCGCCATCTGTAAAATATTAGGTATTATATTAGGTATAATATTATAAATATTAGTTATTCTGAAAACCACATAATACAAATTTAAAAATAATTTGCGAGGCGTTTCCGTACGGACGTACTAGTAGTATATATATAATTTTAAATAATTTGACTTATCACAAACTTTCGATTTTTAAGTTTTGAATGATATCTTTTTTCGTATATCTATTAGGTACATAGTAAATATTATGAGTTTGTGTATGGAATCTATCTAAAAAGAGTCGACATGCAACATTTTTGATTTATTCTACGTACAACCTTCCTTGACCTTCGCCAACCTACCCTACTACATTCTATTTTTCTACTCTTCCATCATCTAATTGTCACCTAATGTCTTGTGGCATACTTTACTATGTAAAGAGAACAATCATCTATTACCTACAAAATGTTAATATTAAGTATATAAATCTTCACAAACAGAATAATGAAAAAAAAAAAAATAAAACTAAAAAAACGCTTTAGAATACGTATAGCAAATGTTACGTATACAAATAAATTAACAAAAGAGAACAAAATTAAATGTTAATTTGAATTCGAACAATTGGACTAAGAGTATCTTTTATTCAAATACACACATGTGCGATATACATCTGGCGGATGGCATCACGTTCCAATGTGGCGCGTTGCATTCAACCAGGTTTTCAAATAATGATGATAAATTCAAACCAGAAAAGGAGAAAGGCAAAAAAAATGAATTGAAAAAAGGTGCGTGCAACCGTATCCCTACAGAGGCGTGTCCTACCTATTTTTCTGTCATACAATACATCCTGCCCAGCCCACTGCGATCACTACCCCATTCATTTTCTCTATAGCATATATAATAGAAAAATCATAAAAAAAATGTTATGATCATAATAAATTCAGGAAGCGTTATTTTATTCCTCTTCCTTCCTTCACTTCCTTAGCAAGGTATAGGTGTATTCAGCATATTTTAGACAATTGTCTGACATGTATTACATGAAAATAGATAGGTGTACAGTATGGTATACCCTAAAATAAAATTTTGTTTTTGCGTCAAAGTATATTATCTGTTAAGACTCAGATATTTAAGCGATTTATTTGATTGAGAAATTCAGTGTGTAAGCAGGACCAAATAAAAATAAATCTAGGTTTTTATCTATCCCTCAAATATGCATGAAAATCCGTGGTTTGACACTACTGGAGAAAACTAAACAAAAACATATAAGAGAAGCATGCCCGTGTTAATATTAGCATTTTGGCAACGCATTAAAACAAAGGCACTACCACTTCAGTCCATATACAAGGAAAAAGGATACTATCTAGATTTCCACAGCCACATCAAGTGTATCATAACCTTGTGTTAGATATTGCAAAACAATAATTATGAATACATAAAAATAAAAAATGTTTCTGCGAAAATCAATTTGCATTTACATATATCTGGTTGGACGTCACTTTGTCAATGGATCAAGAGTTATATTAATCTTATTAAACGGACACAAAATAATAAATTTCAGCAAAGCTATAACCATCATTAAACCGGTCTAAGGGAAATAAAATCTTCTTAAGAAAAGTGCTACTGTGAATCTAAGTAATTTTGAAATGGTTTTGGTTGAACTATAAATCTGGACAAAGCTAAATTCGAAGCATGTATGTGATGATATGTAAGAAATGAGGCTTTCATGGCAACAAAATAACCCTGCGAAACTACTTGGACCAGCAGTAAATGTGGACAAGACGAAATATATACTATTAACAAACTAACAAGCATCTGTCTACCACCTAGGACAAAACGTAGATTTTGGCATAGCACCTTTAAGGTGGTTAAGCAGTTCATTCACCTCTGGGTAAACTTAAACACTACAAATGACATCTAAGTGAAGATCCGACGAAGGGGTTTAAAACTCCTGACTCATTGAACAAACTGCTCTAAAGCCTCCTTATCATGTCAGTTGTTCTATACGATACCGTACACACAGAAAAATTTACCATTGTGAACATAAAACACAAAATTGATTAAAAATGATGTAATATCATATATAATAGGCGAAGTGGTGGACGATAAATAAGACGGGATAGTTCATATTGTGCGATATTTCGTCTTGTGTGCGCGGATTGTGAATGCATGAGAAGATAACAGCGAATTTTATAAGCTGAATCAAGGTGTAAACGTAGTCCAAAAAGCCATAATACGTCGACTACATGGGATAGCCGTTATAAAGCTATGACAAGACGATCTTCGAATACCAACCCTCACCTTCGACACTACAAGAAGAAACATACCTTCGCCTCAAAGGCCAAGCCGCCTTGGATGCTAGAGTAGTCTGAAAAATTGTACTAAAGACTAGGAGGATTGAGTGCTGCCTTGTCGCATTCAGAGACTTTTTACAGGTCGAGAGGTTTTTAAGTAAATTAGAGTCGTTTGGAGTAAAGTGCACTGCGGGTAAGAGTCGGTGTGCCATTTCCTCAGTCAGTCAAAAAGTTAGCAAAAATCGCCTAAAGAGGAAATGAGCACCATTTTAACTGCCAATGAAAAACCTACACCGTGGCCGGCATAAATCTACATGCGCTTACTTTAAATTGATGTATCCCCTCTTATATTTCCGTATAAGTCACCTCGGAATTGAAAAATCTTTTTTAGGATGAAATTAATGGGAATCCGATGAAAATAAAATAGTATGGTAGTGGGGTCTACTATTACCCTAACGCAAGTAATATACAATGAAAGTGAAAATCCCCGATTTCGAGATATAACTACTCTAAACGATATAACTTCAGAACTGTTATATATAGCTCCAAAAACCACATTACATATTTTGTAGACCTAATTTATTTACGCAAAAGTTAATTAGTAGTGTAGTGTAATATTATAAGTCAAAAAAAAGTTATAATGCCTTAAGTGAAAATTAAAAAACTGCGATTTTTAGCTTTTTCTCCAAAAATCTACTTCATCAGAATGTAATTCTTTTTAGGAGTTTTTTCTCTGATAAATTCTCTATAAATTTTTTTTAAAAAAAAATTGTGTAGAGTAAATGTTTTGGGAAAAAATGCATTTGAAATGAAAAGCTAAAAATCGTCGTTTTTTAATTTTTATTTCACTTTAACTGGATATTTCTTGCGTTAGGGTGATAGTAGACCCCACTACCACACTATTTTATTTTCGTTGGATTCCCATTAATTTCATCCTAAGAAAGTTTTTTCAATGATGAGATATTCTGATGTGACTTATACGTAAATATAAGAGGGGATACTTCAATTTAAAGTAAGCGTATGTAGATTTATGCCGGCCACTGTAGCTTATGTTTCTATTTTTCTAAACCTAAACCTATAAAAAACTTTGTCTTGACTGACTCAGCAACCCAAACCTAATTTTTTAAGGGATATCCCTCACCTTTTTAAGGGAGGTATAAGTTTTTTTTCATCGGTTTCGCTTGAAACTTAGAATATAACTCCGCACCCGCAACAGTAGTAATAAAATGTGCATTTGATGCCAATCTCAAAGACGACAACATTCTTTCACACTAATCTTCAACCTTAAAGTATACCTTGTTTTCGTTTTAATTTATAAATAACAATCTCGTAGTGAACAAATTTAAGATATAAAATATAAATTAGCTGTGCTATACTCCTCACAATACCGTATCTATCTATTCGTGAAATAACATTTGTAATCGGTTCATTACTTCCACAGAGCTTACCCCTTACAAAATAATTTAATCAATGTTCCTTTACTTTTTCAAGTAACTTCATAAATTTCGAGGTGTAGGGATAAATTCTCTTAAATACTCACAGAAAATGATCTGGTAAATTGTAGTAACTATACGACTTGACTTGAGAAATAATAATATATAAGCGATTGATAGGAGAACAAAAATTTACGTTTTTTTATGGTTTGCAGGGCAAGAGGCTTTTACCTTTAGGGACTTGTACCATTGTAGACTTCCGCGTCGACAAAGCTCTGTCCACTCATTTTTAACCCTGTATTGGTTAGAGCACCTACATCATAAATTACAAGTGCACGGGCAACACCAGCAATTGTTGGGCTACCTCGGCTCATACACGTGGGTGGATCCACGACTTCCAATATCAATCCGTCAGTATTACTATATTCCTTGCTGGTAGACAGGGTTAAATCTCTTAACAAGCTTGGGTCGCTTCTTGCTTTTCGTATCAGAACAAGATGAGGCATAGCAATGAATGGGTCAGGTTTGCTTCTGTTAATAAGACTTCCACAGACCTATCCCGTTTCATGGACGATACCGAAGAGTCATACGGAGTGCTTGAGCCTTCATCCTGTTTAGCTTCTTTACGCCGCTCATCACTCGGCTGCTTCCCTTTCCTTTTCCTTCTGTGGTTCAACACTGAGCCAGCCGCTTCAGGAGCGCTAGAGATATCCTGGGTCAGCGTTGCAGTGAGTACCAACCTTACTAATGCTCAGTTTGCCACCAGTTTGGCAATTTGTCTCACTCATGGCTTGTGATTAAATTAGTATGACTACATGAATGCAGCATAATACTTGTTTGCAGTCAATGCGATGGGGATGAATATTTCGCGAAGGATCAGAAAGTTAGAGTCGTAGAAAAAACGGTTATACCTACATGTATTGCACAAATAATTTCGGTGTTTCACTGCAAATCTCTGATTCACAAACATGACTCCTTTAATTGTGGCAAAAAGAAGTAAACTTCCGATGCAAGGATCCCTGCATGAAAATTCCAATTGGACTTACAATTACTATCGTAAAGTGCCCAAAGAATTTTCTTAGGTAGAGGGTTAAGTATGGTTAAGTAAGGTTCTCATTTGGGGGAAGTTATTTACTCTCCCGCTGCTGCTCACTTTTACTATATTTTTAAGTTGTGGAACAGCTTTAGGCAGTTTTTTAGTAACTTTGACTAGCTTGAAGTTACTTGAAAAAGTATACACATAAGTAAGTTCCTTACAGTCCATAACCTAGGTTTAAATGTCATATATTCAAGGACAAAAGTCATCTAAAGTAAACCAAACACAATAATAAAAAAAAACAAACTCATAACGACATATGGACAACTTAAATGCATAAAACCGCAACGTGTGTAAATATCTATACATAAAATGCTTTTTCGTTTTACTGCTGAAGTATAGTTGTAATTAGTACAGGTCAATTTGTATCTCCCTTTTATATATAAATTATGTCCTTGAGTGTGCACAACCGCAGTGCATGCTTCGTACAAGAATCAACAATAAAGTGGCGTTACTAAAATTCAAAATACAAAAATGTGTTGCTTAACCACAAACTCAAGGAAATAAACACAGAGACCACAATACGTTTAATTGCATTTAACAGTTTTTCGTGTGAGTACATCTGATGTCAAGGTTTATTTATGAAAACTATTTAAAAATTATTGTAGCTACCTGTGTTTCCTATTTTTCTCTTTGCTTAATATTTTCGTCAGTATATTTCTTAAGAAATTAAAGATTCAAATTCTAGTAAATACATACAAAGCGAAGGGAGCTTGGTTTTAGAAGTGACAGAATTATAATTTAAAACTTCTTGGCATATCAAAAAAAGGACTACAGCAGCTAAGGTCGTAATAAACTACATGTAATACCAGCTCATTCTGTTGATCCAGCAAAGAAAGTTGAGGTACTTCTTCTTCAATTGCTTTTTTAAGCTTCTGACAACTACACTGAAATACGCCATATACATGTCATATGTTTGTTGAATGAAAATTGACTTAAAGGCAAGTGCTGACCATTTTTAAAAGTTTTTGAAAGCTGGTAATAGTTTGCATAGAAATGTGATACAGTTAGCTCTTCCTTTAAAAATTAAAATCATTAACTATTTTCCTATGTTCAAATAACTGTTATAATTCGAAGTTTGCAGTACCTCAAAGCTTTTTGGGCAGAATTAATGCATATAGGTATTAAATCCGAATTCTAACTGAATACTTATGCGGAGTTATATGTTTTTTTTAGCTAAATTAAGAGCCAAATAAAATATATTATAACTTTTCTGCTTTTTAAGTATAAGAATTTATATTATATGGATTTAATACCCGACATTTTAATTTGTAATTCTAATATTGTTTATTTAGCTAATATAAAGTCCCGAATTGTTAAAAAGCAATTCTAGTGGAATAAACCCTTTAAGTTGTATTACTGTATCATTTACGGTTTAGACTATTCGTTGATGAGTCAGTCATTTATTTATATATTTATGTTTATCAGAAACAAATTATAAATCTTATACTAATATTTAAAATATAAGCTATTATACTATGCAGGGCCTAATTAATTTAATATTTTAAAGTATATAAAGTATATATAGTATCCTTTAGTTTTTTCCAAATGTTTAGGGTTTTATTGAAGGTTTGCATTAGTTGGGGTACCAGCTTAATTTTTTCAATTTACTAATTAAAGTAGGCTTTACTAAGATCCACTTGCGTGTTATAATATCCATTAGTTATATCTACTGATCCGGGGAGAGTAACCATTACTGTACTGAAAGAATTTTAAAAATTAGTAGAGTAGTTCCAGAAAATCTATCTACCTCTGTATGCCTCTGCCTTTTATCCCTCCCATTTTTACATTGACCCTCGGCCACCTCCTTGAGTAATTTACACTTATTCAAAGTGTGTCACCATAATAACGTTAAAAGTAGTTCGAGAGAGAGCGCATGTGTCTTTAGGTATTTCAAAAACGAAATAAAAGCCCGTTGGGGTAACGTTTTCATCAATCCCTATCGGGGATTATAATTAAACTGCTCTAAGACACACTTAACACAAACTCACTACACTTCGATATACCAAAAGTGGGTGATGTGAAATAGCGACCTACAAAATAAAGCCACATCGGATTTTTTGTCCATTTTTAAATGTTATTTTTCGGCAAAAATAATATTTGACAACATATGCGCCCAACTATGAGAGCCCGAGAGAGGTTTGAGAGAAAAAATACATTTTTTTTTGTTGAAACGCTTCAAGATTAATTTTTAATCTTTTGACTAAACGTGGAAAACGAAGCGTTAGCCAGCCGGAAAATTTCAACAACCGACTTTTGTGTACAGTGTATTTACAAAACGAACTAAACATGCAAACCTAGTTTATTTCCCAAGAAATTTCGCCTAATAATTTTTTAACAAAAATGTTGATAGATTTTGAAGTAAGTATACCTTCGTTAACTTTTCTTCATGCTGAATTTTGGCTGGCGAAAGTCAAGAACTCAAAACACATACCTACAGCATTTTTGTTGGTTAGTGTTGCTTGTGACAAACAGCTATTAAACTATGAGGTTATTTTTTGTTTTATGCGAAATTGAACCGTAGCTTTTTATTAAAATGAGAAAATACTGTCTCACTTTTTCAGAATTAATAGTTATTATTTTTCTTTAAGCAGAAGTATGCGAGCACACCTGGTTACTCTCGTGATTGAAGACAAATTTAAACCCATTTAAATTTAATCTGGGTTTAGCGGTTGGTAGAAACGTAGCAACCTGCAACTCTGCAACATCATTGTAATGATATTTGAAAAAATGATGTTGGTTCCCTAAATATTACATCAAATTTAGATGATGATATATAACTTAAAGAGTTGCCATGGTTGCGCCAGATGAGAAAATAAATGTTTAACATAATTAAACTGGTAGAGATTTTCTATGTCTATGTCTACCTCCAAAGTTTATTCTTGGTAGAAACGTATCATCCTTCTTCTCTGCAACATCATTGTAATGTTATTTGAAAAAAATTATGTTGGTTACCTAAACATTACATCAAATTTAGATGTTTATATATAACTTAAAGGGTTGCCATGCTTTCGCCAGCTGAGAAAACAAATGTTTAACATAATTAAACTGGTAGAGATTTTGTATGTAAATATCTACCTCCAAAGTTTATTCTTCATTATGAATGTGCAGATTACCTACATTTAAATTAATTAACACATACATAGAAAGTTCTCTAAGAGCAACAATTAGGAACTGTTAAAAGAAAATGTCAGTAGGTACCTACCTGCGTCCATATATATATACTATGTGTTGGTATATAAGCTAGCAATTAGACATAGGTACATAGTTCCATAAAACTGGCTTTAATAAATTCAAACATTTTTCATTTTTATTGCGTTTAATTGGACCAATTATCGCATTCCGTGTAGCAAAAAAAAAAATAATAATAATAAATGCACCCAGTCCGTCCAGCCCGCATTTATTAAATCTATAAATGCTACCAAAGTAAATTATTTGATGCAGCCATAATTGCAGCAAACAACAAGCACCAGCCGCAAAAGCTACGTCGACAAAAAGAGAAAAGAAAAACAGATTTTAAATAATCTCCTTCTTAGAAAATTGTTTGATTGTATACTCCTTTCCTTTGCACAAACTACTCAACCAACGACTTCCTTTTTTCAGCCACCATTTTGAATTGAAATATTCAACTTTTTGTTTGTGTGCAATTATAACTTAACTAATTCCGTTGGCGGTAGCGACCAGTTTCCTCCCAAATTCAAAAAATTGTGGGAAAAAAAAATATATTGCATATTTATTATTTGAACACTTCATCCCCTCTACCGAGAAGTTGTGGCGTACCACCACACAGCGCTTATGCAGAAAGCTGCGGCCACTACGAGTAGGTATATTCACGTACATAGCAAATGCTCCTGGCATAAATTAGCGTTTTACTGACAGGCAATGTAACAATTTACCTTTTGAGCAGCTACCACCACCTTAAACCTAAACGAAACGAAATGTAGAAATGGACAGAAAAAAAAACCTCTCCCGAACGGCTGCTATACAAAATGGCAACAGTACTCAATAGCCAACTTCTCTTCCATTGGAGGACGCCTGGCAGACACCGCCTTTCGATGCTTATTACCTGGTGGCACGCCATGCGTATTATTTTTCCAAACCATGCAAAGTGGTGTGCCATGCAACTGAAGAAAAATCCAACCAGCGAAATCTATCCAACCAAGTTGCCGATCAACTTAGAATTGCAATGGCAACCTTTTTTCAGAGATAAAAACAAGTGCATATCTTAAGTGGACGAGAAGATCAGACAAATCTGGATGGATATATACATAAAATGGCAAATTTGCAATTAAACTCTTTTTGTTGTTTTGTTTTTTGCAATCCAATATATTAAAGTAGTTGGCATTTTGTCCACATCGTTTCATCCTGCTTCGTTTAAGGTCTGGTCAATTATTTTTTATCTCTTAGCTGTTATGTAATTTATTAACAATATATACACAAATGAGATACAAAAATATCTACATACAATATGTACTATGAATGTACCTATATATTTACCTCAGTAGGTACCTAACTACCTATTCATTCTGCGTTGTAATGAAAGACTTGCAGTTTTTGCATCCACCAGGTGATGACATTAACTACTGCCGAGCCCAAGGGTTAATAGGTTGGCTGGAATGCAAAAGGATCACGCTCAACGCAGTAGTATTGCTTTTGCAGCATGACGTCGATTCAACTGTTTTTCACAAAACCCTGATTTTTTAATATGGGTGCAAATGCTATGGGTGCGCACTGTTAAGGGAAAAACGTCCTCTTGCTACAAAGACCCATTGAAATTTTAAGATACCTAGGGTGATAATCGTCTCATGATCATAGCTCGTGCTACGATTTTTTAATACTGCGCTATTTTGGATAATTGCTGTCCATTATAAGAAATTAAAGGTCGTAAATGTATATAAGCACACGTGTTTCATTTGTCATTCAGAAAATTTGGCACTGGAATCCATTTAACAGTTTTCAACTAATAAAGCCTATGCACTACATAGTCATTTTCAGATTAGTTGAAAGTGTCAGTCATCATTCGTAGAAATTACCATTTCTGATTGGTTAGTATTCGCACCAAGCTTAATTTGAACGTTCATAGACGTTTTGAATTTTTTAAATTTTTTTATTTACATATTTTGGTTATGAGGGGCCCTTGAGAGCTAGCTTAGCTTCTGAATCTGGGTATTCGTTGTCAACAATTTATTAATACTATTTTTGACAAAACTTTAGCTCAAAGTCCGTTTTTAGTATTGAATATTATTATTATTAAGTAGTTTAAAGTGAATGTCTTACTAAAACTAGTACCTCCGATAAATTATCCTCAAATTGTGTAAAAAATAAATATTTAAAAGGTTTTGAAAAAAATAATGCTAATAATAAAACTGTCTTGGTGGTATAGTTTTGTCTTAAATGAAACCATCTACTTTGCCGGAAAAGCGACGAGCGATGATATCCTCCATTACGGACAGATACGTTACAGTCGATGCGGCTTCTGATAAACAATTGCTCTGACGTAGACCTAATAAATGTAGATTCTTATGTAACTTATTTTCGTGCCAGCGTTTTGTAAGTCCGAAACTGCAATAGTTTGTCAAAACAGAATGATCGTTTTAATTAATTTTATATATTGCGAATCAAACTTACACACTTTTTTTTTTTAAAAAAAAGAAGGGTGTAGTGACAAATTATCCCTTGAAACTCCGTTAAAAACACGACATATGTTGCTTGTGGCATTATTATACAGTGGCGTGCACGTTATAAGAAACGATATTAAAGTCGCATTTGTTACTTTCTCAACTCTTGTGTTTTCATTCTATGTTTTGGTTTATGCAAAAGCACTATGACTCTCACATTTTCTGCTTGAGGAGCGTTTCTAATTACTTGTACGCCACTGTATATTTGGATATCTTGCATGGATTTTCTAGATTATTTGGTACTAACATTTATTTGTGTTTTGATCTTTTATTTACAAAAAATTTGTGTTCGTTGTATGGACCTGTACTGTCCCAATGTGATCCATGAGCAGAAACCGTACCCCAAAGTGTTTTACATTTTACTATTGTCTGTTCTATGAAGCTGTGTTTAAGTACAAGTTATTCAGCATTTTCTTTTGGAGTATAGGAAGGTAGAGTAAGTGCGAGAAAATGATAAAATTTTAATTTTCAAACTGGGTCAAATCGAGATCCATCTGTTTCATGCCATACATTGAACTTTTTAAAAACTAGAAATGTGTTTTCAAATAGAGTGATAATTTTGTTTGTTTAAAAGTTTTCTTATTAAAATTATACCCTTGTTATATGTACATATACAAAATGTAGTTCACGTCAGAATAACACAGTGCAAAAGAAATATCATTTAGGATGGTTAAAAGGGGTAAAGTAGTTAGTCAATTAGGGAATGGATTCCCTTTCAAATTATAAGTGGTCAACGCAGGAATTTACGATAAGGAAATAAACTTTAAATTCCATGTAAAAACTAAATTAAATTTGTATATATAACTGTTAACGGCCCATACAGCTTGTGGTTAACCTTCAAATAAAATATAAAAGAACATTTTACAGCTCATTTGCTAGGCTAAAGCATTTTTAGCGCAAGAAAACTTGGCCCTTCTATAAAATTTATGTTTTTGGTAAGATCTACTCGAATTGAAGCCAGACAATATTATTATTAAAATTAATTAAAATTATTAATTATTATAATCATTACAAATAAAAATTACAAATAAAATAAATAAAACGACGTAAAGGATTAAGCACAATAAGCAGGGTCTATGGAAAAGCAAATCTATTTTTGACATTTCTTAAATTATTAAAAGACGCACAATTTAGTGTTTAGGATGGTACAATCGTCTTATTATGTGTTTTAGCTTACGATAAGTATTATAAGAAATTGATTTGATTTGGCTTGAAAAACACTTATTGATTTTCGTGGTTATTCCCGCTGAAAATCAAATAACATATCAATTCAAATTCCTTAATCGAATGCACCGGCTTGGGGGTATACATTTTCCGTTACCTCTAAGTTTAAAAGTGCCATTTTATAGATCTCAAAAAAATAACCCAAAATACTGAATATAAAAAGCATAGTTTACGATATGAGCTTGAAAATCCGTGATTAAAAATTAGTGGAGCAGAAGATATTTGGTAATTTTGATTAATATCAAAAAATGTTTGGTGAAGAGAATTGCTGGTAAAAAATGCTAATGAAAACAAACATCGCCACATATTTTAAAGTATTTTATAATATTTATGGTAAATATAAAGTAAAATGTTTGGATTAAATTCTACACATAAATTTCTTTGCTACATTATACTACCTGCTTATATATATGTATCCAACATGTTGTTCCTATTATTTATATTATGTTTGGGTTTTGGCCCACCCCAGCGAAAGTTCATTCGGCCGCCTATGGATTTAAGTTTTATTAACGATCACTTTTAATTTAAGCGAAATTAAAATGCCAGCACATCCTAAAGTAGTTTCAACAGTTGCGCAAAGGTAAGAGCTGTTCTTACTGCACGGATACGCATAAGAAGAGTGCGTACTAAAAAGAACATTGCATCCGTTAAGGAGAGTATTGCGGAAGATAGAAAATTATCAATTCTATGTCGTTCACAATAGCTTAGTATTTGTCTGTCCGTTGACTTGCTCGTCTAAAAATTAAGGTCGAATGGCCAAAGTTTTCTTTAAAATAACGGTGGATGGACTGAAAATCAACTGCCATTGAATCCGCTATTTTATCGAAAAATTGTGTTCAGCGATGAGGTTGGTTCCAGTGTATGTCAGTAAGAAAAAATGTCCCCATTTGAATTGTAAATAATCAATTAGTCGCTGAGAAGTAGTAGGGTATTTGCTCTTCAAAATAATTGCTCCAATATAGACCGCGCGGTAAATTTGGGATGTGAAAGGTAACCAATTTATCCTACTTTAGTTTGTTGCTTTAAGACCCATGAACACCGAATTAAAAATCCTTGGTTTATTCAATATGTGTTTTAAAAAAAACAAAAACTGGCTGCTGGTAATTACTTTTATGTTAACTACATATCTTAAATATGATTAATGTTTATATTTAGTCGTTTTAAATGTGATTTAATCTTGAGCCAACAATTTAAGAGTAGTAAATATGTTCAATCAACAACTAATGTAATTGAATATTTTGTGGGAAATCTGAATTCACGCATTGTCATGTTTAATTAGAATGATGAGCCGACCATGGATGCAGAACTATCTTCAGCTCTACACATATAAATTTGTATGAACATGATTATTTAAGGTTAAGCACAAATGCATTTCAAATTATCTTATTTGATTAACAATGATAATGCTTAGTCGATCATAGACGCATATTAGTAGTTCCAGGGTTTTCTTGAGCTCTAAATAAGTATTGTTCTTTTTTTTGTGTATAACATGCAGATAAACTCCCTGATTTACAAATATGCATTAAATACACATTTAGAAATTCAGAATCAAATGAAGTAGATAAAAGGATTGCTCCTATTTTACGTGGATAGATATTTATATATTGTGGAAACTTCAAACATAAATATTCAAAACAAAATCGACCATTTCACTTGTGTTCCATTTACGACACGCAAAACAACGTATTAAGTCAATTAGACGAGTCATTCAACGGTGAGAGCCGTTTCCATTCTATTATTGAAATATAAATAATTGAAAAATAATACACAAAACATGAAAACAAATGCAATATTATTATTAAAATATTAGGGTTTTATTAACTGTCCACCGCAAAAATTAAAATGCCGTGACATTAAGTATTTTTCTCTTCATAAGAAACAAAACGAATTACATGATCCCATCAACCATTACGACAATTCTCTATGTGCATTCTGCGAATGTAAAGATAATGATACATCTGTTGATATCTATTGTGAAATCTCGTAGTAGTATATTATTAACCCTTCCTCATAATTACAGTATACTCTAGTAGAAGCATAGACAAGTCAACCCCTAAGGCGGCTATGCTCTTCCTCTTTTGAATTTCAGTTGATAAATTGGAAAAATAAAGAAAGATGTAAACTAGCTATTTTTGAAACTTTTAAAATGATAATATTTCTTTTCACTTGAAAAAAATATACTAAGCTTACATAGTTAAGTTAATCTTAATATAAATGTAAATAAAAATGTTCGTGGATGCAACAATTTTGTAAAAATTTAATACGCCTGTCAGGAAGGATTATTTAAAATATTTGAAGGCACAGAAATAAGTAATATGTATTTGACTCCCTGCGACGGCCTTTAGCAAGAGATATTTATTCCATATTTCAGCTTTGCAATCTAAAGAAAGAGTCGTTGGGCGTTATGTCTCATCGCCTAAAACCGTAACGCCAATTTCGAACAACCGTCAAAGCCGCCAAATCTTAAGCCTCACAAAGCCCGAATAGAATGCCCAAATCTCAAAATGACAAAACAATCAAAATATTTCTTTGTGTTAAATTTGGGCGTTACGACATGGCGGCGTTATGACCAAGAAAATATGTTTAAGGAGGAGGTCGAGGCGTGGTTCTTTCGCCCCGCTCATTAACGTCGCAAGATTTTGAATATAAATGAAATTGAAATATAATTGAAATTTACTCTTAAACATTGTTGAAAAGTTATGACATTTATTGATTTGACCGTTTTGTAATCGTGCGAAGACCAACGCCATGTGAAGCGAAAAAAATTCAATAACGCTCAAAAGCATGCCACATTCATACTAAAACACAAGCCAAAGGGACTTTGTTGGCCAAAGTTACCATATTCTTAATGGAGTGGGTACGATTGATTACAAATCCTCATATATATTGATTACAAAACTCACAAAATCAATAAATCTCGCTTAACAAACAAGCTCCAGTGCCAATGCATCATAATGGAGAATAGCTTTTCAATAAAATGTTATACTATAGATATGCTCCCTTTTCTCGGAATCAGAGCAATTAAAATTGTTATAAATCTAAATTAAATATTCCGATTAGTTAATTTCAGTCAAAATCAGAAGATTCGTTTTTTCGTACGACAAAATTTATTAATAAATCCAATTTATTTTCAGCATTTCATTGGATACATTAGATTAAGAAAAATCATCTCAAAAAACAATTAAAGCCTTCTTAATTTAATTAAAATTTTCGATAATTGGTTTGCAAACTCCAAGAACAACATTTTCCATGCTTACACATTTATGTTGAAATAACTGTCTAAGCACTTGGCTGCCTTTCCGAAGGACCTAGCTGTTATTTCGAAAGCGGAAGTGTGTACAATGGGGGATATGCTCTGTCCATAAAAGTATAAATTCGATGGCATGCGACACGGTGATTTTTCAATCCCAGTCATTTCAATTAGAATGGTTCACCCTTCAGCAATGATGTATAATCCGAGAGCTGACACTCCCACCTTGCTACGCCTACAAAAAAAAATCAGCAATTCAAAGGGATGCGAAGGACCATTTTCCCAAACAAGAGAATGTTTTGAACGGTATTCAATGCTAATTCCTTTAAGTTCATATGAACGACAATTATTTCATTTTTATTTGAAACATTTTATTATTGTGCCACGCGAGTTCTTTCATTGAAATCGAATACATGCAGCTATTCATAGCATTCAACATCTGCACTTTAATTATATATTGAGCACTCTCTTCGTACACACCCGAAATGTGGACGTATAATATTTGATCATAGTTTAGTAGCATTATATTCCATTGGTCGGATCAGCGTTTGCGTATAAGATTTAAAACATTGTAATTTATGCTAGTAAGAATTTTATTTAATTGTTTGTGCACCCAAATATAAGCAAAACACTGTAATTATGACCAATAAAAACCAATGAAATGGTCGAATATTAGTGCTCAACACCTTGCGTTTCTATGCTAATTTTGTTTCACATTAATAAATAGAAATGTTATTTAGATTTCGAAAATATAAAGCGTAATTTTTAGAATGCCTTCTGCGAGTATACCGAGAGACTTAAAGTACGTTACGCCATTGACTTTCATGGCTAATTATAGTTAAAATTCATTCTGAGTTTCATTATTAAAGATTTATTATATTTTGTTACTTTAGCTACCTAATTTATTTTGGAATTTTTGAGATATACTCTTAGCTAATTATATACATCAATTAATGTACAAATAGCTTTGCTATTGTCCGCGTGTATGTCATACAGGGAAAGTTTCGTAAAACACCAGGTTTTTATACATTTTTTTTATGATATCATATTGACAAGAAGAATTTCTTGTTGGTAGCACACAGTTTATTTCGTTGGCGAAAAAAAAACGATTGTTAAAATAATTAAAATGCAAAGAAGAAATAAATAAATAAAAACTATTTTATTCTAGTTCATTAATATATGTATATTTAAATATTAAAAAAAAATATAATTTCAAGAGGTCTCATTTTGTATTGAAAATTTGAGAGCTAACCAATGCTAGCGACAGGGACACGAACTTTTACCAAATAATGTTTTGTTGACCACAGCACAACCGTTTGGAATCGGCTTTAAACTGTAGCTTCCTTACTTTCGTGTTTAAAATATAGAGAGATTCTTTGACGGATTTTGTAACTTCTTATTCGTGAAAGCTTCGTTACTCCTGCTGTCATGCGAAGCATCTCCATCACTTTGTATATTGTCAGCACGAACGCCGAGCGAACTACAGTGTAGAGCTTTCCTTTTAGCTTAGGGGGCATTTTTCGGTGATAGAATATGGCAGAGTTTTCTATCACTTCATCCACCCAACGCTTACACGATGATTGATGGCGTCACCCAAGGTTGCTTCGCTGTTGATCCCAGACATTCTCAGATATTTAAACTTTTCACACTTGAGAATCACTTTTCCATATTTAAATATGGAAAGGTCTGGAATTTGTCAGAGAATAGGCAGCACAGACATTATGTCTTTCAAATAATGTCTTTTGGAGGGGAATTAAAAATAAAAAAGAGATACAAATCCAAACTTACACCCAAACAAGGTTGATCCTTGCTTATGTTGGCAACATTGTCAGCAAAGAATAAATTGTACTTTAGGCTTCGTCATGTTTCCTTCAAGCAAATAATAAAATAAAAAAAACCCAAAAATAGTAAAGGACTTAAGACTTAGGAAATCTTCGGTGACTCAGAGGGAGCATCTTACTATTGTCTTTGCTTATTCTGGAACATAGCATAAATGATCATGAGATAGCTGTATAATTTTCATTCGACTAATGATCTTCAATGAATGTGCTATCAGCTTGATAGAAATGTTATTATCACAGTAAGATATATCTTCCTTTACTATTTGCAAATCAAGAATATAACATACCCGCCACTGATTGGGCATTAGACCGCCTCTTTCTGCTACATATACATGTTTTTTATATAACCTCTCTTAAAAGGGTACCCTGAATTATAACCAAATAATAATTTTCACTTTTCTATCATCGTAAAAAGCTTAAAATCAATAAATCTGACGGTTGGCTACTTACTTGCTTACAAAATTTGGATATTCATATCAAACAACTTATTTAAAAAAAAATGTAAACACGACCGCCATCCTACGAATTCTATCAAAAAGCCAATAACAATCAACGTTCCTATAAAAGTGTGAAAGAGAGATCTAATAAGTCCTGGATCACAGGAAGGCATGCAGATATTTTTGAGGCCAAACCGGCGAGACCCACAAGCGAACCAGTAGGGCTGCAAGTGGGAGGGTTATGATCCATATAATTCTGATCATAAGATCGTTAATAAATGAGAGAAAATTAAAATTCATGTCTAAAAGTTCGGTCTTCATACGTATCTACAAAGTTAGAAGAATATACTGAAATACATTTGTTCTGCAGCACTGTCAAAGTAAGCAGTACCTTGCACTTGTAAAGGGTGATTTTTTAGCTGGTTTGGTTTTGGCAACACTGGTTTTGACAGCTGACGTGTGTTTAGTACCTTGTGTCACTGTCAAACAGCTTCAGTTTGGTTTGCAATTTAACCATGGATCGTCTTACAAATGAACAACGCTTGCAAATTATTGAATTTTACTATCAAAATTCGTGCTCTGTGAAAAATGTGAAAATCCGCTGTTTTATCGAAAAATTGTGTTCAGCGATGAGGCTCATTTTTGGTTGAATGGGTACGTAAATAAGCAAAATTGCCGCATTTGGAGTGAAGATCAGCCAGAAGCATTGCAACAGCTACCAATGCATCCCGAAAAAGCCACTGTTTGGTGCGGTTTATGGGCCGGCGGCATTATTGGGCCATATTTCTTCAAAGATGATGCGAATCGCAGCGTTACTGTCAATGGTGAACGCTACCGAGCGATGATAACAAACTTTTTTTTGCCCGAAATGGAAGTTCTTGACTTGCATGATATGTGGTTTCAACAAGACGGTACCACATGCCACACAGCACGCGAAACAATGGCGCAATTGCGAGGCGAGTTTGGTGAACAGTTAATTTCACGTTTCGGGCCGGTCAATTGGCCGCCTAGATCGTGCGATTTGACACCATTAGATTATTTTTTGTGGGGGTATGCCAAGGCTAATGTGTATAGGGACAAGCCCGCTTCGATTGACGCACTGGAAGCCAACATCCATGCATTCATTCGTGAGATACCGGCCGATATGTGTGAAAGAGTATGCCAAAATTGGACTCAGCGGATGGGCTACCTGAGACGCAGCCGCGGTCAACATTTGCATGAAATTATCTTTAAACATTAAATTGCAAGGTTCAAACTATCGATTCAAATAAATATTTCATTCATTTTTTCGAATTTTTTGTGTTTTTTTTTTAAAAAAAGTTCTAAACCTCTTAAAAAATCACCCTTTACTTATATCGGGTTTTTCAATAAGAGCGCTACAAAATTTTTTTTAAATAAAACAAAAACGGTTTTGGATATCAATGAAATTCTTTATTCCTGTGAAAGTACGTTCGATGCCATTATGTATGGAACTCGATTTGTTTTGCATGGCCACCACGGGCACGCTTGCAGAAGCCCAGATGCTGAACCCAATTTTCGACGGTTTTCAAGCATAAATCGGCCGATACTGCTGCAATTTCACGTTCGATCTCGTACGAAGTTCATCAATCGTCGCTGGCTTGTTGGCATAGACCATAGACTTGACGTAGCCCCACAGGAAATAGTCTAACGGCGTCAAATCGCACGACCGAGGCGGCCAAGCGACTGGACCATTTCGTGAGATAACACGTTCTCCAAATTTGGTTTCCAATAAATTGATTGTGACATTCGCTTTGTGGCTTGTGGCGCCGTCCTGTTAGAACCACATATCCTCCAAGTCCATATCATCCAATTTTGGCCAAAAATATTCGGTTATCATTGAACGGTAGATCATCACGCAAGAAGTACGGTCCAATGATGCCGCCGGCCCATTAACCACACCAAACCGTAATTTTTTCGGGAGTACGTGTGGATTGCTGCCTGACGGTCCCTTCTTTGTCTCAATGGCACGGGAACATTTTGTACTGTGCCTGTGGAATTAAAATTTTTCCACTAGACGCTCAATTGTTGATCTGCTAGGACGATTATGAGGACCATAAATTGGACGTAGCGCTCTTAACGTTGAGGCCACTGACTCCGAATTTCGGTAGTAAATTTTAATAATTTCGACTCGTTGTTGGCTCGTATATCTTACCTTACTGAAGAGAAATGTTAAAAGAGCGGCAAGTAATATGACGTCATTTGCTGTCCCTGTCGCTCTAATTTTGTAGCGTCCCTGTTGAAAAACCCTGTATTAAAAAAACAAAAACAGTTCATAGTACTTGGTATTTAAAAGTCACAAATTACAAGTAGGTACGCACTTCCTTCTAACTCACATTTTTAAGTACTTTTGAAGTAAATGTTATTCCTAACTCTAAGACCGTGTACTGGAATCGTACTGATGGTTGAAAGTTTGCAGCTTCCTTTTACGTAACTTTCAACGTATGCTTAGCCTTTTTTCTTTTTTTCCAACATACGATTTCATTTCTCTATTATTAAGTCGAAGAGTGGTTACAGCGCGGGACTTATAAAATATATTCTCTCAAATTGGATCATTAATAATAGGGATGAAAGTATTCTATATTAAAGTCCTTAAAATGAAAGTTCCGTTAATATGGTCCAATTCTCATAATGTTACGGTTTTTCTTTCTTTTTGTAATAAAAACCTTCTCGCACAATATAGATTTTAGTATATGCATTATCTTATTCGAAAAAAAAAATTAATACACCAATCATGTTTAATAGGCCTCAAATTATAGTTTTATTATCATTCGCACAAAGAATATTAGTTCAGTATTACCATGAAAATACTGAACTAATACTCTGCACACTCAATTCATTCTATAATTGCTATAATTTTCAGAAATTCCCTGTACGTGATTTCGACCTTGAGAGAAAGACGATAGATGATTGGAATGTGTGTGGGAGAAAAAAAAAACATTTAAAAAATTTCTACTTAGACGCCGTTAAAACACTTCCCAAATAGTTCATTCGAAGTATTTAAGTTAATTAGTAAAATGGTGTTCAAATTACATTGTAAATTATTTGAGATATTAACGATATATTTTACTCTTTTCGATACTAAATTAAAATTAATTTGAGCGGAATGTTTCCTTTATTTTTGTGTTTTCTTTTCTTTTGCCGATATTTGAGTTGTGAGTATCAGTTTTCTAGGAAAATGTCAAATGTGTAATAAAAAAATATGAATTTGTGCAACGTTTAAAGGTGTTTCATATTGATTTCTATTGGCCACTTCAATGGTAGCATCAGATACTCAATACTCGCGCCAATATTAAAATATTTGAAGGTAGGAAGCAGTGGCGTGTGTCAACTTTAAACCACAACGTATTTGACATCGATGTTGAATTTTTCATTAAAGTTACGAGTTCGAGATAAACTATTATTTCCTAAAGTTTTCTGTCTGGTCCTTGCTGCTGAGGGGCAGTTGCATAAGTGATTCAGAATTTATTTTCCATTACATTATGTAGATTGACCAGTCTGAAAGGAAACCCAATTGATCCTCAACTAATGTTAGCATATTAACATTCGCGACTCTCTTCGAAGAAATCTTTTGCTACTCTAGCACATTTACTGCTCATTGCAGGCTGACCGCAGCCTTAAAATTTGGCAGCAGCTTATTAAATCTTCAAATCTATGTTCAATAACATTATATCGCTGCAATTACGTCCAATTTAACTTCAGAGACACAACGTCCAGTCAATTAAGAAACAGTCCCGCCACCTAGTATAGAAGAAGTTATATATAAAAAGCTTACGAACAACAAGGCCGGTGGTTCACCAGAAGAGCTCTTCAAATAAGGAGATGATATTTTAATAGGGCGCGTGCACCAAGTTTTGGGTGAAGCAAAGTATGCCAGATAACTGAACCAATAGCTCTTCTACAAAAAAGGCGATCCTATGTCTTGCAAGAACTATTGAGGCATCTCCCTGATAAATGTCGCATAAAATATCTCATTCAATGTACTGTGGAAGTAAACGTCTTAGAGCATTCTTTAACACACTTATCGGCACGTCCCAGTGTGACTTGCGGACCGTCAAAGGGACCGTAATTCACTTAGACAAATCCTGGAAAAGACCAATAAAATTCAAATCGAGGCATACCATCTGGAATTCTGGCAAAACAGTTTGACAAGCAGTTCATCTGGATTCTTCCAAACAAACATCGGATTTCGGCAAGGCACGAAAGGCACTATCTTCAGACGATCAATCCAGTCTTCCAAATTGCCGTGATAGAGGCTTTGAAGGATAACTACTGTACAATACAGGCAAAGTTAGTTGCTATATATATACAAAATATATATTTTTTTTAAACGCCCCCAAAAAGTGGGCGTGGCCAAAAACTTTGTAAGGGCGATATATTGGAAAAAATATCTTGCTAAACATTTTTTTCCAGTTTCGCTGAAAACAGCATTTTAGTGAAAAAGCCCACAAAAAATAGGCCTTGCAAAAAATTGAATATGACAGACTTATAAAGGAGGGCAGTGCCTACATATCTTGTAAAAGTTCCAAGACTCTATCTCTCTAACTTTAGCCTTAAAACGGTTTTTTCTAAATAGTGGGCGTGGCAGTGAGCGGAAAGAAAGTAGTAATGTTTGATATCAGCAGTGGAACAAAACTGCTTTCACATATATGCTTTGATTCGCGTTATTTAGTGTTGGCGCGAGTACCTACTTGCATTTAAAAAGAATCATTCAAAATTGTGTTGTTGGTTGGCAGGAGCTGTTTTTAAGACACAATAGGAACTATTTATATCAAACAAATTGTATTATACTCAAAAACGGCGCATATGTCTAAGCCAAAGCCCTTAATTTTAAAATTTTGCAAAATTTCCATATTAAAAAAAAATATTGCAAAAAAGTATTGAAATCATACTAAAAATATAAATGTTAAAGAATACGCAATTTTTCCCACACAAAAGTCGCTTTTGCCTAACAAGTCATCCACAGATACTATTGAGATCTATTTGTAATTTGTATTGTTTGCATTTCAATTATTAAAAATGTCATATAAAGTATTTATATGTACACCATACATGGTATTGTACCAACCAACGTTTTCAGTATTGAGTCGGTAATCTTATTTCAGTATTTCTAGTTATATGTCCAGCTGTATATCTGGGTGTCATGGTTAGGAAACAAACTCCCATAGTTCGAGACTCCTGAAGTTCTTACTGATTGAACTCGTAGGCAAAGCAGCACATTATTTCTTCTTCTTGCGAAATAATTATTTTTTGTACTTTTTTTGATCATCGAACAGATTTGCTCCCATATAATTTAAAAGTTATCATAAAATTTAAACCTATGGCAACACTGATGGCATGGTATCACTAGTCGTTATGTGGACTGTGGAACTCATTTATCATCTGAAGTTTGACATTTGACAACTATTTTTGTGCATATGCGGCGCTTTTACACGTTTGGCAAAAAGGATTCATTTACTCTGCCTCCAGTGTTTAAAATTTGAATATAATAAAATCAATCAATTAAGGTAAATTAGCATATAAATAACTGAAAAGTATTGTAGGGAACAATTCAAAGTCTGACTTTGTCCAAATCCATGCTCTTTTTGTTAGGTTAACTGACGTCTAATGAAATTATATTCCGATCAACAAACAATTTAGATAAATACATTAAACAAAACGGAAGCAACATTTCACAACTTGGACGAATATATATATATTAGCAATTTCCTTAATATTAATTGTGTTTAATATCACATTCATTTTCCCATACATATTTGAAATGTTGAAGTACATATTCATAACCAAACATTTTAGTGGATCTGCATATATAGCCTCTATGTTAACTAAAGTTTATTTCTTTAATATTAAATGTATATACATTTCTTTATTTTCAGAATCAACTTGTCGAAATGCCACCTAAAAAAGCGGAAGAACACGAGAAAAAACCATTAATCGGTCGCGTGGGTACCAATTTGCGAGTCGGTATAGTTGGGGTACCAAACGTGGGAAAGTCGACCTTCTTCAATGTTCTGACGAAAAGTTCTGCACCCGCAGAAAACTTCCCTTTCTGCACCATCGATCCAAATGAGAATAAGTACCTTTAAATTATTTTAATTTTTTTACTCTATTATGCATTACCTACCGACATTCCACCAGATTATTATAATTTAAAGTGTATCTTGACCGTCTGAAGTGGATGGTATGCAAAACAGTGATGAGATTATTATAATCTTCTATATTTATAATTTTCTTTCCTTGCCACTTCGTTTGTGGGCAAAAGGTAATGTGCTTGCTCTCTTGCTGACGGCAACTTCTTCCTTTTATAGGAGCATTATGTTTATGAATTTAATATATAGGTGTGTTCAACTCTTTGAAAAAGAAAAAAAAACGTATAATCTTCGTCGTATAAAATAAAATCTGCAAACTAGTTCGTTAAATTGTCGATAAATTGTTTGCTCCTTGCGAAACCAACCTGCCCCAAGGCTCACTTGTATAAAATTATTGAAAATTGTTTGAGAGCCATTAAGTGGCTTTTGCGTTCTTGAACATACATATAGTTTAGCTTATGCATATTTTAGCCATGTATTTCAGGCAGGTATACTGTTTATCTCTCTCGTATGCTTATTTTTCCAAATTTCAAACTCAAACTGTGAATGAGCCGAATGATTTAATGACATATCTGGTGATCTATTCAACTTTAAATAAAAGTATTTTTAACATACAAATTCTTTTCAAAACACTAGTTTTCTCAAACGCAGTTCTAACAAGTTCAATCTGTACCAGATATTATGTACGTAGACTTCGGTGAAGACAAATGTCTCATCATGTGGCTTCTGAAATTTCATATTTGTTCGGTTATATAACGGCAGTAAGAGTTTGAAAAGATTTACACTAACAACGTCTGTATGATTTCCGACAAAATATTCAATATATAAATATTTTACAAATTTTTTTATTTAACAATTTTTTTGACTAAACATAGGTTAGTTAAGTTGAAGTGGTAGTCGACATATGGCCGACATACTTACACCAACATAATTGTGATACCACACGGATCAGAGCATGTTTCTACTGGTAGAAATAGTTGGAGCTATATATAGCGGGAAAGACTTAATGTTAATATTTGAAAGACCTGCAAGATCATCAATGCAGAAATGTACCAATAGGAGATTTCGTTTGTTAGAGAGAGCAAGGCATGTGCAGTGAAAGAGTGGTATTGTCTCCTCCTTATCTATGATTCTTCTGCAGAAGATATTAAAGTAAGCGTTGTTGTATGCTTGCCTATGATACCCTGTCTAGTGATAAAATTTATTGTACCATCAGAGTGCTAATCTGATTTATTCGCTAGACATGTTGTCACTTTTGTTCCAGCAATTTTATTGCAATTTGGTTGTCCAAGAAAATACGGATATCTCTAACTAATATCATGTTTCTCTTAAGTCAAGAAAATACTTCTTTTATCGCCATAATTTCCGCCTGAAACGAACTGCAGTGATTGGGTAGTTCAAAATTGATTGGAAGTATGTTCGTAGGAAGCCCGTCAAATTGGCAATGTCAATGTTAACAACGTTTCTATTCAAGGCAGGATTAAAATTCTTGGATCACTCAAATGCAACGGAAACAGCATTTGATTGGCCTCAATAAAGAAATGATACGAAACTGGAAGGCCTATAGATATCGTGTAAATTCAGAAACGTCAAACATTTGTGCAGTGATGCGATGCGCACCTAATGCTGATGCTTTGCTGATCGAACATTTCGTTGACGTTTTAGAACGCAAATGGTTACATTACACATTTTTTTTTATCAAGTTAATTTTTTATTTCAATTTTCTGGACTTCTTGCATATGTGGAAAATATTTCCTGCAAACATTTTTATTTTTTTTGATCGAAAATACATTTATTTATTTATGTAAATATATTTGTACATTAAACAAAAACATTTCATCAGTTAAAATCGTGTATTTACTAATTTTTCTTTCTCTTCTGATAAATATCAATTTTTTTGCCTGTCGAATCAACAACGTATCAAGCTATTTGGTGATGCTTTTGTTTGAAATGTTTGCGCATCAGTTTACCTAAGTTTGCAATAATGAACACTTGACGTAGAAAATGATACGAAAATTTGCATTAATGAACAGTTTACAATGCATCATGCGCATCATGATGCCAGTGATGCGTTAATGAATTTACACAGCTTTTGGTTGTGTTAAAAAAAACTTCTTTCCCGCAGTACCCTTTTAATTAAAAACAACCAAAAAGCGGTGTAAACGGCTCATACACTCAATTCACTAACTGCGAGCTACGTGAAACTATTTTGAACTGTTTCGTATACAAATTCGTTAACAGCGTGTCTGAATTCCAAATACGTATTAATATAATTTTAATAAATTTGAGAAAGCCCAGCAAAGAATTCCACTTAACAATTATAAATTATAATTATAAAGGGTTGATGATTTAGCAGCGACCTTGAGAGTTCTCTGGTGTTATGTTTTTTTTTGTATACGGAACTTCTAGCGAAAATTAAAATAAAATTACGAGTTCAATACAACTGTTCGAATAACTATTCGAATCCAGAGAGTCTCAGCGATGTTTAGTTGAAATTTTCTGGTGGTAAAATTTATCTGTCCACTACGGTATGTATTGCATTTGCAGCACTATTGTGTTCAGCCAGTTGGTAGAGTTAGTATTTTGTAAGTAATCAGAAGTTAATTTTTCATTGGAATGTTTATAGTTGCAGTTAAATTTTAACGTAAAACTTAACCGGATGAACCCTTCTATCCTAAAGCCAAAGCAATATTTTAGTACCTTACGATTTTTTGATTTTTTTTGCAAGCAATCATAATGTTATATATTTCAACAAATTAATAATTAAAAAAACAATTTTTAAAACAATAATAAACACAAAAATGGATTTTAATACAATCACATTTACGTCCGACGAACCTAAAACTGCGTGGATTGAAGATGTTATATTAGATGAGGTAAATAAACTACCGCCGGAGTTGTTTGGAGAGTCAAAAACATGGGACACAATAATCACGCAATACCCTTTTATTTATAAATTCGAAGTGGTCGAAGCAAAAGAACTTATTTTCAGTGTAAGGGACGAAAAAACTGTTTATAACGAACCATTATCTCCTTTAGATGATTGTCAAAGCGAAGGCAATTTGAAAGAATTCGTTCGACGCAAGCCTTTGCGTATTTTGATTGCCGGCGACCAGAATCAAACCAATGCGGAAATTGGCGAATTACTTACTGAGAAATTTGGAACATACCACGTAACGCCAAAAGAATTGATTAAACATCAGATTGAGCAGAATACGGATATAGGAAAATGGTTATTTTGGAATATCAATCGGGGGAAGGGAATACCCATTTGGATTATATTAAAACTACTAGAGTCGGAGCTGAAAAAAGATAAATACACTCACAAGGGTTTCATTTTAAGTGGATTTCCCATTATTCCTACCTTAAATCAGCCGAACCATATTCCATTCGAACTCAGAGTCAACAATATTAATTTGAAAAATATTTCGACTCAAGAACTAATTAACGAAGAAAATGCCGCAACAGACATAATTTCACAATGCGGTAGTTCATGTTCATTCGAATCGAATTTCGACGAAGAAGAAGACATTTTTAAAGTTTCACGAATACATGAATTTGTACATCTAGAAGACGATGAGACTTCGATTTTAAGAACTTGTGTACAAAGACAGTTGAATTTCGTCCGAAATTTATGCTGTCGTCCAGATTATTTCTTGTATTTAGAAAGAAACGACTGCAGCAAAAAATTTGTATCTGTAATTGATATCCTGCAGAGATTCGTTCTTTTCTATCCTAAAGAAAATGTTATTCAAATTAATGTTGCTATAGGAATTGATGCCATGATCAATTCTATATGCAATCGCTTTGAATATATTAACTATAAAGTTAACTACGACTGCAATTATATTGAAACTTATAAAAACGCGGCTTCAAGCTTACAAGAACTATGTGACACTAACAAAATCTTGCCGCACTACAAGTGGTGGGTTTCCCAGTTTGGTCATATCTGTCCAGTTAATCTATATCATGGTAGAGTACGCTTACGTAACACAAAATTTCCGGTAACATACTTGAAATACATTTTCTTGTGCCATTCAGAAAAGGATAGAAAATCGTTCAAAGTTAATCCTGGCAAGTATATGAACTTGCTGCCTACATGTCGAGCTGCTGTAATTGGACCACATCGCTCCGGGAAAACTACTTTGTCGCAATATTTGTCACGATATTTAGGAGCAGACATTTATAGATCACATATTGAGCAAGCAAAAATCAATGTATTCGAAAGCAAGAATAAAGAAATGGTAAACGAATTAAAATATATAAAAGAACTTAAACTTGAGGATGATAAAGTCTTTAAACGAGAAAAAGTAGAAGAGTGGACTGTGTGCGTGCTTGCAATTATTAACGATATATTTGCAAATGCTCTTCCTCTAGCCAAAGAAATTCAACCAGTAACGATATTTTCAAAAAAGCAGGCCGAAACATTTTATCAAAACGAATATAAAACTGTCGATTTAGATATAGGAATACAACAGTTGATATTACAAAATGCGATATTCGAAAAGAGCGTCGAATCCATTAATTCGGCGGATTTTCTCGACTGGATTGTCAACAAACGACAAACAAAGCGGCTTTATAAACAATATGTTCTTGATTCTGCACCTCTAAGTATTGACTTCTGGAACAACTTACTAGAGAATGATGAATTGCCTGATTGCGTATTTTTCTTAAAAATACCAACGCTGCAGAAAATATCAGATGTGTACAGTTCTCTTCACAATAGCACGTGCATTAACAACGAACTGATTTATGGAAAAATCGCCAATAAATTTTTCGATTTTAAGAATTATTTTGAACATATGTTGGAAGCAAGTTTTAATACCATGGACAAGACAACAATTCACAAGTCCATAGATGAATACAAAAAGTATTTGATTGAGAGTGGATATAAGAATGCTGTTTATTTTATGCAGCAGTATGAAGAACTAAAATCAAATTTCCGGAAACATAATGTAATGTGTATTGATATAGACATCTCAAAACAGTCGTGGACTCGAACGATAACAAAAGCAATATGTGAATATTTGTCATTGTTTGAGACAAAACCGGAACCTCTTTTTAAAGCAAACTTTAACACTGCTTACAACGAGGAGCAACATATCTCTACAACTTCATACAACTTGAGCGATCCTCATAAAGATAACGATTCAACTGCAGCAAACATCAACTATGGCAATTGCCTAGACTGGTGTCCGGTAATCTTGAAAAATCAGAATATTCTATTGAAAGGAAACATTTCTTATGCGGCGCAATACAGAAATAAACTTTATGTTATGCATTCAAGAGATGCTCTAGATCAATTCATTTCGGTGCCACATCATTTTGTCCAAAAAAAATCAACTATTCCTCCTTCTAGAATATTCGTTGCTGGGTTATATCATAGGAGCACATTAAAGATCGCTGAATGTTTAGCTGCTTCATTAAATGTTGATTGTTTTTCATATATGCAAACTCTAACAACAATGAATCATAATGCATTTCTGGTCGACAGCTTTTCGATAAATTCTGTGAGAAACTTATACCGTCAATTGAAAAATCAATTCATACAAGATTTAGCATTAAAATACCAAAAAGGGTCCGTAATATTTGGATTCCCTTTGCTTCTGGAGCAGTTCAATGATGCAATTGATAATCAACTTTATCCCGAGTGCGTTCTTATTGTTGATGACCAGAAGGATATGCTTAGGTCAATGTATCGCCATTATGCCAAATCTCATTTGTTGCAAACTTTTGTGAGGTAAACTATAGGTTTTAAAATTTTAACGAACATCTTTTGTTAGAGGTATTTTTTGTTTAAAGTTGAAACATGAAAATAAATTACTAATACATACATACAATATGTTACAATGCCAACAACCATTTCTGAATTTATTCACTTGAAGAACATAATTAAAGGAAACATTTCATTCGGATGGCCGATGAAATGAGGTATCATAACCTTTCCACTTTTACTGGATCCGCCTATAGCGTTTGCCGGTAGGGATCCTAATGTCGAGTTTTCATACCTGCTGTAATTTTCATACAACACTTGCTTACATGTTCAACGGTCTGAATAATTTCAATACTTCATGTATGTATATGAACGAACAAAAAAATCAAAGCTATTTTTGATTTAAAACGCTAAATACTACATTAATTAAAATTTTGGCAAAAATATAAAGGAAAATTCAATGTAAATTAAATTTATTTAATTTACGGGTATTGAGGATTAACTTGAATTTTTTAAAATGCCCGCATTTAAAGTTATACTTGACGTAGTTTTGTTGGTTTCAAGTTAAAAATTGTTTGTTTGAATTGCACTTTGCACTTTATTCGACAACATTTTAATTAGTGAAAAAATAGTTGTCTTAAATATTACCATATCTATTTTATTTATAATTTTTCGGTAATCTTTTAAACAGAAATTCGACTGATCTTCGAATTGAATGTGAATATCTACCCGAGAATGTAAAGCGCGATATTCAAAATAAATTCGAGCTTATTATGCGACCATTTTTAATGGAGCTTGTCCAAATTGAAGAGGCGTGTATTAAATTACACATTCCAGTTATAAAAAATAACAAAAGCTACAACCGTTCATTTCTAGTAGCAATGTGTGTAGATCAAATAAATCGTCATCGAAACCGTGCTGCAATATTTGAAGACGTCAAAATGATTACAATGGAAGAAAGTGAGATACTTTTAAAAGCTGGCTACTACCGATATAGTCGTTTTAAAAAATCATGTCCAGTAGATGTAAGCCGATTAATTACCGTGAACCACTTTGAGGGCATGCGATTACAAAAAAATGTTTATCCTTGCGCTTATCTCGATTTTATTTATTTTCTTTGTGGAAAAAAGAACCTAAATGACTTTAAAAGAAATCCTATTAAATTCGTAAATAGCTGCAATCCACCGCAAATGTCAAATCCAATTATAATAGCAGTATTCGGAGCCTCCGAATTGGAAGCCACATCTATTTGTCGGACAATATCACAAACACTGGGAATGAAGATATTTTCTCCAAAGGATTTTCACAATACAACAATGACAGACGACAAAATAATTAATCTTCTAAAGATGAACAGATCCATTACCCCCAACGGAATCATATTGGATAACATTCCTTTAACACCCACACTTTTGCTTAAAGCCGCCACAAATGCGGTAGAAATAACTTTCGTGATCATTCTTCAAACAAGTTTTAAGAAAATCTTGCACATTTGGTACGAGCATTATCAAAGAAAGAAGATATGCCCAAAGCGATTGTTACCACAACTTTATCACACATATTGTAATTATATGAAAATAGTAAGCAATCTTCGAAAGTGTACTGCTATCGCTTTATTTAATATTCACTACATAGACGAACATTTGAATACTAATTGGAAGGTATGGGCAAAGGTTTATCACGAGTTAATTCAGACGACCCGGTGCATCTCTGGATACAAAATCAAGTTATTAAAAAATCGATCTGCGAACCTCTCCTGTCTTAACATTTTTTACGATATTGTGATTTTTCGGCGTGAAATTAATTACTTCTACTGTCAAGTCTGCCTTTCTATGGGCAAATTAAATGCATTTAAATATTATTATGTCAATGTGGAAGAAGAATTTTATAGCGATGAATGCCAACGTTTACTTAACCAACCGTTTGGATATCTAAACGACCAATTATATAAAACATTTAATTTCAGTAAACCATTCCAAGTAAATGAAATGGTTGAACCCTTGAAGACGCAAAAAAAAAACTTCATGAGTATTGTGCAGTTTAAAGACGTATTCTTTTGGAACTGCTACGATCACACCATCAATTTTATGATGAATACCACGCAGTTATATAATGATTTGGAGAACCTTAAACCTACCTATATACCATTTTTAGTGATGAGATACACAAATAATTTTGTTGCATATGACGGCTTTTGTCCTGTGGAATATGACCAGGGAAATGCCATTAAAGGAGGAATAAACTTTTCGGTATACTATCGTGGGAAGGTAATATGTTTTCGTTTACAAATTTATTGTTTTAATTCTTTGCCGTGGTGTTAGTATACGACTATTAATATTCTTTTTGAGGATCGTCTTTGTCTAGTATTTAATGCATTATACACTATTGCACAAACTCACTCATTCAATTATTGAATAGCCCCGTATACCCACAGTAGTTGACCAAATTCATCATTTGAGGTTTTCGTATTGAGTTGAAGAAGAAAAGTGGCCACCGCCTTGATAATTTTGTGCGTAAACAAACGCCTAAATATTGGGAAAAGAAAATTTTACAAAATTTATGATCAATTAATTTTTCTTATTCTAAAATAAAATTTTAAATATTTTCTATTGTCCAGGTTCTTTTAATTTTATTTTATTTTTTACTTTGGTCCATTTTCTAAGAACGCCATTTATCAACTGCAGGTGCATGTGTGTGTGATCAATGTCGGCTATTCCACTTGTCCCAGCACTAAAGTTCTCGCACTCAAACCAACAAAAAAATTAAAAGAAGTTGAACAGACAGATAACGTGTTGCACATTTTGCAATCGTTGATCTTCTCCCTCAAACGCCACCGACTGCTGTTTTGTATTTAATATTGTAGTTGGGGAATGGATTGTTTGTTACATAATTGTTGTAGTCACTTTACTTACATTCTTTAAAATCGATGCACTTAAACAAGTTTAAACCAAAAAAATGCTCTATTATTTGCACTATCAAAACTAGTCTTACCATTAATCAAGTTGTAAATAGGATTTTAGTTTGAATAAAACTAGAAATTCTTAGAACCAGGAAAACATGAACTATTAACTTGTGAACTAACTTAGTAACTAGTATTAGTTAACACACTTATTTTTGTATATAGCAGTTTAGAAGTTGTAGCATTTTAAATCGCATATTTTTATTTTTAAATGAATATAACTTGTCTTGGAGTGATAATTAAGGGTACCTCGATAGGGCCGATTGTCTCTATCATAGCTGATCCTATTGAAATATCTTTAAGTATCTACAAGTTTTTGAGTAGCACTTTTAAAATATTGTTTTTCTCAAGCCTAGACTTTTGAGGTGGTCGAAAAAAACACCAATTGAAAATAATAAACATGTTACAGTTAATAAAAAGTAGTAGATAACAGTAAGAATGTTGTGTGGGTACCGGTACCGGTAAAGTCCGTCCAAATTTAAGTGGAAGAGAGTTTTGCAGCGACAAGTTGTCGTTTTTTTTCCGACAACTATAGCTACACAAAACGTCTGCTTCGACAAGTGGTCGTAGTTTAAATTGCACCATCTTTTGTTTTCTCAGCTAAGCAATTAACTTAAATTTTTGTTTTAGGTGTATCTAATGTCGAATAAGGAAAACACTATTGAATTTCTTTCCTTTCCTGAAAAATACCGCAAATTAAAATTTGACTTAACTTTAACCAAGGAAGAAGTTAATATTTTCTGCTGCTTAAGTGAAACAAGAATATCAGCAATGCTTTTTGAATTGGTTAATGCTCGACCAAAGCACTTTGCTCTCGATGGGCTGCAATCCGCTACCACTTTTTGCGCACTTAAACTGAAGTATAATAATGCATGCCAAAAATACAAAGAATATTGGAATAACAGCTTGCGTACATATCTTAAAGAGTGTAAAGTTCTTCATGATGTTTTAAAGCAGCACCAAGAAAAAATCAACCCTTTCATTCTGTTTGATTAAATCTACAAAAATGTCCATAACAATAATTGTTCATAAGCAATAATAAAAAATTCTAAAAAAAAAACTTTTACTTATAAATTTATTTTTTTCCCAGCACATAGGGTACCGGTCCCGGATGAGAGATTTGATTTTCTTTGTGACTATCATAAACCAGCCAGGCAAGTAATATATACCGTATTAAAAATGCAACATGTAAATTATTGTAGTTTATAATACAGTAAAGTACCTGCTTACTTAAACGTAGTAGATATAGCGGGGTTAGTAAAAGGCGCGGCGGAAGGACAAGGTCTTGGCAATGCTTTCCTATCACACATCAGCGCTTGTGATGCAATCTTTCATTTATGCCGTAAGTTTTTATATTTCTATAATCAAGCTTTTATTTCAACAAGTTCATTACTTACTTATAAGGTGCATTTGAGGACCCGGATGTTACTCACGTTGAGGGAGAGGTTGACCCAGTTCGTGATTTGGACATTATATCTGAAGAGCTCCGTTTGAAAGATGAAGAAAAGCTTCTCCAAAATCTGGATAAATTGGAAAAAGTTGTTGCACGCGGTGGTGACAAGAAATTGAAACCAGAATACGACTCTATGTGCAAAGTTAAGAATATTTTAATAGATGAAAAGAAGCACTTGCGTTTCGCCAATTGGAATGTGCATGATGTAAGTGAATGGTTTCAATGTCAATTTTCAATGAAAATATAAGCAAAGCTTATGGTGCCTATTAAAACACACTTAACTTTGGTATATGCCTTACTAGCAAAGATAAAATTAAATTTGCATCCATCCCTAAATAAAATAATCATTCTCTGTCGATTATTTGCTCAGGAAATACATTGTCAGTAAAGCAACTATCACATTCATCGTTTTGTTGAACAGTTAGTCAATCGTCCGGGACAACGGGACATTGTATTTTTTACGTAACCTTTTGTAACTGGTCTCACACTGATTTACCCATTGGTAACACATTTACTCAAACACAAACTGAACCCAATCGTTGCATATCTGTTACCTAACAGAAAATACGATTCAGACGAAACGGAAAAGAAAAAAAAAATGTTAACACCACAGAGAAGTGGTGTCGTTCCTTAATGTTGCAGCTAGTCTGTTAGCTAGAAATCATAGCTAGTTATCTTCTAGCAACTATACTACAAAAAGGCCGCGAATATAGTTCAGACGAAAAGAAAGCGAGCCAATTTTGTTTGGTAGTCAAGCTAACGAAATAAAACAAACGTGTTGTGCACGTTCTGGATAAAACAAAATTGTTCCCAGCTTCGAAATGTGATTTTGGTCTCAAAACGGTTGTCATTTCACTATACACAGCCAGACTTATGTTTTCGTTTTTAATAGGCACCACGAACTTTACTCACTAAAATATATAAGCTTGCAAAATCAGAAAAAAAGTTGCAAGCTCTTAATAATATGTCAGTGTAATATAATTAGTCTCTTTTTATATTTTCAAATCCAGATCGAAACGCTGAATAAGTACATGTTTCTCACTTCCAAGCCCGTTATTTATTTAGTAAATCTATCAGACAAAGATTTCATTAGAAAGAAGAACAAGTGGTTAGCAAAAATTAAGGAGTGGGTTGATAAAAATGATCCTGGCGCGATTATTATTCCTTTTTCGGGACATTTCGAACATGATCTAGCCGAAAAGGACGAATCTGAGCGTAAAAAATATGAGGAGGAGACAAAGTGCAAATCCAATTTAGATAAAATCATAGTTACTGGTTACAAAGCACTGCAGTTAGAATACTTTTTTACCGCTGGTGTGGATGAAGTAAAAGCCTGGACTATTCAAGTAAATAAAACAAAAAATAGGAACGATACGAATAAATAAACTGTGACTTTTTCAGAAAGGAACTAAGGCTCCTCAAGCTGCCGGTCGAATACATACTGATTTTGAGAAAGGTTTCATTATGGCAGAAGTAATGCACTTCAACGACTTTAAGGAAGAAGGCTCTGAAGCAGCTGCTAAATCCGCTGGAAAATATAGACAACAAGGTCGTAACTACGTGGTAGAAGATGGTGACATTATTTTCTTTAAGTTCAACGCTGGAGCCGGTTTGAAAGACGCCAAGAAGAAATGATATCGCGTTGCAGTTATTATTATAATAATGTTTTACCTTAACTTAATTGTGTATTTACAAATATTTTGCCTTTGATTTTATAATTTCTTTTTTACGCTATGTTTCATAGAACATGTTTTTGCTTTAATCGATGAGCTTAAATAAAAAAAAAAGTTATACTACTCCTAAAGAAAAAAACCTTTTACTGTAACTGCAAATAATTTTTTATTTTGAATTTATTCAGCCATAACATAATCCCTCCTGGTCGAGCAGATTCCAAATGACATTCTTTTGTTGTACATAATAACATGGAAATCTTTCGTTTAATTACGCAGAAGTAATACATCTTTAATACATAACACAAGGTTTTAAGAGCAACAAAAACACCTCTAGTATTAAATCCACCAGGGGAATACAAAACCAGAAATGATTTTTGTGTGCGGCAGATTTAATAATAGAGAAAAGTGAATAATAGAACATTCGAGGGTTAGTTATTTATTTATTTCAAATGTTTAATTCCTTTAAAGCGAAATTAGTAATACTCGGTAATATGCCGGATTCCTCCAAATCAAGTATTTCTTTCCGCACGCTATGGTTCAAACGAGATTTTATTATCTAAAAAAAAAATGTTTATATTTAAAATAAATGGAAAGAAACGTCTACAGAAATTAACATAATATAAATGAATTCAAAAGTATTAGGTATATATATATATATTAGGCTTACTCTTTTAGTATGAATTTAAAAGACCACCAAAATAGTAAAATAGAAAAAAAAGGCGAGTAGACATTTTTTTTTAATTAACGGCCTTTTTATATTTTTAGTTGTGAACAAAGAAGGTAAACGCGAAGATTGATTAATTAACATTACGCGTATTCGCACACAACATTCGTACAAATTAGTACCAATTTTTAAGTACAGGAACGGACCTACTATAATCCCTAATAAATACAAGGTGGTGCAAAAGTCATCACCCAATCGGATGACATCACTAGAATTTTGCAAATGGTAGAAAATTATTCCAGTTTCTACATTCTTTGAGAAATCCATTTAATCTGATATTAGAAATTCAATGATTTTGTAATCAGAGAATGGTCTACTCTGATAGTATTTGAGTAACTAACTAGTGATGTTAAAATTAATTTCGCATATTCCTTTCGTCGGGAAGAAAAGCGACAACTTTCTGGATAAGACCCAGAGAAATGCTTTAAAACAGTTTGTACTCATAGTCCGGTGTAAGATACATTCTAATAGTAAAAACGTTCAAAATCTTACAACGATTCACACGGAATTGTATCTAAAATTCAATTCAGAATTTATACTTTAGTCAGGTTTCATACGCTAAGATTTTTGAAGTGCGGCACTTCTTAATTCTCTCTTTCATACGTTACGACTTTTCAAGTTCCGAGCCTTTTTGTTTTAATTTTAAATTTTTTTTGTTTTCTTTATTCGTTTTCGGACATTTCTTTGTTGTTGATTACTAATTGCTTTAATTCTATCTGACGCGAAGGAAACACGAACGAGTAGAACACAGAAGGTATCATAACACATCCATCTGACATGCCTTGAGACTTGGAAAGTATCTCAATTCTTTTCCAAGTTCAAACTTGAACGAGGAAAGGGATCTTTGACTTTGATTAAGTTAATTTTATTTAATAATAACAGTCAACATTGTACAGATTAACAAACATCGTAACTAACCTATTACCATACGGCTGATGTTTAGCTTTTCTCGAATTTACATCGAGTCGCTTTCAAGTCGATTGAAAACACGAATTTTTATTTTTATTTTCAGGAATATAGCTTCATAACATTCCAACTTTTACTGGTTCGCGGGGTTTCGAATTTAAAAAAAAAAACATAAGGAGAGGCTACAGTCCGCGTGGGGCGAACAGTAGATACCCTATCCATATCCCTATATGCCGCAGAGAAAAAAGCGTTAAGAAGATGATGGATAGCATTTTATTTCATTCTATAAAATTTATAAAAAATAAAACATATTTTTTGAAAAAAACGCCACCAAAAAGTGGGCGTGGCCAAAAAATTGCTATTGGCGATAGATTGGAAAAAATATTGGCTAAATATCTTGTTAAACATTTTTTTTCGGTTTCTATGAAAATTTTCGAATAAAACACCATATTAGTGAAAAACGCCCACAAAACTTTATATGACGTGGACGTGGCAGTGGGGGTAATCAAATCAGCTTGCTAGCTTTAATTTAAAGGCCTATAAATTGGTGACGGACGGACGCTAAATAGTCTTTGGTTTTATTCCAGATCATAAATATATATACTTTTGTGGGTCTACGACGAATATTAAGGGGTGTTACAAACTATGAGTCAAAATTAATATACCCTTAGGATAGAGTATAAAAATTCGCCAGACTTCCTTTGCTATTTTTCGTCATTCCCCTGCTATTTATTTTGTTTGTTTGACCTATTTATACGACACACCGGTATCAAAAAAAATATTCAGTTAACAAATTTCTTGCTAAACACCACGTATTAACTACTAGGCTGTAATCATGTCACTTAAAATATTTCTTTTAGATTCTCATTTTGGACTTTTTCCCTGAAAATATGGGAGCAGTCATTGATGAGCATGGTGAACGTTTCTTTCAGGATATTTTCATCCATGCCGAAGAGATACCAAGGTAAATTTAGTCTAAACATTTGGCAGATTTCTGGTGGACACTAAAGAGCGATATTCCACAGAGATAAAGAGTTAATGCATTATATTTTTAAAAGCTTAAATAATTATAATAAATAAAATAGCTACAAAAAATCAAATACACTTACCGCTTTTATTTTTTCCCGTTGTTGCGTTGAACAGCAGAAAACTATTAAAATCGAGGCCATATGTAGGCGATCTATGCGAACACAATCCTCCGCAATCTCTATAAGACTTATTTCACTGACCACAGGGCAGCTCTAAAAATGTTTAAATCCGGAAGGTTATTAAGTGAAAAAATAACTGAAATATTATTGCTTACCTGTATTCTAAACAAAGTCTTCATAAGCAAATCTTCCTGCTCATAAGATCTCGGACGATTTGCTTTTTTGAAGGGAATTTTTAAGACACAATCCCAGGCTTTTATTAATCCATCAGTGTGCAAAATTTTTGAATTACATGACAATATATCTACAAGAGCATTCAATTCTCTAATCATATTAAATTTTACCATCTGTCTGAGTACGCCATTCCAAATTCTTGGAATGTAAATATCGAATCCCAGACAAATGTTGGCAATGACTTCCATTGCGAAATGGCTATTTGCGTGATTCTGCCATATTTTTTTTAATATTGTAATCTTATCATAATCTGCAAACTTCTCCAAACTAAAGTTATAACCAAGTTGCTTTAAGTCATGTACACATTTAATTATAATGTACTTGCGCTGACTCAGGACATCATTATAGTTTGAGTTACCATCGTTAAGCTGAGAAAAGCATTCGTACATGCGCAGTTGCTTGTTTGTATTAACAGATCTATTAGAAAGTAAATTAATTTATGGATACATAATTTCGGCTTAATAAACTACCCATCGGCTGGAAAAATGTGACCAACAAGAAACTGCATAGCTTTGTCGGTTTCCCAACTCTTCAGTATGTAATGCGCCCTTTGAATAGAATATTAAAATATATTAAAAAACAAAAAATATTGGGGGTAAACGGCCCATACAGGACCCAAAGCCTAGGTTCTTCAACCACTGTGTGTGCGAAGATATATTTTTTTACACAAATGGAAGGGACCTTCAGTTTAATGCCGATTCCGAACGGCAATTATTTTTGAAAAGTTTATCACGACTGTTCTTAATCTTGGATGTTTGTCAAACGTTCGCAAGAGGTGGGGCAACGAATAAAAACTTTCCGGTGGTACAGGCCGGGATTTGAACCAGCGACCTCTCGCTTTGTGGTCCCAACGCCCTTAACCACTAAGCCATTGCACCCACCCATTAAAAAATATTACAAAATCAAAATTATAATACTCAAATAAGTTACCGAATCACGTTTTCCGAATCATTTGATACTCCGGTGTCTGCAGAACTATTGACGTCTTCGTAAAAAGTTTCCTCCAGCGTGGTAACTTCAGTAGATAGTGCAGCAAATGATAGCCATTTCTGAAGTAGATTAAATTGCATCATATCGATATCCAGATCGTGAAGTTCAGCAATTTCCCTGCAAACACTGTTAATATCCAGCTTGTTGGGTTTTAATACCATTTCGTGGTAGTACAAGGAATATATGAGCTCTTTGGGGTTCTCTACCAATTGCAAAAGTTTTTCTTCAACGAGACCGTACACATGTAGAAGATGTTGAGTTTTCAAAATAGGGTATTTTCTTTTGGCCTTTTGAACAGTTTCGACAGTCTTTTCTTGATTCATCAGTTCGTCCTCATGTTTCAAAGCATATTTGTAACATTCATAGGAAGACTCAACCTGATCTGCGCCGTCAGGTGCGTGGCTTGTAACAAAGTAAAGAATTAATATTACTTTCGATGGATTTGAAACATGTTGCACCAATCGGAGAATCTTAAAATTTAAAATAGATAAATAAATACTCATAATATTCGCTATAAAACTTACCGACTGCAAGAATGCATTATTTGTAGGTTGCAAATGCCATGTATCGGAATCGTTATTCGCCTTATATTCAGAAATCGAATTTTTCACAGCAGACATACAGAAATAGTCTTGCATTTTAATTACGTCCGATTTTGAGGCAGATGTCTGTAGAACTGTATGCATTTTAATCAAGGGAAACCAACTTTCGCAGTTAGCGACGTTCACCTCATTATCTGCTTCAACAAAATCGTAAGTAAATAAAAATATCAGAGTTTGAAATTCAACTTATACCTAAAATGTCTTTTAAAGGCTGTTGAACGATTGGCATAAAGGGCAAGCGATATTTGGAAACTTTCGGCAAAACACCTACATCCGAATGAGACTTAAGCCACCAATCGGTTTCCATTTGAGAAGGTCGGTTACGTCGTTTTGATATCATTTTATGTTTTAAGAATAACAAAATACAGTTCCAGAGCTGCATGTCCGATGGCAAAGCATCGATGTAAATTAAAATATCGATAACGCATAAATAATGCTCATAAAAATAAAAATTTATCTAAAAAAAAAACAATAGCTTGTTAATCAAGTTGTATGATTTATAGCTGAATAGCAAATTTTTACCTCTGACATAAAATGCAGGAGTTTTGAAGCTAAGAGTTCGGTGTTTTTGATTTCATTAATATAAGGCTGGCAGAGAGACTTCATTTCTTCTACAGAACTTTTCATACGTAGCTCCTCTTTTCCAAAAGCATCCATCTTTATATCAAAATTTGGCTCTTGTAAATGTAGAACAGCAATCACCTAGTTTTTTTTTAAATAAAATATAACTAAAATTAATATATGAATATAGACGATTAAAATACAATCAAATGTTACCTGTGAAACAAGTACTTGCTGATAATCCCAACCGAAGTCTTTGCTCAGTCGTTCTAAAAGGCGTACATCGAGCATATTGTTTCTTAATTCCTTCATAAGCTGACCCATTGAAACAATTTCAATATCAGATTTTGACTTCAGACTAGCATCTTGTTTGCAGAGCTCCGAAAAGTAAAATTGCTTAATGCGACTTAAAAAACAAATTGTTTAGAACCATTTAGTATTTCTTATCAAAGCTAGCTACTGTACCTTTCTCTAATTGACTTGACTTTTTCCATGTCATCAATATGCGTATTATACATCTCGGCTAATATAAATAGATTTACTTTTTGGATATCTGACTTAAGGTCATAGGAGAGATGATCAAGCTGCTGGCGAGGTTGCATATCAGAAATCAACATAGCAAAGAGATCTATGAATCACATTAGTTACTAAAAAAAAATTCTTTACGATTTATTAACATTTGCTTACCTATAAAGTTCGGCTCTTTATTAGACAATAAATGACGAAATACTCTTCTCAGTTGCATTGATACAAAGTCAATGTGTATTATACAAATCGCTGATTTTTTTTGGTACTCGAAAATATATTGGGCTACAGAGTACCATGAGTGGTGTTGCTTACATTTAACTAACAATTCCAGCGAATGAAAGAAATCTTCTTTTATTCTGAAACACAATTTTTATAATAAAGGCATTTAAAAACCTGGAAAATTCACATACCGATCAACACCTATTTTTATCCTATTATTTATGAAGGAATGCAATTTATTAAATGAGCTAAATTGAGGTTTTATTTCTAAAATGACCAATAAGAGAGCTTGTGACACACAATTTACAACTGGTGTGTGATCCCTAAAAGTCTACAATTGCAAATCAATGAAATGTCCTTAGTTAACGAATTTTTCTAACATACCCTTTCTTTCCGGAATTCTTGCTGACACACGACTTCATCGAAAACGGAAACAGAGTTTCGTCTACTGGTATGCAATTTATCACTTTTTGGTTGCGGTTTTTGTAACTCTTCGAAATGCTTTGCAATCTATAAGAGTTAAAGATACTGATTAATTAAAACAATCGCCCTAACCTATATATATGTATATACTAAAAGCATACGACCAATAATTAAGGTTTTCAAATTCATTTATATTGAGTTAAGTCACATTTCTGCCAGTCCCCTACCACGTTTATAATTTTTAATGCCTGGTTAAAAGTGTTTGGGCTTCTGAATATCAGAATATGAAAGGTTTAAATAATACGTATTATGAGAACTATTTTGTAGCTTAAAAAAATTGTACAGAGCAAGACAGTATTTGAAGACATTTGATGCTATACAATTTTTTTGGGCGTGATATAAAATAAGGAATATGAATTTGATTTCATAAAATAATAAAATTTAAATATAATTTCAACCATATAAAACATATATTTATTTTTTAGGCTTTAAATATATAAAAACCAACCCGGCTTGGCTCGGCTTAATTATTAGGCGAGAAAGTTTCGAATAACGCAGTCGTGCGCATTATATACATTGCTTAGATGTAGCATACCAATTTGTATATATAACACAATATGAAATTCTCAGTTTTTATCTGTTGCTTTCTTAACGTGAAACACATATAATAAATAATTTACCGTTTAAATCTTCATGCTTACCTGCTCATTGACTTTGTCCTCTTTTGCATAACAGTCGGTAATTGCATCCAATCCATAGGATATACTTACAATATGAACCCATTTTAGAAGTTCAAGTATTTCTAGCTGATATAATTTTCCATTATGCAGGGCCTTTATCAAAAGCTGGTAGGCAAGTGGAAAAGTAAGTGGATCCGTTGTCATAGCCGAATCTCTCTCGTGTTCTTGAAACCAAACATCATTTAAATAGATATTTGAAGAATTTTAAATTATCACTTACTGTTTAGGCAAAGTAATATCTGCTGAGAAATAAGCAAAATTGCAAGATCGATAAACAATTCAGCATTTTGATTTGTACAATCGATAAGCTCTAAAGCATAGTATGATAATGCACATGACATATGGACTCTATTAATCAATTTGCACAGTTCGAATATCCCATACAATTTTTCAAAATTCAACGTTTTCGCCAATTCGCAAACCTCGTTCCATATAGTTGTTACGTTGATTTTTCCATTTACTAATTTCTCTACTAAATTACGTATCCCTTCGTCTAACAATTTTCTTCGCACAACTTGATTTTTTAGGTCACTTGTTGATACTCTAAGTTGAAATTGAACATTGAGCAATCGACAGTTTTGAATTTGCAATAAAACCTTTTGATCAATTTTACTGGATTGAGGTGTTATTAGTTTAAAAAATTCAAACAGATTGCTATGTGAAGTTTCATCCATAACAGGATCCTCAAGTGCTTCCTTGAAATAAGAAAAAAACAAATTATAGCATGCATGTAAATACATCCTCAACTAATAATTCCTTACAGAGAATATGTCAATGATTTTTTCACTGCACTGACATTTTTGGATAGGTTCAAGGCTATTAAAAAACCGGAATGCAGATTCAACCTTTCCTTTTCGTGCCAGTTCGTAGCAGCAATAAAAATGTGCACTTCCTTGAATTTCGGGAGCAGCTTTGGTCAAATCTTTGATATCGTCTATCATTTCCGGCAAATCTGTTTTAATTATTCTAAAAACAAGTTTCATATTGCAGTCAGTACCATCTGCAGGCCAACCATATTTGACTTTCATGATTTTGATTATTTGAATCTCGTATTCGGTGTTGATTTTTTGAGCCAAGGGATGGGTTGAATTGCCAAATTTTATGAGCGGTGAGATGGATTTGGGCCAAGGTACAGGTGCGGACTTCAATCATATTGACAAATAAAATGTTATCCAACATAAAACATATCTTAATAAACATACCTGTAAAACAAGTAAAGCACTCTCCAATCGGTCATCTTCACTATGCAACAGCTCTATAGATGTCACAGCACGAATTAACCAAGAGCTCAAGGTCTGTCTACTGGCCACAAGAAAGGCGATGTACTTTCGAATTGCTTTAACTGGAGATCGACCATGTTCCATATAGATGGGAAATAAAAAATCATTGACCAGACTCTTTAAATTTGTGATTTGTACCCTCTGAAGGATACAAACAGCTGTCTCGTCAAGTGAATCCTTAATATAATTGTCCAGAGTAAAAACAAGATTATAGCTCTTTTTTAATACCGCCAAATCTTGCAGAGCAATTACTAAATCTCGGAGTTTTTCTAGGTTTTTTTCATGTTGACGACGTACATCACTTAAAAAAAACAAATTATCGTCAACAAAAAATATAAAGGTACCTACTCCTTGAGAAAACTTACGAATGCAGAAAATGTATTTCATCAAATATTTCAGCTACTTTAGTTGAAAATTCGAGTCCAATATCAGGCCAATGCTTTGAAAATTGCAATGATCGCGTTTTTTGAATACTCCATTCGATAATGAAAGGCATTAGACTTGGATATGTGTATAAAATACTTGGCACAAAATGACGAAGCCATTGTATCAAATTGAATGCTTCAACATTTGCAGGGATTAAGTTCATTATTTTCCGAATATTTGGTAGATCCATTTGAGGAATAATACATGAAGAATGTCTTCTCCATATGAGACAAGCCGTTAAAATATCACTTTTGAGATATGATGAAAATAATTTAACAATATTTGGATAATAAACGAAACGCTGCCATTCCATATTCAATTCGTATGGATCAATTAGTGCTAAGGTTTTCAGACGCAATTGTTGTTCCTTGATTTCCCTAATGCATTCTTCGTCCGCCTGTTAAAGAGAAAATACTATTTATGAATCATGATGATGGAAATTATGTACATATCATCATACATACCTCTTCATCCATATGGAGCAGAATCTCATCCAAAAAATTTTTTAATATACGTCTACTGGGTATTTCAAGCAACCGAATGTTCTTGAAAAAATCATTGTTTTCAACCAGTTTCAATACGCTAACAAGATTTTCAAACTTTTTCTCTAATTGATCGATGTTGTCCTAAGAAAAACCAATAGATGCATATATTTTTAAAGAAACGTTTTTACTTCAAAATAATACTAAATACAATATACTAATAACAGTCCGCTGGGTGCGAATATGTATTAGGTACACAATATCTATATTGCTATATACCCTCATTTTATTTCGTTGTCTATGGTAAATTCTTAAAAAAACTAGATTTTTTAAATCGATTTTGAGTGCACAGGGAAGGCAATACTTTGACCTTTTCCTCTTGGGGAAATTTTTTTGTACTCATATACAATATGTGTTATTATAGCTAATTGGTAATAAGTTATAGAGGAAAAAGATTCGATAATGTTGATTTATAATGTTAGTATTGTTTTGACATTTGACAATCTACTCTCACACCCCGAAAATCTCCAAACTTATGCGATCAAATGCAGGACAACTACAGTGTTCCGCTGTATCATCGTCTTCTCCACAAGCATTTAACATTTAGTATTTAAAAAAAAGCTTGTTGGCCCGAATGGACGCCTACGAGTAGCTTGTAGCCGAAGGAAGGAAAGAGGCCGACATTTTGCAGATGTCAGGACGCAGTCGTTTGGTCTGTCTGCGACCATCACAGTCGAAACACCGAAACTTGTGTTCAACTTGTTCTGAACCTTGATTAACAAGCATATCAGGTAACTCATTTCCTTGGATGCTGCCAAAGTTACCTGGTACCCAAACAAGATTCACTGTAAATAGCATTGAGTTCATGAGTAGCATAAGTTCGAGCACTATCTTGGACGAGGTAAGAGGGTTGAGCAGCGCTTCTATGGCGCCTTGCCTATCACTGTAAATGCTTCCTTTCCTTCACCTTTTAAGAGCTGATATTATAATAAAAAAATGAATAAATTAAATTACCTCTGTTATAGCGCTCATGTCTAAAAGAATTCTCTTTGCTTTAGCTTCGTAAATCGGCTGAAGGCTCAATTCAAACTGCTTTCCAAACTCCTTGAAAACAAAATAGTTAGTAAAGAATATGCCATTTAGAGACAGCAGAAAGACTGACCTCTGCTTCCTCTAGGTGGCCCTTGTAAATAAGCTTCTTAAGACGCTCCGATGGATGTGTTTCCGACACCAATTTCATTTCAATTTCCTGGGGAAAACCTTGCGCGTTTATACACTCCCCACTCAAATAGTATAAATTGACAGAACTTTTTGGCTGATTTACAAGCCATGTATCTTTTTTCAATTCCAATTCATAAATGCATTTAAAAGCTGTAAAAAGAATCATGCAGTCATGAGCTAAAATGTAAAATACTAATACTAACATGGGAACTCAACAACTTTCATTACACGTGTTTCACTTTCATCTGGCCTCGTAAGTAATAATAGCTCAATTACTTCATCGTTATTTTCCATTACAGTTAATTCATCAATTAAATAATCCTGATAAAAAGTATTCTGATAAACCAATTTTGTGTGTGGGCAAATTTCTAATATATGACCACTGTTTGTTAAAGCGATGCTGTGAAATTTGTTCGAAAAGAAACATTATTATATTATGTATATTATGATGATGATGTATATTTACATGTAATTATCAAGATTATGAATACTTTTGAGTCCTTGGTATATATCGGATAAAATAATCTTAACGTCCTGATTTTTGGTTTGAAGACGTAGAAAATATGTTGTTCCTCCCAAAAATAGATACTCATCTTGTGTTCGTCGGGGTGGAATCAACCCTACGGCAGTGATTTCATTGAGGCTTTTCGTTTGCGTCACCCTCTCTATTGATACATTTTCCAAAATTGTTTCATCAAATGGAACGGTCTCGTTTTCTTTCGAGGAAAGATTGAGACACGTTTCAATAAGGGCTTCATCTATACCTGCAAGTCTAAAATAAACTATAATATTACGATAACTTAACAAATAAAATTTTATTATTACTATTACTCGTCATCGTCATATTTTTTTTTTATTCTGCAAATGTGTCGAGACTTTCATCAAAATGGAGCACAAAATTACCCAATTAGAATCCTAAACTAAACTTATAGCTGCCTAACGTTTTACATCCTTTATATACATACCATTTCGTCATTTATTAAATTTTAAATAATATCGCATTAAGCATAAGATTGCATCAAGTATCTGCAAAATCAAATTTTACTTGATTTAATGTATGACGAATGATAAACAAGGGTTACAGACAAGTCTGAGAATGTTTATTAATTGGTTGTTTGATGGGATCCTTAAGTTATGTAGCTATTTGAAATGACTTTTAACGTAATAATGAGGCAATAAAGTTTATATTCACATGTACCTATTCGTAGTGTCCTTTAATTGATAGGAATCCGGTTTCGGTTAGCATGTTTTCAATGACATGATACAACAAGAAATATTCGGAAGCAAATATATAAATATTATCAATCTTACTTGTAAATACTGCCATTTGAGCATGTAATGAAGTAACACTTTAGAACTTGCCGTACGCCAGCAATCGTTATAGTCTTTTGGACGTCATCTTCTTGAATGGCCCTAAAACAAAGACATATATAGTTAAAACGCTTGTTAAAATATATATTTAATATATTACAGATTAAATAGGGGTATTCCCTTAATAGAAACACCATGAATTTCTCCGTCCGATAAGCCACACACAATAAGATTCCCACTATTAGATATTGCAAGAGCATCGATTTGTGAATTAAAACGGAGAAAATTGCACCTAGCTATATTCTCGTCCTCTAATAACACAACACTTTTATCAATAGCTATTACCATTTTTCCATTTTGGACACTGGCGCGAACTTGAGGATATTTGTATACCTACACAAACAAAAAAATGTTTATAAAATGATAAAGTAATTTGCAATTTATCCTACCAAATCCTCACTGTATATCTTAAATATACCATTTGTACAGAATGCATTGCTGAGAGTTTCATCTTCACTCGATGATAATGCAAAACAATTCCACATTTCTAAATTAAGTTAAAACAGTTCTAATCGTAAAATTAAAATAAGAAAATATGTTAACCCAAATTAATAAACAGTTACACAAAATTGAATCAAAATGTCAGATATTTGAAGTTTAAATGTTTTTGGCTGCGTGACATCTGTACGTCAGGTTTAATATCATTTTCTTACACAGCATACAAATCAGTGTTCAAATCGTTTTATCAACTAAAAATAAATGTTTTCCCCTTTTTCTTTTCCCTTTTACGCATATTTACTTTTTAAAATTAGTACCTTATTTAAAAGAAAGAATGAATTAAATTTACCAAAAGAAAAAATAATATATGTTCTGTTAGTTATGTACATAGAAAGTGCAGTTAAAATTGAGAGAGATAGGGTATTGTATTGATTAAAAACTAAAATATTGGCAAAAAATACAGTTGTGTTGGAAACTATTGCAACAGTTATCAGACCAAAACAATGAAAAAGCTCTGTTATGACAATACGACCGGATGTACATATAAAAATAGTGATTATTAGACTGGCATTTTTTGGATAAGAAATAACTCAAACGCTTTATGGAGGCATTGATAAGTCAGAGAAAGAAGGACAAGTTGGTCTTATTTCCTAAAATAATTTGGCGTTATCTCACTTTATGTGAATATACATATGCTATGGTTTTTGTTCTTGAAGTAGAAATAATAAAATATTCGATTATCAAACCTCGATTTCTCCTAAACTAGCCGAAAACAAGACTGTTGTTACATGTTAACTTGTGATTATTTCATTGAGGTCTATAAAGTTGTCACTTCGGAAACTATAGTACCCCCCTAATATTCATTTGTCACCTTTACTCTTTGTTACCCACATTTGTCAGAACGGTATCTGTATTCAGTATATTAATATAAATAGTCATTGTCGGCTTACTTTTTCAGTCATTTTTGTTTCAAGCTATCAGTTGGAAAGATATGGAAATAAGGAATATCCCCCTCAGGCGTCAATTTAAGTCCACCGCACGCGATGAATACCGATCCACTACTGATTGTTCGTACCGATACCAGTGCTGTCAATTTAAAAAAGAAGCCCATTTGAAGATTTTGGGGAGCCATTTTATTGAACCATACCACCATACCACCCCATTAAAATGTTGGTTTCAATTTTTTTTTCTTGGCGTTTTGTTAATGTCTTCTTTGGATTGTAAAGCGGGGTGTTGGTGTTATATCTGTTTGCACAGATTCCTACTGTGTTCTTATTAAAAATTTTAAATAAACAAATTAGAATTATTTATCCACTTAAGCCATACACAAACAATTGCCCATTCGAAAATTAGTCGTTTTTTGTTATCAGAAATAATCTTTATGGATCTAGAATTTGTATGCACTACAAGAAATACACATGATCTTACTATTTATCGAGATTATGATTTGTGATCTAAAAACTTGTTTTACTGTTTACCACCAGGTGCCGCAAGTGTTAATAGGAATTCATTTTATTTTACGATCCATGCTGGCATACTTAAATTGTAAATTCATTAATAATCGCAAAAGATATGATACATTTTTATATCCGAATAAATAAAAATAAGGCTTCTATTTTTATTGATTAATATGGCTATTTATTATGTTGAAGTAATAGAAGAAAATTCGCAGTCAAAGTGAATTCTTAGAATGCGCTTTTCGGAATTGGTTGTGCGCAATTAATTTTATTTTATTTAGTACGATAACGCTGCAACAGATCTTAAAATGGACATTCAACCAAGTGTTCAATATGATGCTATCTAACTGCAGCTAATGATTCAAATATCTAAGTTTGCAGAAATAATTTTGGTAGCTGAAAATAAAGAAACACGGTGAGATATACTGGCTGCAGTATAGTCGTTCACTGCTATGTTAAGGGAAACTATAATGCACTTCAGTGGGATTAACCTTATGTCAAAACAGAACGAAAAGCCCACTTAATTTCTGTCAAATTATCTAGTCACCCATAATGAACTTAAGAGAACTTCATAATCTGTCAATCTTATTTTTTCGGTTCGGTTTCAAAAAAATAAAATGTAAAATCAGTTAAGAAAATTAAAAGGCGTAAAGGCATATATTTGTTTGAACGTTTAAAATTATTAGATTTATGAAATTGTACTTCGTATTTTGTTCCATTTTTTGTTTTTTTCTTCTTCTTTCTTTTGTGTTCCTTCTGTCAAATTTCCGTACTGAATGTCCCATTCCATTTAGACTTTCCGTAAGCCAGCCAAAGTTAAAGAAAATTTGACGAAGTACTAATTAATCACGTTATGGGCAGGCAGTACTATTTGCATGTAATGGTAACGTTCCATTAAGCTGGCTTAAGCTTTTATAAGTGCATTATGGTTGGCCCTTTAGGCTGGGCAAAGCGATTAGACTGCTTCCAGTGTTTGATGATCCAGAGTGTTTTATTATTATCTTCTTATCCATATAACTCGTCATCCGGATGACATACTAACGTCACTATGACGTAGATAAGTAGTGATCCCATCTGAATAAAACTAGTTTTCTGACGTCAGCATGTCATCCGGATGACAAGTTGGATGATATTCTGATTGCTCCTTAATGAATAAGGGAAGTTCATTTAATACTCGAAATAAGGATGTGCAAAATATGTATGCAATTTTTAATAAGAAGTTGTAAATAAAGAAGATATTTTTGGCATTATGCATTAAAATCTGAACTTATGACTTTTGTTCTTTTATAAATCTTACCATTTTCATTTTTAGGAAGTTCAGTGCACAGCAAAGGAGCCATTCCGGAAGCGCTGACCGAGACTCAGTATGCTATTTCTTTACCGTTCCATTCTGCAAATACCGAATATATAAACCATGGTTGATACACACATTTCCAATATGGTAGATTATTTAACAAATTTTATGTCAAAACATGTCATGAAACAAAAAAAAACATGAAATAATAAAAGAAAATTATTACACCCATTTTATTATGTACATTTAACGGACAGCGCAGTCGTGAGATTTTCGATTTTTCTGCAAATCCTCTAGCTACAAGTCATATATTTTCAGATAACAATATGACCTGTCCACTTGCAGCTGAGCGTATTTGGGTTGAAAAATCTCGATATCATGATGCTGAACGAGAATATTATGAACGTTTGTCAAATGTAAGTTTAAAATAATATATAAAAAAATAATTAAATAAAAATGACGTTAAATAATAATTACAAGCTGCTGAAAGGAACAGTTAATCCGCCCCAAACTGAAAGTTCCAATTTGAAAGTAAATTCTGAAAAAAAGAACAGGAAAGTGTACCGGAAATCTATAAGTCCAGAGACGTTAACAGAAAGTTGCGACATAGTTATTTCCAAAACAACGTCCAACATATGTTTTGTAAGACCGAAGATGTACAAAAAAACCAAAGCTGCTGATTCGGAGGGTTCATCATCAAATAGTGTGCCCAACGACGTTTCACCTCATAAGGCTCAAGGAGACATTCTCGAAACCACTGCAGTAGAAGAGACAAAAACTAGAAAAAAGAAAAGGAAGAAGACGAACAAAGATTCAAGAGAAAAGCTGCAAGATATAAGTAATAAAGAAACTGTACGAAGCACATCCACATTCGAAACTAGAAACATTTCATTAGAAGTGAACGAGAAACCCAAAGTCGTAAAGAGCAAGGTTTGCTTTTGCAATTTAAGCTGTACCTTTTTTTAATGTTGTCTTTTTATTTTACTGCAGGGCCCTTCATCCAATCAATGCACTTTGGTATCAGAAATAGCTAAAGCCAGGCAGCATATCAAAAATTCGCTTGAGAAGGTAATTAAAAAAAAACATCAGAAACTATTTCTCCCATTCTTTCCCCCTTATTTTCTAATGTAGATGGACGGTATTGCAACTTTGGCTGCTTCGCCAGTCTCTCCTGATGCGATGGACCGGCTAACCATGGTTGAAAAAGATAATATCGATCTGCGTAAATTAATTGAGGAATTAAAACATCTATGTATTGAGTCTGAAATTCGCGTCAAAACTCTTGAACAGAAATTTGCTGCCGTCAATATTCTTTTATATTAATTAATATTTATAAACGTTTGATTTAGATATAAAATAATCTTATGCAGAAGATGTTATATTATATAACGCTATTAAAATTTTATTTTACTTTACCTTATCCAAATTCGTCTACTTGGTGAACTTTGTGTTCTTTGTGTTGTTGTCATCCAGAAGTCTTCCGAACTTTTCTGAAAGTGTTATATTGGTATTAGAATGACTGATTTTTATACCCTAGGGTAAGGGGAAATCGGGAGATGTACTAAAGCGTTTGCAATTGTAAGACTGAGACCTTTCAACGAGAAATATCTACCTACCTATGTGGGACGTAAACCAAATAAATGCTCTCAGTTACAAAAAAAAAATAAGGGGAAAAAGGTTCCTTGAGCTATCGATTCGGCAAGGTAGCGGTGTGTGGACTCAAGAAGTCTGAGTGGAACACCGGGCAGGCACCGGAAGATTCAACTCCGGCCTCGCAGAGTAAAGAGTTTCGGACAGAGCCAGAATCTGGATCCCAAATAGCAACACCAATGCTCTCGGACGAATCGACTGTTCAAGAAACGACCGAAGAATCCATGCCCATCTCAGGGAGCTCGCTTTCAGAGGGGGATCTGGACACAACGGTCATAGACTTCTTCCGGGATATAACAACGGCTATTGACAGAGGAGGGGGTACCAGCCCCATGCGAGCATTAAGCTCGATGTCATGCAGAGTAAAGGTAGCACAGGTAAACATTCACATTGCTATAGCTGCTTCTGCTGCAATAGCTAGAATGTTTACCTCTCAAGGCCTTGGATCCTGAAGAGACAAGTCAAAGGACTGACGAGCAAGGATGCACATGTAATTTGGGACACTCGGGTTGAAAAACCTGAGGGCATGCATCCTAATAAGAAATAAATTAAAATTTATTTTACTTTCAGAATACGCGACGCGCGATTTGGTGCCAATACAGGTGACTCTATATCGTACAGACCGATCAGCCTTACTTCGTTTCTGTTGAAAACAATAGAGAAGGTTGTGGATAATTATATAAGGGAGGAAGCACTGAGGCTGTTCCCCCTGCATCATCAACAACATGCATACAGGGCGAAAGATCGACAGAAACTGCCCTCTATCCGCTAACAGAAATTATCCAAAGAGCGCTGAATTAAAGAGAGATAGCTTTGTGCGCCTTCCTTGATATTTAGGGAGCGTTTGATAACTCCTCACATGAGGCCATCAAACGAGCTCTGCAACGAAAAGGAGCCAACAACACATTATCCAGATGGATAACAGACAACAGTCAACCAGACAACGACAGGAAATATTAAAGTAGAAACTACAAGAGGATGCCCACAAGGCGGAGTATTATCACCCTTGATGTGGACCCTAGTTGTGGATGAACTACTGGAAAAATTAACTACCCTTGGCATCAGCTGTCAGGCGTACGCTGATGACATAGTTTCAATTGCCAGAGGAAAGTTTGAAGAAACTCTCTGCGACATCATACAACGAGGTCCGAGGGTATTCTAGGAAGGGAAACCCCATGTGCGTTTATTGTTAATTTGACATTTATTTTATTTAAATGTGTAAATAGTAATTCTTAACCAGATGTCGGTTCGCGTATTTTATGAGAGAGATGTAGTGGAAATGTGTTGTTTTAGTTTTATTTGCACTGGTTGTAGCCCTAAGTGTAAATGGTGAGAGAGATTCCAATCATCTGAGTCATCTCAATCATCTGATTATTGCTCGCCAGTGAGTTGGTTACTGCCACAGATGAGGAATTAATTCCTCACTGCCTTCCTCCTACACATTCTGAGCCTGACAGTTATCATAACACTCGAAGATGTGCGTATTCCTGCTTCGTGTGCCGCGTACGCTTTTTAACAGTTTTCGTTAGCATCATCTCGTTCTGTATTTTATAAAAGTTTGTTTGCGTAATGTGGGCGAATGATGAAGTGAGAGTTTGTTGTCTCCCTTTTCTTTTAAGGGTTTGTATCCCATTGTGTTGTTGGAATGAGAGATTCCAATCATCTGAGTGGGAGTAGGGGTGCGGTGCTTCGTCCCTATTGCTCGACGGTGAATTGGTTAGTGCCCACTAACTTCATGTTCTGTCGGCTCGCTTGATTTCCGTTTTTCAGCCACTTACATGAAGATGTGCGAATTCCTGCTTTGTGTTCTGTGTACGCATTGAAACAACACTCATGTACATCATGTCGTTCATTACCCTTTAGATAAATGAACCAACACAGGCTCATGTGTGTTCATGGACGAGGTCATCGAATCTATGTACAACATGCATCCCTATCTGCATCTTGGCAGGATTCATTTCCATTTCAATATCAAATAGTGCTAATAGAGGATGAAACCCAGAGTATACATCCATCTTGTTTACTCAAATCAACATACAGCATTGCAAGGTTGCTACCGCCCTTTTAAATAGCAGGCTTGTGACCCGTAGAACGAAATAACACATAATGTCCATCCAGGAACCATGGGTGTGAAAAAATCGCGTCGGTGGTTTTGGTTGTGTGAGTGATTTATTCCAAGTACTTTATGATGAGCGATCCGAAAGACTTAGGACTTCACACCTAATATGATCGAAAGCTTTAGTATTGTCACGCAAATGACAATTGGGAAATCTTGTCATTGCAACAGCAAAGGCAGTTGTAGAGCTCGTAAAGTATTGTGAATCCAAAAGGTTGGGTCTTGTCTTGTAATGCGATGCTAATGCTCAGAACACTGTTTGGGACAGTAGCAGATGTATCATAAGGGCGTTTTTTTTTTTTCAAATGTAGAAGATATAAAATGAAGAAAAATGTCATTCACCTTATCTTTAACCCCTTATTATTCGAGGAATATGGGGATATAAATAGTATCATACTATTCGCCCCAAGCGAACTGTAGCCTTTCCTTATGTTTATACTCTATCCTAAGGGTATATTAATTTTGACACATAGTTTGTAACACCCCTTAATAATAGAATATAGAAGATATAAAATGAAGAAAAATGTCATCCACCTTATCTTTAACGCCTTTTTATTCGAGGAATATGGGGATATGGATAGTATCATACTATTCGCTCCAAGCGAACTGTAGGCTTTCCTTATGTTTATATTAATTTTGAAACATAGTTTGTAACACCCCTTAATAATAGAGGTAGACCCCTAAAAGTATATATGTATATTTATGATCAGCATCAAAATCTAATACTTTTTAGCAATGTCTGTCCGTCACCAATCTTTAGGCCTTTAAATTATAGCCAGGAAGCTGTAATTTCGAACAAATGACGCCTGTAGGGTTAATTGGTTTGATATCAAACATTTTGCATTCCCCCCGGTTTCAATCGCTTCGTCGCTGAGACAAATCTAATGCTGAATTTGTTTATTATTAAGATATATTACGATTTTTCCTTTAATATCGTTATTCGATACTTTTCATTAAAAAAAAAAAGTACATATTTTTGGGAAGCAGTTTGACATCTAGCCAAGGCACACTTTTTGTCTATTAACTTCCATTAAAATGCAATTTAAATTTAATTGTTTCATTAATTCACTTATTTACATACAATATTCACTATACAATTCACTTATTTATATGCTGGTGCAAGTAGCTGAAGCGGATGACCCCGCTTACTGGGATTTTCCTCAGAATGTAATACTCGATACTCTCTCTTCAACACTATCATTATCAATATGCACAATCATGCGTGCAAAAGAAGGCGCTTATAATATTTCATCGAAATATTAATGGAGCAGCAGTAAAAAACGTTGCCATTTGAACAATTATTCTGAGGACGTTGGCTTGGCAGCTGCATAACAACGTCACTTCAAAAAAATGTCGAAGAAGGAAAATCACCGATCGAAAGTCCATACCGTCACCAATGCGGACAATAACGAAGCAGAAAGCATTTCCGCGGATAACTCGCAAACCCTAGATTGGCAGAAACCGAAAGCGAGACACACTTTCTCCGACCGACGTCTCCACTCGGATATGGATGTAGCGCAAACAGCCGACAAAAACCAATTCGCTCTCTTAAGTCGTCAGTTCCAATTGTCATTTAATTCCTCACAGGCGACACACCGACGAGATAAAAGCATACTCCTTTACAATGAAGGAGAACAAAACATCAAACATTGTCCTCAGAGGCTTAATCTCAGACTTCAGTGTCAGAAATCTTATAGTTTCAAGGTTTGAAACTCTAAGTTCAAAACAAGCAATAAAGGGGCCTTGGAGTGTAGGCGTTGCCAGCAGTTCGGGTATCTGTCTAAGAATTGTGCCAATGACTACAACTGTGTCAAATGTACAAACCGTCATGAGCCAGGAAAATGCCCCGTAGTAAGAGAGGAAGAGAGCCCATTGCGGCGAAAACCACTCCTTTCAAGAGGTGTGTTGCAATATAAACAATACAATAAAAAAAGGAAGAAGGCTCTGTGTGAAGCCAAGTGGAAAAGAGATAGTGGTAGGGTTCTAACCAACATTACCTCAAACGGTATCCTGACGTCTACTGGCCTAACTTATGCCAGCCACTTCAGTACACCTGAAGTCATTCCTAACATAATCAATCTGCTAACCAAAAGTCGGTGCAAGTTCCCTTAACCAATTCCTGGACCTCTATGGCCTCTATCTGAACTCTTTAGTCAGTGAAATTGAAGTTTTTATGGCAAATTTCCGCAGCAGTGCTTCCAGATATTTCCACCACAAATATAAAAATGAATATATCAAAAGTCTGTATTTTGTTATTCATATTCTAATCGAACACAGGAATCCATATTGTTCTATATCTTCTAATTTTTGAGAAATTCGAAATTTACGAAAACTACCTTTTTATTAAATTTGTATTTTTTGGCTTTGATACGGTGAAATAATTTCAAATTATGTTGGTAAAGAAAACCAATTTGATTTAATTTGTATTCGGCTGGCGTATATGACATGATTATTAACAAGAATACGCTTAGCGAATTTGAGCATCTTTGGATATAAACAAAGTTTGAATGCACCCAACATCGCTTTTACTTCAAATCTCACAGAGAAACTAATCAGGGGGCTATAGGGGGCAGCCTGTCACTATATATTGAACAATTTATGCATGTAGACTAACATACATATAACTAATTCCACTGTCCTAAAGCAAAATTAAGCCAGTTTGGTGTTATTTCACTCTACTGAAGGCCAACCTTCAAAAATTTGACTTATTAAGGCCAAAGTTCGAAAATTCCCTTAAACCTGCGAAGCGTGCCACGCATGGTACTGATGCCAATAAAAGTGTTCATATAAAAAGTACCTAAACAGCAAAAAAAAATCAAACTTAAGAAAAAAATAGTATTCGTAAATTTCAATTTTCTCAAAAACTAGAAGACCTCTAGAACTATTTGGTTTTTGTGTTTGATTAGGCTGTAAGCACAAGCAGAAAATTAAGTGCTTGGTTTTCCAATTCGGGAAAAATCAGCTTTCAATTTTTTTTTCTTTTTTCAAAATATTGAGTTTGATACGAATTTTTTCAAAAACTATTTATGGAAATAACTCGAAATCAAAAATGAAAGGACGATTCCTGGCTTACAATACTGCTATTGCACTTTTTTATAAGTGTTGCCATTGTGTTTTACAGCTGGGTTCCACAAATTGAGTGAGATGGAATTGAAATCGATATTGCAAATCGAGTGAAATAATTTTCAGTGTTCTATATTTCGATCAATTGGATAACTTTGAATTTTTTTTTAAATCACTCCGTGAAATTGAAAACAGGTGATGTGTCATTTGACACATTTTTAAAAGTATTTTTATTTTGGGAAATTGTTTGCTGGTAAATTATTTTGTTGTTCACGCGTTTTAAAGTATAATTAATAAGTGCTGTGTTCATTACTGCGAGATTGCAGACTGAAAGGTTAAAATACACACAAGAAAAAAATAAAGAGACGAATGCTGATTTATCTAATCCCTTTGAAATTGGAGAGGCTGCCTGGCAATGTTATAAAAGTTATAAACCAAAGTTCAATTGCTAGTAATAATAAAATGAAATATTTATACGCTACCGTAATTAAAAATGTTTCTTGTTTTTGCAGATTGTGGAACCTCACCTTGAGCAATATTCAATTCCTGTCACGTTGTTGCTATTTGCAGTTTTGCGTTTTCTTGGCGAACAAAATTTCCAAAGGTCAATCGGAACTGACTTCGCTTTGTGGCAAGGCACTGTATGAACATTTTTTACAAAAATGCTAACGATTTTGGAGAATCGAACTTGTTTTTTCCATCCACTCGCGTTCTCAGTGGTGGACCATGACCGTTCAAATCTCTTCTCGAATTTTCCAACAAAACTTCTGTGACACTCGATCTTTTCTTAAAACCTCAGATTCCTCAGACTTTTGTAAAATTTAACTTCATACGCTGTTTGCACAATTTCACATGAATGTCACAGATCGATTTGAAATCACTTTTAAATCGACAAAACAATTTCACTTTGAATCGATTTCGAAAAATTTGAAATCGAAATCGAATAAAGTGAAATGTATAACACACAAATTCCTTTTCGGTCGATTTAATTTCGAATGAAAGTTAAATGTGGGATACACTGTAGTGTAGTTGCTAATACACTGTTTTCAATTTTAAGCTATTTTTTACATTACCCCTCCGCGTAAACGGGGCCAGATAGACCCCCTGCAATACAAAAAAATGCTTGTATTTAACCACTCTACCAACAACAATTTTCAATTATTAGCGCCAAAGTTATCGTACTCGTGCCAAATGATCAATACATTTGGATGTTCCACTACTAACACTTTTCTATAGGCGAAATAGAAACATCAAAACTTGGCATGTATTAAACTAGGCGAAACTGACTGTTACATAGTATTTTGTACTCATATCAGTCACCTCGGAAACAATATTATTCGCTGGATTTCTATTACATTGTATACCTACAAATACATCATTTAAAGAGTTAAGGAATGATCCCCCATCCGAATATTCCGCACTGTAATCCCAGCCCAAAATTACTTCAAAAAATATTGTTTTTAAGAGTATGTAGGTATATATATTTTTCTGTGTGAAAACAGTTTTATCAAACTAATATTATTTGTTATTATTTATATTACTAGCATTTGCCAACTTCTGTTCAAGAGCATTTACACGATTTTCGGACTCAACGTACAAACTTTTTAATCCATCAATTAATTTACGCAAGTCAGCATTATCCTTCTCAATTGCTGTAAGTCGATCCAATACATCGGGCGAAGCTGGTGAAGCAGCCAACGTTGCAATACCGTCCATCTTTATAAGTTAATGTAAAAATTATATATTTTTTTTTTATTTTTCATTTTTATTACCTTTTCAAGAGAATTTTTAATGTGCTGTCTGGCCTTAGCTATTTCCGATACCAATGTGCATTGATTGGATGAAATTCCCTAGAATAAAAATAAATAAATAAATATTTATTTCGAAAGGATAAAAGAAAAGTATGTAGGTACCAAATTAGGAAAATAAAGTAAATAAATCAATAATCAAAAGCAATGCAATTGCAAATTGAAAGAGAAAATAACAAAAACTGCGATAGCAAACCTTGTTCTTGATAGCTTTGGTTTTCTCCTTAGTATCCTGTGAATCATTTTTTGATACATTTATCGGTGATACATTTTCTTTTTGACTTATTGCTATATTGGCTAGCTTTTCTGCAGAATCTTTGTTAATCTTCTTCTTTTTCTTTTTCTTAAGTTTCATTTCTTCGACATTTGATACAATTTGAGGTATTTCTTCACGAACATTATTGGGAGAAACATCGGTTGGTACACTGTTAGATGATCCCTCCGAATCAGCAGCTTTTGCTTTCTTCTGCTTCTTTGATCGTGTCGCTGAAACACTAAGTGCCCCTTTAGAAGTAATCGAATCCTCTGGGCTTTTAGATTTTCGAGTCATTTTTCTACTTTTCTTTTTATTTTTATCCATAGTAGAGTTCATGGGTAGAATTTCATTTTGGGAAGCACTTACTGTTCCTTTTAGCAGCTTGTAATTATTTTATATATATGTAATATAATTTTAACACTAAGGAATCTTAGTACAATTTTATGTAAAACAATCAATCAATATTAACCTAAGAAGTTAATTACCTTTGCTAAACGCTCATAGTATTCCCTTTCGGCATCATGATATCTCGACTTTTCAACCCAAATACGTTCAGCGGCAAGTGCACAGGCCATCTTTAGCTAAAAATGTATAATATTGAAGTATCTATGAACAATATTTTTTTGATGTTGGGTGGGTGGCTTCAAAAAATCTATAAATTCGCGACTGCGTTTAACTGAGGCAAAAAGTACACTATTGGAAAAGGACTACATGTGTATGGTTTTAATAGCTACAGAATATTTAAAAAAAAATGTATTCTTTTTATTACATATTAGTTATTTGTACTTACTTAATTTGCGATAGTTATACTCGAACAATTTTTATAAATAAGCAGTTTAAAAAAATGTTGCACAAATTACGGAAGCCGTCTAAAATTTGGCACGATATTTTCAATTTCCCAGATTGGTAATGCCAAGTCTTGGTAGCTTGCAGCTAGTAATGTGCATTTTAGCAGATCTTCTACATTACGACTATAATATAAGGCCGTGTGTTGTTTGCGTTATAAAACAGTAAACACCTAACATTAGGGTGGTGAAAATAGATGCCAACAATTTAGGCTCCATATTATCATTCCATTTTAATATTGTTCTGTATGTAGTTTTGTATTTATGTTTGTTTAGATTTTACAAGCCAAAAAAGTTATTCTTTTAAGTAATATTGATTCTGTTTACATTATTCGATCAGCTACACAAAATAAAGCAACATTTATACAGAAATAAGATGTTAACGACGTATAAAGTAATATAAAATTTTGCGAAGTTTTGTTTCTTCGGAGGACTTTCTGTTCAGTCATTGCAGCTAGTTGAGAAAAATAAAGTTTTGATGCATTTCAAAATATATTAACAAATATTATCGCATGTTTTGAAAAGAACAACAATACATACCGAAAGTGATTGCTTTAAGACTTTAAAGAAACGATTACACTACAAAGCATTTCACGAAGGGTAGTCTCTGCAGAAAATCCGATTTCTCTTTTGCTTCAAAAATTTGGTCTGAAAAAAGAGTCCGATTTTATCTGGCGGGAAATGGTATATTAATATCTTGTTAATAATTTTTTTCTATAGAAATTTTCGAAGAAAAGAAAACCCAAACAAATTAGGGGTTTTAACACTTTATCTCTTCAACTACAGTGTTGAATAGATAAAGATTGTGACCCTAGGGAGTAAAATAAAATAAATAAAATATTAGCGTAAACGGCCAATACAGGACCTAAAGCCTAGCTTCTCCAACCATTTTGTGTGCGAAGTTATATTTTTGACACGAATGGCGAGACCTACGTTTATATGCCGATTCCGAGCGGCAATTTATTTTTGAGAAGCTTCTCATGACATTTCTTACTCTTGGATGTTTGTCAGACGTTCGCAAGAGGTGAGGCAGCGAATAAAAACTTTCAGGTGGTACAGGTCGGGATTTTAACCGGCGACCTCTCGCTTAGTGGTCCAACCACTTAACCACTAAGCCACTGCACCCTAGGGAGTATATGTTCCAAATTTCAACTTCCTAATTGAAACTTAATAAAAGTTGATGGACGAATGGCTACATTAAATGTAAGTAGCCCTATTTTAATCCGCAATAAAAATATTAGCTCTAAGCCACATTCTGAGATTGGTATCTCTGGCTGTCGTAGTCGAGTAAGTTTGGCCGCATTCTTTATGGCGACTAACTCAGCGGCTTGGGTGCTGAACAGATGGAGTGCGCTGACTGCGCCTTCTGTCATATTGACATTTTATTGTCAGATGTTTTGTTTATGCAGTTTTTTTTGTTGACAATTCAAATGGATTATTCTATCCATACAAATTAGATTTCCACGAGGATTTTCCAAAGCGAATATGGTTGGAATTTATTGCAATTGTTTGCATTTTGTTAGATCAAATCTGCACAGAATAATACGAATTACCCAAAGCAAATACAGTGACTTAAGAAGCAAATCAAAAGAACTACATGGACAAAACTACTGTCTAAATTTGGTACAGTAAGTACAGTATATCTCTGTTAAAATTATTATGTAAATATTTGTTTTTAGGAAAAACGATTATGAAAACTTTCTTTGTACTCTATTGTTAAATGGAAATAAGAGGCGACACGCGTTTGCTATTCGTGCTTTCAATGTGGAAGTAGCTAAAATTGGACCTTCGGTAAAACAAATGAATGCCTTAACATTTGTAACATGGTAATTTGGCCTACTGTTTTACATATGCATATTGCAGGTGTCCGAAGAGAAAATTGCAAAAATGAAGCTAAACTTTTGGTTTGATTCCATAGATGCATGTTTCGATAAACATAACAAGTCGTATGTGATTAACCACCCAGTTCTGTTTGAACTGAAGTATGTAAGTTAAACATAATTATTTTAAGGTCTTAATATTGTTAAACATATTTTGTATGATATTACGGTTGAAAACAGAATTCCAAACGTGATGAGAAATGTGACGGAACACGGAAGTTATGTGCAAAATTAAACATGACATGAATGTTATACAAAATCGGCAATTTATTGTCGTCATGTGCTGAATTCAAATCCAAAAAAAAAACAAAACGCTTTCTTACTGTGTAAGCGTATCCGCAGAAAAAAAGGTTCAAAATGACTTGTGAAGTGTTAACAACATTTACCCGCTTTTTACCGTGTAAGATTCGTATTTAAACTTTGTATTATGGGAGTAGATGTGAAAACCTTTTAGAAAATATCTGACTGTTAGTGGAATTTATTCGCAAAAGTTGTATAAACTTTTTATAATCTTTTTTCTAAAAGTTTAATCTATGGCTTGTTTCTATGTATATAACGATATTCTATGTATATATGATATACCTATGTATATAAGAAATTCAACGAATTCCTTGATGATGCTCAACAAATCACAATCTTCTAAATCATCCTTAGACAACGATGATCGCTTTGTTACAAAAAAAACTGCTCCCACTCGCTCTCGTGTCTTATACTTCAACTGAAAGACCTATTCTCATATCAATTAATAAGAAATTTGATTTCGACAATCGATATTGCAATATCTTTCTTTTCACTATTCTAAAGAAATGATAAAGTTAAAAATCTTTTCCTACAAACGTAGCATTAATGACAAATAGCTATACAATGAATAAAATACATGATTTCAGATGGCCGAAATGAATAAATTGACCAAAGCATATTTTAAACGTTTAGTCACGGCTCGACAGAGATCACCAAACCAACAATTTATCACAGGCAAAGATATGGAAGATTACGCCGAGCAATCGGTATCATCTATTTATTATCTCCTGCTTGAGGTATATGGTGTTAAAAATATTAATGTAGACCACGCTGCCTCGCACCTGGGAAAAGCTCAAGGAATAACCAATCTTTTAAGAGCAATACCATATCATCAAAGAAGTGAAGCAGTAAATATCCCTTTGGAAATTTTAATAAAAAACGGCGTAAGTCAGGAACGTGTTCTTCGTGGGAAAACTGATGACAAAGGCGTTGAAGAAAGCATATTTGAAGTTGCAACTCTGGCTCATCATCACTTGGAACAGGTTTTTTTTGCGTTTTATAATAAAAATTGTAGTTTAATAATTTTTGTTTTTCAGGCCCGAAACCTTTCCAAACATGTTCCCAGAAATATCAAACCCCTATTTCTACCGGCCATTCCGGTACATCGATACTTGGAGAGACTGAGAAGAGCTAATTTTAGGTACAAATTAATTCCATAATTTTATTTATTTATTATCTATTTTCTATTTTTCAGATTAACAGACCAACGAGTCCTTCAACGAGATTCAATGCTTCCCATTGCCCTTTATTGGAATAGTTTTAGATCGAGTTACTAACGTTCACTTATTAATTAAAGAAGATAAAGAATCGTACTTGGAAATTTGTTTATAATTCTTCGTGAAAACGGGTTTAATTTGAAATGCGGAATTAACCCTTAACTATAGTGTCCTTACAATTTTTCTATGTGGTGGCGTTGCCAAGATATTTTTTTTATAAACTGTTCGATTGAAACAACTTTCACCAAGCATTCAATCATTAAACGCATATATGTATCTCTAAACTTGGTCTTTGCATATGCACCTGGTTTTACATTTTCATGAGAGAACTGTTGTTTCTAAACTCGCGTAATGTTTTATAAAATAAGAACAAGGTAAGAAATAATAAATTATAACCTACCAATTGAAAATTTTTTTATAATGTACAAAATAATCTAGGTCTTAAGTATGACTCAAAGTTAGTGTTAAAAATATAAAACAAAGAAATAAATATCGCTCGTAAACTGCTCATACATAACATAAAGCCTATATTCTCGAGGAATGGTTTGCGCGAAGATATATTTTTTGACACATATGAAAGGGACCTACAGTTTAATGCAGTTTCTAAACGGCAAATTCTTGAAAAGTTGAGAAAGAGAGATTTATTGGGTCGGGTTCGAGCTATAAGAAAATGTTAATAGAGTGTTTTTATAGGCGGAGTTTTTTTTAAATTTCTTAACACTAATCCGTCGTCAAATGTTTCTTCCTTTTGGGTCTTTCAATCGCGGAACGAAAAAGTAAGTAACACTATCTCTGTACCCCTCAGGGTTTAATTTAACGTTCTGACCATAACCATTTTGCAACACATGTGGATTAATGATTTCACTACTCCAATGCTACAAATGCGGCAAATTGGATCATTGACATAGCCATTTTCGCAATATGATTGTTTCGTAAACTTGTCCAGCTCAGTTTGGTACAATATTTTAGCTCTACTTTTCTGTTACGTCATGAGCAAATCAAATAAAGTCATTTTAGTAGTACATTCACACCTGGGCAAATGAAATGATAAGGGTTCTTATTTAGCAAATTTGATTAAAAATTGCTTCATTTGTTGCGAATAATTACCCCGATTACCGTTATCGTTTCCTACTCCAAAACACACGACTGTTCCAAACTCCTATATTATGTTTGTCGTTTTCAGAAAAAACGTTAAAAATTTAAACGTCTCTTTGTACTAGATTCTTAGTCGTCTCCCGACTTACAGTATTGACTGGAAAGGTTATTGTAAAAGAATAAAATAATATCTTGTTTCGTTCCTTGCAGATTATTACGATTCCAAACTACGCATCACGCATATATCATCCAACGCTGAACTCCTAACTGTATTCATTAAGTTTAGTGAAGTGTTTGTAAGGGACGTTATCCCCTTTGTATATTTTTGTATAACAAAAACATCCAACGATTGGCCAAGAATTTTATAACACTTTCGCATTAAAAGTAGCCAGTAGAGTTCAATTGGCAACAGCAGCCAAGGGAGAGAAATATATTTAACAATGGTACGTTCGTTATGCGTCGAGTGAACCTATTCTATTGACTATTTTGGCCTCAGATAAAAGCAGGAGAAATATAAGCAACATTTAATCAAAAGGACGGTATGGTCGTGTTAAAGGGAGAACCGGCAAAATACAATACACCAGGAATGTTCCTTGAAGGGGAAATTTCCAACTTTGTCATGAATAATCTTTCTCACAATTATTCCCAATAATTGTATTAAGAACTGCTATTTTCCAACTAAATGGAAATTTGCGGAAGTTTTCCCAATCCAAAAAAAAATGTCTGCGAATTGCATTTCAAAATTTAGACCCATCTCTCTGCTCTCAAACATAAGCAAACTTCTAGAAATGTTGATTTTTAACAAAATTAACTCGGTCTGCACCGAACTAGAAATAGCGCAAAATAACCAATTCGGATTCAAATCCAATCACTCGACATTTCACCCACTGCTGAAGCATCACGCCGATGTTAATATTGGGTTAAATAAGATAGAGACCACCGTTGCCTGTCTACTTGACATTGAAAATTCATTTGATTCCGTTTGGATCGAAGGCTTAGTCTTCAAACTCAAATCCCTTAATTTCCCAACACATACCATAAGAATGATTCACAGCTTTCTGACCAACCGTAAGTTCTACGTGCGGATAGGAAACTCCAAATCCAGTATCAGGTATATCAAAGCAGGGGTAGCCTTGCTCCGCTAAATCAGAGCTTATATCATTCCGAAATCCCTACGGCACTGCTCGCAACAACACTATAGCGAAATGTAAAAAGCTAACTCTTACCCTGCCTGACAACTCCATAATATTGCCAAAACAACAGGTCAAATATTTAGGGGTGAACTTTTCAGAACTTTTCAAGTTCAATCGTCACGTAGCCATTACACTTCAAAAGGCAACTTTGCCTTGTTATTAGTCCTACCACTTATGCGAATAAGATGTGGACTCGAAACAAGGACCAAATTTTCTTCTCTACAAGCAGTTGATACGTCCAGTCATAACCTACTGCTTTCCTATCTGGTACACTATCAGTCCCACTTGCATGAAAAAGTTACAAATCTTCGAGCGAAAGGTGCTTCATCACTGCACTTCGCTCTACCGAAACCTTCACAGCAACCACTATTATAGAACAGTAGTCCTATATGAAGCCGCCAATCTCATCCCCATTGACCAATATCTGTGCTCGCTTTTAACGAAAATGACGGGCAATATGCTATCTTATCCCAACCCTTTGATTCATATCATTACAGAGACTCCATCAATACATGATTACTATCCCCAAGTGATGAATTTAATTAGAAAACAACATCTGCACAACGCAGGGCCCCATCAGTGCTCGCAAAATATTCGATTTTTCCTAGACTTAAGAAAAAACAATTGTATAAATATTGTTAACAAAATTTTTTTAAAAATTAAGTAATAAAATGTAGAATTATTGTTAAAACACTTAAACTTGTTAATAAATGCACTTTAATGTACTTAATTTCCGAAATTCGTGAAGAAATGCTGCTAACAAATTGTTTGTCTGGCCACCACGCCGATCTAGAGCTAAGAAAAAAGAATTGTGACAGTTCTGTGATTTCAGAAGTTCTTCGACTGCTTTTAAAGCATCCAAATGATCGAGCTTGACCTAATTACTTTTTTAGTACACCACCATCCATCAAATCCGGCAAATAAATATTTTTTTGAAGTTAATTTTATGTTTATGAGATAAAAGACTAAATACATGCTATCAACAAACAAACTAACAAACATATGCCCATCGACTAGGACAAAATGGCACTGTTGATAACAGCAACTTCGAGGTAGTTAAGGAGTTTATCAACATCGGTATGTATATCAACTCCACGAATAACTTGGTGGAGATCCGACGAAGAATTACCCTGGAAACCGTTGCCACTTCGGTTTGGCGAAACAAATGGGTTCCAAACTCCTAACTTGAAAGACGAAGTGTATGCTCTATTGAACCCTTATTCTGCCAGTTCTGCCTTACGGCGAAAGTGCTGGACGGTAAGCAGGAAAGAGCGAATGGACAATAATGCTCCAGCTAGGAGGATCTTCGAACACCAGCTCCCAAGTTCGAGACGACAAGGAAGACCGCACCTCCTTTTTAAAGACCAAGCCATCGCATGGCTAGAGAGCTTGGTCTGGATAACTGGAAGTAGGGTGCCCGGGATCGCAGAGGATGGAAGGCTGCCGTGTAGTAACTAGTTAGTGGATTTTAAAGTATATATTGAAGTGTATATCTCCGACCAATCTTCTTCCGAGCATTGCATTTGACTTAATGGTTAATGTTATGTACCTATACAATTTCGTCAGCGATGTCTGCAAACTTATTTTGTTTTGTTCCCCTACAAAAAATGGTGTATACGAGTATATAGAAACTAGCTGTAAGTTATTATTTCAATTTTTCTGTGGTTATAGAATTATTTTTTTAATTACAATTAGTTCGAAATATGTCAAAGCAAATGCAGAAATGGAGCCAGGTGGCGATCTAATTCGGACAACTGATTGTAACAGATTTCATCTTGGTACTTTATCTGACAAAGTTGTATAGAGACCACTTAAATAATTCGTCTGTGTATAACTATGCAACTATTGAATTCTAATAAATAAGGCTGAAAAATATATCTTAATTTCAATCTTTCGATCCAGTCATGTAAACGGGGTAAATAAGTGTTCGAGTGCTCTCGCTCTAACTTTTGCTGCTATAGCTATCTGAAGTCCATTGCATGAACAATGTATATGCTTCTATTTTTCTCACTCTCTAGTACGGTAAACGGTACTCGCGGGTGAAGTGAATTTTCGACTGACGGATAGAACTTCTATTTTTTCGCATTTGTAAATTAATTTATTTTCTTTATTCGTGTAGTGAAAGTGGATTCTCACAAAAATTGGGAATGATATCTATTCAAAAACAATTGTTTTCGTGTTTGTGAAAAAAAATTATAAAAAAAAATACATTGCTCTGAAAGAACGCTGTCCAGTAAAGTTCAAAAGTTAAAGGCGTTGTCTTGTCCAGCATTTGGTTTTTCTTGCTATCGCACGAAGTGTGGGTGATTAATTTTATTGAAAAAAGAAAGCGGAAGATTTTGAAAGGTACGTATGTAATGTTTTTAAAAGACTATTAAGATTTTTAGCATACCAACTTTTCAGAAACATATCCTTAGAAATAAAATGCTGGAGTGGAAGCAGTAAATGTTAAAGTTACTTGTTTCTAAAATTACGATTTTCCTTTTTCATAATATTTAAGTTTTGTTATTTCAAATGTTACGCAGCGTTTAAATCTTTGAAGTAAACTGCAAGTTTTTTATCCAAAATTTGGTCGATGAGATACCCTTCCATTACTCAAAACCACAACTGGGTATTTACTCAGTTAGCGCTGAGTCTATGACTCATATCATATATTACAATTAGACTGTTCTGTGCAGTTTTTTCATAGTGCGTTGTAAAGATTCTTTGCAAGTCAATTATTCTTATTCTTACTATGACTAGACTTATCTCTTGTGGGTGAGTAACCCATAATTATAGTCTCAAATGATCACTGATGCTGGGAATACAAATAATGTGTTTAGATATTTTATGATCAAAGTTTTTGATATCCGTTGAGTAGGTACCTACATATGCTCAGAAAAGTATTGTTTCAATAAAAAAATATCATTTCAATTTAATCATATCCAGAAAACACCAAATAATAAAGATTAAATAATAAAGGTTATTTGTGCATCTTAAAGCTTTTATGTGTAAACGGAAATAAATTAAAATACGTAATTACAGATCTTCATATTTCGCAAGATGTAAAAATAAAAAAGGTTTTTTGTATGGATATACATATGTATATCACCATAGTAGGGCCGCAATTACATGTTGTTTTATTCAAACTATTTAGTATAGACGTATACAGATTTTTAGTAGGTATGTTCTATCAGTCAACATAATGCATGCAAAGCTGAATTTGTGCACAAAGTAAAATTGCAATATATACCATAAATAAGTTTCCGAGGCGACAAGATCTCGTTGAAGCTAGATTACCAACAGCTTCGTTTTTTTTTACGTTCTGGGTAAAAATAATAAGTTTTTTTTCGATATTAACTATATCTGGAATATTTTTATTAAGTCTAACAGTAAGTATTTGTGCTTTTATTGTTTGTGAGTTCCTATCCTAAGAGTATATTAATTTTGACACATTTGTAACACGCCTTAATATTCTTCGTAAACCCCTAAAAGCTAGGAAGCCGGTAAGCTGACTCCTAGGTGATTTGCAATTGACTTGTAACACAGTTGAAAATCTGTCAACCGCTTGTTAACTGCTTTGTGGTACTTTTAGAATGTTGTAAAAGGTCCATTGGTATTTCTCCTATCGTTTTGAAGAGGTGTTCTCCTACGCTAGCAAAACCCCTGCGTACGCTTTTCTATCTTTCCTATTCTTCAGGGCTCTCCCTCCTCCTATCGACCAATTTCAACAACGTCCCTTGTTTCCAAGGTCATGGTAACGCTGATAAATCGTCAGCTTATGAAATATCTTGAATCCCGAAAATTTCTTAATGGTCGACAGTACGGTTTTTGCAGCAACAGGTCCACTAGTGATTTGATTTGATGGCATATCTAACGAAAAATTAAACCAATGTATTTACCATGAAGGAGAAAATAAGTTCGTTGTGCTTGATAATTCAAAGGCATTTGACAGAGTTTGGCATCAAGCTCTTTTGTCCAAAATGCGTGCATTTGGGATCGATGATACCCTTCTTCAATGTATTAAATTTATCTTTCGGACCAAATTGTTTTGGATGGTTTCAAGTCTGAAACTCATCAAATAAATGCTGGTGTTTTCCGAGGCAATGTCTCCTGCCTGTCATTGTTTTATCGTTACTTGCATCATTAGTGCTTGAACGAAATAGCCAGTTGCATTAAACTCCTGCAGCAATTCAACCGAAATACTCGCCATGCTATCAATGCACATCATTTACCTTCAAGCATTTATTCGGACGGACAGTTAAATACAAGGATTCGTTGCGTACAATTCGAATGTGGATTGCTCTACCAGGCTATGTTTTTTCTTCACATTATATTTTACATACATTTAAAATTAACGTGCATCGTTATCTCACTTTCCCTAATTCATCATTTCCTTAACGCCCGCATTGTGTCTCTTCATTACAAGGGTATCCAAAGTCCCTTTAGTGCGCGTATATTACAAAAAAAATGTTCATATTTGTTTTATAAATGGTTCAATTTTACCAAACTGACTTAATAACCAAGTTAGTGCTGCTATGGATTCAGTCTAAATAATGTGGAAAACTTTGTATTGATGAAGAAACAAGCATGCGAAAATAGAAAAAAACAACACCGCAACGTAAATTTTATGTAGTTTAATAAAAAACAATTCGCGTAAGAAAATTAAAATTTCAAATCAACTACCAACGGCCACGTTTTGACGGTTTTACCATTCTTACTACAAGAAATTTGTTGTATACAAATTCGTAAGTTTCTCAGTGGTAGGCAGGGAAAGTAAAGGAACGGACCTAATAAAGACCTACCATTTAAATACTACTACATACTTTCTTATGCGTAGTTTAGAATATTAGAGCAATTGGAAAGGTTAATTTTTGGTTGCATTTAGAAATTGTTGGGTTTTTTGCACAGTGCCATTAATTACATATTGTTGTTTTTGTTATGACATTGTAATTAAAAAAAGTTGGATTGTGGTACTACAATGTACTACTACGTTACCAACTAACTTTTAACCTTTCTTGAAACCCAACGTTGATGACGTAACATACAATTGCTACAAGTATTTAAAATGAATTTAAAACTGATGAATAAAAACAAATCACACAAAAAACATAAATGTTAAGGAAAAGCCAAGTTCTTTTATACAAAAATCTCTTTTGCCTTACAAGTCAGCCACAAAAAGTACTGAGATCTAAAATGAACGCCAAGTTTGTATTGTAATTATTAAAAATTTCACAAATAGTATTTATGTTCAATTTTATACTTGGCTGAGGTGGCAAAAGTGATTTTTGTATAAAAGAACTTGGCTATTCTTAAAAATTTATGCTTTTTGTGTGATTTCAATACTTTTCAATACTTGCAAAGATTTTTTTAGACATGGAAATTTTGCAAAATTTTAAAATTGTAGGGATTTCGACCGAACGTTAACACCCCCTTTCGAGGAAAATACAATTTGTTTTATAAATTTCCTTGTTTGATTTCATAACTATAGAATAAGTTCGATATACGGGCTGTTGTCACGCCTCATTTTTGGAATACACACAAAATTTGTGTCTGTGTTCTTCAAATCCTTCCTCCAAGTATAATATTATAGCTCTAAGTTTTTTGGGTGCAAAGTAAAAGAAAAGGGGCGGCTAGCACGCCCCCTAAATGGAAAATAAACAATATTTTATTTTTTCCCGTGTTTGTTCTTCAAATCCAACCCTCATGTAAAAAATAATAATTATAGGTCTTTTGGGACCTGCGTTAAGAGAAGTGGTCGGTTGCCACGACCCCTGGATGGAAAATCACAAATGTTAGGTTTTTCTTTGTGGTTTCTCCGCAAACCCTATTACTGTGCCAATTTTCAAGGTTCTACGATGATTCGAAGTGCTCCATTGTTTTGATGATACGTTAAGAGAAGTGGGCGATGAGTTATGAGAAGTGGGCGGCTGCCACGCCCCTGGATAAAAAAATCACAAATGTTAGATTTTTCCCTGTGGTTTCTCCGCAAACCCTATTACTGTGCTCCATAGTTATGGAGCCTGAAAATGTTATATCTCTAGATTTGTTGTAAGCGAAAATAGAGGGGTTGGGGGGGGGGGGGTGCAAAATGGCCTGAGTTGGTTCGTGTAAATAAGGGTGTAGTGCCAAAGTTGCTTAAGAACTTGGCTTGTCATTGCGGTGCCCCTTGATATTCCGTTCGTTAAATTTGTCATATAGGCATTTTAGTACGATAAAGCTGACATCATCGTTACCAAAAACTCTTTTCAAAATATTTTCTAAATTGTCTAATAAAGTGGGTGGTGCAGTGGCTTAGTTGGACCACTAAGCGAGAAGTCACTGGTTCAAATCCCGACCTGTACCACCTGAAAGTTTTTATTCGTTGCCCCACCCCTGCGAACGTCTGACAACCATTCAAGAGTAAGAGCTGTCATGAGAAGTTTCTCAAAAATTAATTGCCGTTCGGAATCGGCATTAAACTGTAGGTCCCTTCCATTCGTGTCAAAAAATATATCTTCGCACACACAGTGGTTGGAGAAGCTAGGCTTTAGGTCCTATATAGGCGGTTTACTCCTAATATTTATTTATTTATTTATAATAACGATATTAAAATATATTACCTCTTATTATATATCTTTTAATTCAACGACATAGATGTTAATATGCATACATATTGTATTAATATACATATATGTTTGTATACACACCTGCTTCTTTTATATATAGCTTGATTAATGTAGATATGATTAAATGCGATCACTTCTCTGAACTATGTCGTCATTTTTTGTTAATCCAGTATATTCTTGCTTGCTTTAACTGTGGCTGTGGTTTTAGAACAAAAAAGGCGAAGAATTGTGTTGAAAACGAAATAAGTAATAATTATTCCCAACACACTTAAGATTTTACATTACCCTGCGAAACAAAATTTTGACCTACACATGCAAAACATTTGTCACATAAAAGTTTTAACGTTTCTATTTATGTTGTGCAGGTTGTTTCTTTTATCTGTTGCTGTGAGATAGTTACTGAACTGCTTCTGAAAGTAGAACGGAAGAATTCTTTTATGATCTATTGTTTAGCATTTCCCACGTATTTAATTTGGTATGAAATCTTCTACTGTGCGAAGGTCTATTGTGTAGTATGTATTATACGAATATAACGCATGGAGTTCACAGTCAAGTTCCGCACAATTTTAACAGTTATGTCGAGCAAGTGATGGATGGGAATCCATTACAAAGACTTTCGATGAACTTATTTTGAGGGTCGTATCACGAGTGTGTTTTTTGTGTGAGTATTTTTTTTTATTTTTTTATAATAAGGAAATCCAAGTCTCATAACAATCGAACGTAGCAATAATAATTGCACTTTCGGATGCAAATGTTATTTTTGGTAAAGTTGTAAGAGGAACTAGATTCTGTTCGTTTCTTGTGTTAAAATATGGCATGCATTGCTTTGTAGCTGTCAACAGTATGGAGTATGAATATTCAAAATTCCCAGATGATTTTCAATGAGTTTTTTTTATATTAAAAACTTGCGCATTGGCACCTGCCTTGTGCACTATTTGCTCAAGAATAAATAACAAAACAGTGCATCTTCTTGCCGAAATCCGGTGCAAATTTCAGATGAACTGCTGCCGTTCCCGCGTGTTTTTTTGACGGCATACCGAATTCGGCCACCACAGGCTCTTGACGGTGAATGCTATCATATCGGCTTTGAAGGCGGTAAAAAGATAGTGTGTCTCGACTTGAAGTTTGGAGTTTTTATCCAAGATTTGTCTATGTGTAAAAATTGGTCCTACCGCTAATGGTAGAATTATGAAACTTGGCCGATAGTATTCCCTCATTCTGGAGTCACAATTTAAGAAGGAATTTTTTTGATATGGGCTCTTATATTTAATCTGTTAAATAAACAAAACAAACATTTTATTATCCATTTGTAGATATTCTTTTATTCGGAGATTAATTATATACTAATTAAAAATGAGTAAAAAACCCGCAACTGGACCAGCTCTCCATAAAGTTATTATGGTAGGCAGCGGTGGCGTCGGAAAATCAGCTCTTACATTGCAATTTATGTACGATGAGTTTGTGGAGGACTACGAACCTACTAAAGCTGATAGTTATAGAAAAAAAGTAAGAATGTTAAATGACATAAAACTATATAAGACAAACCAACATATTTTAAATATTTCAGGTGGTTCTAGATGGCGAAGAAGTACAAATTGATATATTAGACACAGCCGGTCAAGAAGATTATGCAGCAATAAGAGATAATTATTTCCGCAGCGGTGAAGGATTCCTATGTGTCTTTTCCATCACAGACGACGAAAGCTTTCAAGCTACGCAAGAATTTAGGTAAGCTATCTTTAATACATTAAATTTGTATATTTCGGCGCTATATTTTGCTTTTAAACGGGAGGAAGCAACAACTTTGTTTTAACTTTGTCGTATTCACCAGTGACACACTGGTACTGATACCGCCAACACTCTTGACTTATTTCTCACCGCTAGTCTTATCAGGCCATGATATAGTATCGTTTTATTTTTATGACTTCAACCACCAAGTTAAAGAACAAACTCTAAAAAGAACAGTATAGCAATACAAGAAAACCAAATGGCAAAAATTAAATGTTTTTCTTTTAGTTTTAAATGTTCGCTATGCTACTGCTGCCTCGATGAGGATGTGGGTGCTGTCCTTTCGCCCACTTTGGTCTGTTATTGAAACAAAACACGTGCTGTGATCCGTGAACGCCAATTACATAATTCTACCGCACTCCTTATTGGGGCTGTGCCACCCGGTTACAATAGGATATTTTGATAAAAAGACGAAATTGCGATATTACTTACGTCTTCGTCATGCGAAATTGACGTTGGTATAAAAACTGGTCAGACTTAAATCCTATAAATCCTTTTAGAATTAGCCAACGTGGCAATGTCAGAGTTTTGCTCAGGGATTTCAATGCGAAAATAGGAAAGGAAAATATATTTGCGCGTGTTCGTTAGAAAGCACAGCCTCCAGAAAACGGCATCAAACAACGGCTTCGGGCTACTTGACTCGAATCGATGCAAGGCTCGAAAATGTAGACCCTGACTTTCTTGTAGCGACTAATTTCAGAGCTCGTCTATTCAGAAACAGAAATTCAACATTAGACCCTAATCACGAATGAAGTAGCCAAAAAAATCCGTATAGCGAAATTATCAAGAAGGCAAAACCACACAAAACCTTTGTATGTAGTGTTGACTGAGTCTTTCCACATAAAACTTCTTCTTGTGATGCTGAATCGGATTAATTTTGAGATAACCAAAACTTTTAGCAAAAATCAGAATGGTTAACACATTAGTTCATTACGTCGGAAATAAATGCTAACTATATTTGCAGCTTGCTTTTAACTGCATTATTTTGTAAATTTGTTTTTTTTGCTTTTTCTTTTAAGTATGTAAATAGAAAGAAACTCTAATGTGGTACAGTAACCACAATTGACACAGTTTTTGTATGGCTTCATATGACATTTACATTTTATATTTATTTATTTCATTTTAGGGAACAAATTTTGCGTGTCAAAAATGATGAAAGCATACCATTTTTATTGGTTGGAAACAAATGTGATCTGAATGATAAACGCAAAGTACCCCTTAGTGAATGCCAGTCACGCGCTCAGCAGTGGCAGGTCACCTACGTAGAAACATCAGCTAAAACTAGAGAAAATGTTGACAAGGTAAGTGACACAAGTTATTTTAATATGCCTTTTTTAAATGGTAAGGTTAATGTTTGGTTTTGGTTAACAGATTTTTTTTTTTAAATAAGTTGAAAAAAATATTCTTTTCCTTCTTCCACTTTGTAGATGACCAGTAGAAATGCAGCAAAAGTGGAAAGGTTATGATCTCTCATTCCTGATCACAACCTTTTCACTTTTTCTGCATTCCTACGGGTTTGCTCTTGGGTTTGGTCAGTTTATTATATTTATCTTGTTGCATTTGATCCAGGGGTTCTTGGATCTGCAGGGTTTGTTTTTAAACCCGTTCATGCTCCCTAAATTATTTTTTTCTGTTAGATCTTGTTTTTACGACACTGGTCAACTGTAAGTAGTCCAAAAATAAAGGGTTGCAAAGAATAACTCGTTGTCTTAAGACATATTTAAAAAAAAGTGTTATCGAAATCTTTACAATACATTCATAATAAGTTTAATATGTTCCATTTTATTCATACTATGTTTTCATTTATATAGTTTAGTAATATTTCCGTTTTTTAGCGTTTGGCAGGCAGCCTCCCAGCGGAGGTACCTGTTTAATTCGCCAATTTCTCGCGGTTACATCTTATTGTGTTAGTTCAAATGGTTTTATCCGTTGTAGTCGGTGCACTAGATTCGTTTCATTTAGAATTTGCCGCATAGCGTTATTGCAATGACCATGAAGCTGAGTCCGTTGCTTACGGGCAACTGTTTTTATCTCGTCTTCGACGGTAGCCATACCTTAGCTTGGTGGATATCACCGATATACCACGGGGCGTTAACAATTCTTCTTAGGCCTTTATTTTGAAAAGTTTGTAAAATATTTATGTTACTTCTTTTTTGTACAACCCGAAAGTTGTATACCATACGTCCAAACCGGTTTTAGAACTTTTGGGTATAAAAACAGCTTATTTTGCATGCTGAGTTTGGCAAATCGTCCAAGCAGCCAATGCATTTTATTATAATTAATAAATTCCACATCCGACTGTAACTTTTAATGGATGCAAAGGTGACTGATGAATAATTTGAGGGTTTTCCATTTGCCAGAACCGACTATTCTGTTTATTCACATATCCATTCAAATGAAAATGTGACTCGTCAATCATTATGATTTTTTCATGAAAATCGGGATTGTCATGGGCTAGCTCTTGTGTCTACTGAATCTTAAATGGATACAAATGCAAATCCTTGTGCAAAATTGTCAAAGTTGTTCTTTAAAGACCAAGCTCCTGAGCACGGCGTCGAATTAGTGAGCTAATGTCCAAATAATCAAGTTAAGAATTGGCTTACAAGACCCTGTATAACGATATAAAATTTGCAATTTGATTTGCGCTAAGTAGTACCAGTCATGATATATTCAGAATAGTTTTTTCTTTCCATATCCATTAAAATTTATTGTTGTGTCACTTGCAGAACACTTACACAAAACATTTTTTTAATGATTTCTACCATATCTAGTTCTTTTGTGCTAACGATCAGTTGTCAGCTATAGTATGGTATAAACGTTAATTAGCCGCAGAAGCTGCAAATCTATGAACATGTGCTGATGATTTATATGTATTTTGATCTATTTCCTTTTGCAACTTAAACATTTTATAACGGATAGAAAAATGTTTTCGCAGCCCTGTGTATGCAGATTTAAAAACACGGAATCGCAATAACGTCGTATTTTTATCCATATATTATTTATTCTTTTAGTATTTTCGTGTTTCAAGCAAATATTTATATTTCTTGTCTGATAATTAAGAAAAAATTAATTTGGAATTTTACATCAATTAAATATCTCGTTGTGTTTCTAGTTTCTAGTTTTCTTTAGAACCCGTTTTCAAAAATAGATTGTTTATTGATAAACCATTTGTATTAGGTACCGATATTTAAAACGATAAAGCTAAGAAAACGGTTCGGGATGCTACCTCAAAAATTTTATTAACTGACTTTGAAACCAATTCGTCCAACATTTTCGCCATTCGGCTTCCAGGCAAAATGACAGACCGACGGGACTGCATTGGCTGACTTAAATTTTGAAACTAATCTATAGGCGTCATATTTTACCTCATTAATAGTTTAAGTTTGAAATTTTAGCACGATTCCAAAAACTTAATTTTAAGTATAGTAATATTAACTAGAAAGTTAAAAAAAGAAGAGAAGAATAAAGAGAAGAGAGAAAAATAAAGAAAAGATGCCAATAGCATATGGGACTCGAGAAATATATTCAAATGAAAGCTTAAGAAAATACTATTTGATTTTTAAAACTCCTGTGATAGTCTACATGGGAACATATCGAAACCACGCCCTATCATTGTTACGGAGACGCTTTTAAATATTTAACTCCATTTTTATGTGTGCATAACTTTGTAACTTCTATCATGTAAAGTCAATGCGTTAATAGATGAGTCTGAGAATGTTCAAAAGTGTGTGGAACCACTGCACTGTAAAAATTGTATAATATAATATAAAATCTGACTTCAATGTCGTTTAAAAACTTTTTTTTTTTTTTTAATAAAATATTGTTAAATATATACATATATATGTAAGTTATTAATTCGCATTATGATAAGAAAATCATTTCGTTTGTCCTTCATCCAACCACTGTTGTGTTTCTTTTTCTTATTTATTCCACACAGGTGTTTTTTGATTTGATGCGTGAAATAAGATCACGAAAAACTGAAGATTCAAAAACAACAAGTGGGCGAGCTAAAGATAAATGCAAGAGGCGGAAACTTAAGTGTATTCTAATTTAGATAGGTGCATATTTATATAATATAAAATTCTTATATTTTATTTATTTTATAATTAAAGTAGGAACCCGTTTATTTTAGTTATAATAATATAATTTAAATTTCCTTGTATGTTAAAAATACGACTCGAAAGAAGTATTCCGTAAATATCGATATCACTATCACGATATCAGTATAATCAGGTTTCAGCTACATTGGTTTTTTGTTTGTATACTTTTTTAGTTACTCTTTTACATTATTAATGGTTGTAATTTTATTTCGTCTAAAAACTTAATATAATAATTTTAGGAAAGCCTTGAAAATTTGTTGTCCTAAATTTAAACTAAGCAATAAACGTTTTACATATATCGAACACCGTCATATCAATCTCAAAAAACATTCTTCTTCAGAAAGCGAACTTTAAAATTTACATTGCTGAATTTTATAATTGTCTTCATTTTTACACTTCATTCTGTTTTTTTTTATAGAGACATTAATTGCAGTTAGATGTAATGCAACGAAATTTAGTTTTCTAAATTTTGTATACTTACAAAAAACAGGATAGTTTCACATGTGACGTTATTAAGATTAAGTGCCCTTTAGTCGTAAATTTTGAAGTTATAGAAATGACGGTCTTCCATAATAAACTTTATAGCAAATGGGTTAGAACTGTATTATTAAGTAAACATTTTTGTTTTTTTTTTTGATATATGACGGTGTGTTTTCTAATGAGTGATATAATATGTATGTACCAAGCAATTAAAAGCAGACTTAAGAAAAAATATAATAGCAGATTTACATATTAACTTGAAGAAATGTGACTTTCGCAATTTTTGTTATTCTAATGTAACTTGTATTAATAAAACCGTATGGTTTGTCCTTCTGTCGTCTGAGCACTATGGCTTTTTTATGCACAATGGCTGGTATCCTCTGCTGACGGATTTAAGGTAGTAAGTGATTGACTGCCTGTAGGTGTACATGGCTGGTATTCGTTAGATTCCAAGCGAGTAACTCAATTTTCCCTCAAGCTAAAACGCAGCTACATTAAAAATTGCATATGTGGCTTTATTTTAAGAAGAAACTATATTTGTATCTGTGTTTAATTTTTTTTAATAACTCATTTGTGTTGATATTATACTATATGCAGGTAAAAAAAAGTATAAGGTTGTGCCCACAGTAAAGGATGTCGCTTTCTCGCTGTACTGTGCGCACTACCTAATAAACATACCAACATTTTTTGCTCTTCAGAATAATATAAAACTCAATGCACCCATGCTTGTATAACTTTAAAGCAATATTCTTTTCCTTGTGAATCTTAGTAATAATCGGTAACAGCATGACAACATCTTCATTTTGAGTGAGACAATCTTCAATGATATACCATCCTTTCTAATTTGTGCAAATTCTTACAAATAACTGACAAAACTCCAAAAAGGTAAATCATAGCACCAATTTATGACGCATGAGGGAAGATGTATAGATTTCATATTTTTGAGATGCTCGTCGTGCTACAAGCGAACTCTTGTTCAATCTGCAAAATATGTAATCAACTATGTATTTTCATTTTATTTCGACATTTCAAATAACATGGCATTGTTTCTTTTGGAAATTTACGCCTAGGGGTTATTTCCTGGTTAATAGGATAAAAAACCGGTATTTTAATTAAATATGTTGGAAAAACTTTTCATCATAACATGGATAGCAGACGAATTTTTTTTTGTTTGCATTCCACCTAACCACTGATTGTTGATACTGTTGATACAAGTTTTACTTACTGTTAAAAATGTCTGCAACACGTGAGCATCAACGTTGTGTCATGATGTACGACATATATTTTGGTTAGATATTATAATTTATTGAATTTATTTGTTGCAAATCATTTTATATATTTTTTAAAATAATAGATATATTTCTCATAATAATAATTTAAATTATATTTTCAAACAGGTGTTTTATGATCTTATCAGGGATATATCATCACGTAAAAAACAACGCCAAACAGATGTACGACAGCCTACAAAAACAAAATCTCACTGCTGCCAATTGCTGTAACATCTATTATTTGATTATGACTAAAAATACATAATGTAATATTTATAGGAGGAAACCATAAATAACATAAATACAAAAATGTAATAAAAACGTATGTATGTACATACATGTAAACATAAGAAAGAAAACAACCAAATCGAACCGTTGATATTTCTTGGGTGCAGAATTACAAAAGAATAAATTATTGTTTTTAAAATGTTTCTAATTTTTTTTATTCCAAAATATAATAAACAATAAATAAATAATAAACTCTGAATACATACAGAAAGTACACATGAGAAAATAATAGCATTAATCTTAGATAACGTACATGCAAGATAAAAGAATATTATTACTGTACACGTATCTGAATATAAATATATATTAAGTTTTCACTTTTTTGTATTATTTGGATTTTTTATCAGATAAATTTGCCTAAATTTAAGATTAATCATCAGAAAATAGTGAACTCTTCTTGAAGCAACTCAATATAAAGCTTGAAAGTGTTCTCGCATTTAAGCCCATGTCCTTCAAGTTTGATGCTAAATTCCTTTTTTTATTTATATCTATCATTAAGCAAACACCTCTGTCGTAAAGTTGTATCCAAAGTTCCTTTTTTTCTCTCGGAAAAGTGAAAAAAAGATAATGATTGCATTTATAAACACCTTTAAATAAATTCATTTCGCTTGTTATCGTTGTTAAATATTTATACTTTTATGCGGAAATTTATAATTGCGTTTTGTGCTGTATCCTAATAAAAATATTTATTTTATACATAGATTATATTTAAAATCTATATGCATACATAATTCTTGTAGTTTTTTATATTTTAATCTGAGTCTTTTATTTAAGCCAACATTTGGTAGTAAGGGTATTTCAAACTGCATCACTAAGAAATATGCATGCATTGTGCATATAAAAAATTGAATTGAAATTATCTCACGAATTTTAAGATAAATTGATTGATTGCAACGACAAAACATGCAATTTTAATGAAATTTCTTAAAACACCTGAATGTAGATCACTTATTTAGAATATTCCACTGTATGAAACCATTTCGCTACATCTCCCTGAAATAAATTGTTTTCTGTAGAACTCATAAAACTTCAAATATGAATATTTAATTGTTTTATTATTTACAGCTTTACTGTACAAGTACATTATTTTATTTTAAGCGACAAAGCTTAACTCCATACCTTAAGCGCTTACTTTAATACTGGCTTTAAAACTTGTCTTGTCTAATTGTAAAATGGCTAGAGGTAAACACTATAAATTTATATATGCGAAATGTAAAAAAAATATGTAATATAAAGGTAAATTATACACGAAATTTATAAGAAATAATAAAAAATGTATACAGCTCACCTGAAAGAAGAACACAATTTATGTAATATAATTATGTTTTAGTTGACTTATCTTCGGAGTCTCTTTTGTTTTGGTTGCTAATATTTGGTGGGAAATGTGTCAAAATGTTATCAATTGCAATTTCCGGCGGTAAATTGAGTATTAGATGAGATAAGTGCCTGCCGGAGTTGTCATATTTCATATTGCCAAAAAAATTACACATTCAACTAACATTACACTTTTTCTTAATATGAAATTGAAATCGATCATTAAGTAGCATTTTAGGCGTGGCAAAAAACTTTATATGAGAAATTTATAAAGGTGGGCAGTACCTACATATCTTGTGAAGGTTGTAAAACTTTATCTCTCTAACTTATGCTTTAAAACGGTGTTTTCTAAATTGTGGGCCTGCCAGTGGGCGTATTTCGAAAATTTTTACACTTTACCATTCCGGAACCCTAGGGAGTATATGTTCCGAATTTCAGCTTCCTAGCTTAAATTTAACGGATAAAATGAACGGATGCGGACCGGATAAAGTCCAACCCCAGTCAATCCACAGGATTCAATGGTTGGGGTGAATAATTCAATTTTCATGGAGAACCATCTGGCTAAAGTTTGAAGCCCCAAAGTCTGTGAGGTTTGTAAGAAATACAAAAAATCAAGCTCAGCATCAATGTTAAATTTTAAAATTTTTTTTAATCCACACTTATTAGCACAAACTGAAATATTGCATATACTAACGTAAAAGTAAAACAATAGAAATCGTTCATTGGATTTAACCATTATTTTTATACCCTATCCTAAGGGTATATTAATTTTGACACATAGTTTGTAACACCACTTAATATTCGTCGTAGACCCATAAAAGTATATATATTTATGATCAGGACCAAATCCCAAGACTATCTAGCAATGTCCGTCCGTCCGCCCGTCCGTACTCAATTTTTAGGCCTTTAGAATTAAGCTAGGAAGCTGAAATTTGGACCACATGTTCCCCAGGGCTTCGAAATGGTTAAGTGTAAACATTTTTTTAATACGCACACTGCCACGCCCACTTTTTGGGGGCGTTTTTTTTTTAACAAAATTTTTTTTGTAAATAATAGAATGAAATAAAATGCTATCCATCATCTTCTTAATGCTTTTTTCTTTGCGGCATATAGGGATATGGATAGGGTATCATACTGTACGCCCCCAGCGCACTGTAGCCTTTCCTTATGTTTTTTCTTAAATTTCGAACTCATCGATTATAGAATTTGTTTCACTCTGTCGGGGTACATAAAGGACGGTGGAATTCTCTATCACCATGATAGCAAGGTTTTTAATACATTTTGGCTACATACTTATTCACAAGTAGATATTAAAATTTAATAATGACTGTATAACGTACAGCTTTAATGCAGGAGTTGCATTTACAAATACCCCATACTCCCAAACAACACTTTTTCCTACTCGGATTCAAACTTAGAGTAAAAATCTTCTAGGACGAGCACACTATTAAAAAATAAGTATTTAAAACAATTAAAATTAAAGTATTTCAATCGGCCTCTTTGGCCGAAGGAGTATTTTTTATATCTACATATATTTCTTTAATTAAAAAAAATTAAATACGTAATTCAAATATTTATTTATATTCTATAAGTCTGGTTGCGGAAGGGGAATGGCGTTTTAAGTTTTGGTACCTGTGGATGAAACAGAAATACCCATTCCTGACTAAGGCTACCATGCAAAATATTCAAATCGGACATCCGTACTAAATACCCTTGGGCTTTTTCCAGCTCTTTAAGCGGACGACTATTCAAACAAACAGACCTTCAATTTTATAGAAATACTCAAAACAAAGGAATAAGACTTAAAATAAAAAAGTCCGTCCCAGTCGCTTTTCGATGTTATTTTTATTTATCATAGAAAATTGACTTATTGCTACTTAATGAAGAGCATTTTGATGCTCTTCAGCACATATTATAATATAGCATGGTGTTTGATTGTGTTTATTTTTTCCATTTTATAGAGTAGAAAATAAATTGAACATAAATACGTTTTTAAGTGTTTAATGTAAGACTGAAATTTTTTTAATATGGTTTAAATTTTCTATGCAGTAACTTAATAACAATTTAGCAAACAGCTATAAATAATGTCCTAATATCAGATATAGCTTAATATCTGCTTACACTTAATAAATCATTTTCTATTATGCTGTCATCGATTTTGAAGTGCTTTTCACAAAAATCTGCTATTCTTGAGCAAGCTTCTTTAATCATTTCATTGGGAACCGTTAGGACAATTCTAATGAAATTTGGGTACTCGAAACAGCTCCCTGGTAAGCAGAATACACTTTGTTCATTTACTAGATCCTGAACAAACTGTAAATCTGTTGAAAATGCGGGAAAACTTTGAATTTCAATTCCAATCATCATGTACATAGCACCTTTGGGTAACACCGGTTTTAAGCCGCGTACGCTCTTTAGAATATTATAAGCCAAATAAGCATTTTCCTGAAATAAAAAGATGTGTGGTATAAATATCATAAAAAGAGTATCTTTTATATTATAAAGTTTGTATTATATTTCTATACATACCGATAAAATATTTATAACTCCATCGAAATAGTTTTTCGGAGTTTTTGCCAAAATTTCCGGTATCGCCCCTTGTACTAATGTATTCGACCCTAAAATTCGTCCAGCCATATTTCTCAGTCCCTCAGTAACACTCTTTAAGCGATTTTCACGGTCATGGATGACAATCCATCCAGTTCGCCAACCCGGAACGAGAAAGCGTTTTGTAAGTCCACCGCACGATAAAACCGGAACGTCCTTCGACAAAGCGCTAACAGCAATGTGGAATGATCCCGGGAAAACAAAGTGTTCATATATCTAGCGCAATTAAGTTGTTCTTAGTTAAAACTGTTTCCATTTTAGTTTTATTGGGATTGAAACAAAATATTTTTTTATGTTTAGGTACAAACAAAATGACGTAAAATTTATTACCAAACCAGTTATTAATTAAGATGCAAACATATGAAAGTCTACAGTCCGCTTGGGGCGAACAGTATGATACTTTACCTATATCCCTCCCGATGAAAAAATATAGAAAATACGTTGGAAGATATTTTATTTGGTGTTTCATAAAAAAATCATAAAAACAGGTTTTTTGAAAAAACGCTCTCAAAAAGTGCGCATGGTGAAAAATGACATAAAGGTTAAATGTTGAGTAGAATATTCTTTTAATATTATGTTAAACAAATTTTTTCATTTGACAAAAAACGCTTCCAAAAAGTAGGCGTGGTAAAAACTTTGTACGCCAAATTTGTGAAGGAGGTCACGGTTTACATATTTTGTGAAGGTCTTAGGGCTTTATTCCATCAACTTTAGGTTTTAAACAGTTATTTCTTAAGTGTGGACGTATCAACAACAATTTTACACTCTGCCATTTTGGGACCCTAGAGAGAATATATTCCAAATTTCAGCTTCCTAGCTTTAATTTAAAGACCTACAAATTGGTGATGGATGTACGGACGGATGGACATTGCTAAATAGTTTTAGATTTTGATGATGATCATAAATAAATATACTTTTAGAGGTCTACGACTAGAGTCCGACCGAACATTCGGCTTCGGTTACATCCGGCCAAATTTCCACCAAATTTCCACCTTCGGCTTCGGCGAAAAAAGGCCGAAGATTTAGCCGAAGCCGAATATTGATTTTTCAAACAATTTTTCCGAGAATTTTTCCCATGAGGGATTTCGAGCAAGTCATTTATTGTTTGTTTCATTTCTATAGTGTAGTTGACTATTGTGTCTTTGTATTAAGACAGAAGTTTTTAATAAAACTAAAATTAAAATTCATAACACAAAAATAAAAATATACTAAGAAATCTATTGTCTTACGACGCATCTGAGAAATCCATGATATCTTCAGCAGATGCTCTTAAATATGCACATCCTGTCCTTTTGTTACCCGATTTCTCTAAATCTTCCAAAAAATAAGTAATACTATCGATTTTTACATATTAAACTTCGATTGTCAATTTGCAGGAGCTTTGCTTTCGAAAAAACGACAATGCGATTCGAATGTGTGAGGTGAATCTTCGATCCGCAGGATTAAATGATAGGGGTGTTAATCTGAGGTGAAGAAATAAAGGTTAGAACCTTAAACAAATATGTAGGTAGATACTGATTTACATGTTTGCCCTTTTTTCCACTTATATTTTTTGTTGTTGTTGTTTTGTAACGAAAAGAAAGTATAAAATTTTGTAGTATATCATTCATTAAATTTTTTGTAGCCAACTTTTTGGGGGAGTTATAAGTTCTAAGATATTGTTCTCTATTTTAGTAATTTAATATGTTCTAATCTAATGTCCTTAACGCCCTTCTCTTGGTTACATATTGGTATATGAATATAGGGTATCATACTGTTCGCTCCAAGTGGACTGAGGTTATCCATATCCCCTTTTTGTCATTACTGTAATGAAATTTGCTTTAGAAAAAATTTATTCTGTCAGCAAATCGGCTGACTATAATATCAATAATGTGCCGTTTTCAATAATATGGCAAGTGAATGCAATGTGTATCGGATAAGGTTACACCGCAGGCAATTATTGGGTTCATTACATTAGTACACAACAACCGTGGTTTCTTCTTAATGTAAGCAAGTAAAATACTTCAAATAATTTCATACAGCACTTGTACGCAAAGCTGCCTTACGTTCAATATAATTTAAGAAAAATTGGATGAATCATACATCGGACAAACATTTTTCACAATAAATGCTAAAAAGTATTACATAAAGACTATGCTCACCTCATCTGCAATTATCGGTAAAAAATACTTTTCTGCTAATTGAATTATTTTTCGTAGATGCACTTTTGAAAACACACTTCCACATGGGTTGCTTGGATTATTAATTAATATGCAGGAAGTGTTTTTATCAATCAATGTCTCCATTTGGGCTAGATCTGCCTCCCATTGTCTGTCAGGTAGCAGGTCATAGTATCGGATCCCTATTCCGAGCCCTTCACAAAGGGTGTTATATAAACAAAACCCCGGTCTAGGAACAAGAATGTTTTGACCTTTTCCTGCTAACGTTAGCATGCATATTTCCAGAGCTGATGAGCACCCGCTGCACATAATTATGTCGTTTGCAGAAACTGGTCCTTGATGTGAAACATATTTCGCAATTGCTCTTCGGGCTTCCTCATGCCCAGACGTGTGCGCATAGCCATTGTATTTTCCACTTTTAATGGAATGTTTTAATGCCTTTATAGTCTCATCGGATGCCTTAAGATTTCCGAAAATAGTCGGGTCACCTGTTTACAATATTAAAACAACAGAATCAGTAATTTATATATATAAAATTAATGAATTTACTAATTTGAACATTTGTAATTTTAATGAATAAATCTATAGTTTATAAGAATTAAAGTCTTGTCGTACGAGCCAGGTAGATTTTATGTGATTTAGAAAGAAAATGGTAGACTTCGCCAAAAATCCACAGAAATTATATTTTCATGTTGTTAATTATGGGATTAACTTTTCGGTTGCAAACTATTGCTCTTTTAATAAAAGGAATCATTCGGTATTGGCGTTTGAAGGGTACTGACGAAAATGCAACGTTTAAATACTTAAAGCTTAGATATAAACTCGCTTTTACATGAACATCAGTTTCCTACTATCTCCTTTGCCATCTGAAAGCGAATTCGGGTCTCCATCAAAAGCTCATCACATCACTGGCTCTGGTACCGTTATAGGCGGTTTGTGCGTTGTTGTTGTTTGTGACAGGTAACATATTAGTCGATGTGGGCGTTGTACTCCACTTAGCTTGTAGGCGTCACAGATAAGGAATTAACCAGATAGTCAACTCGAGAGAGAATCTCTCAGCTCGCATACAATCTAAGTCGAGCTGATTATACCCACATAATTTGCACTAATATGGGTTTTTACGTGCAAATCAAATGGGAGCCATGCACACATGTATCGAATTATATGGGTTTTAATATTACAATGTAACTTAGATAAAAATATTCCAAAGCCGCCTACGAAAACAAACAGCAAGGAAAATTCAATGACTAAAGGGACAAAGTTTGTAACATAAAATAATTTAAAAACGATTAAAAATAATAATATAATAATAAATAAATAACAAGCCAATCAAAGAATTTCATATGTATTGTATATAAAAACATAAGTCCGCTTGGGGCGAACAGTATAAAACCCTATCCATATCCCTATATGCCCCAAAGAAAAAAGCATTAAGAAGATAATGGATAGCATTTTATTTCATTCTGTAAAATTTACAAAAAAAAAACATTTTTTAGAAAAACGCCCCCAAAAAGTGAGCGTGGCCAAAAACTTTGTATGGACGATATGTTGGAAAAAATATTGGCTAAATATATTGTTAAACATTTTTTTTCGCTTTCTATTAAAATTTTCGAAGAAAACAGCATTTTAGTAAAAAACGCCCACAAAAAGTAGGCGTGGCAAAAAACGTTATATGACAAACTTATAAAGGAGGGCAGTGCCTACATATCTTCTGGGTTATAACGCTCTATCTCTCTAAGTTTAGCTTTAAAACGGTTTTTTCTAATTTGTGAGCGTGGCAGTGGGCGTATTCAAAAACATTTTACACTTGACCATTTCGGAGCCCTAGGGAGTATGTGGTCCAAATTTCAGTTTCCTAGCTTAAATTTAAAGGCCTAAAAATTGCGTACGGACGGACGGACGGACGGACATTGCTAAATAGTCCTAGGATTTGGTCCTGATCATAAATATATATACTTTTATGGGTCTACGACGAATATTAAGGGGTGTTACAAACTATGTGTCAATATTAATATACCCTTAGGATAGGGTATAAAAACCATTCAAAAACTATTTAGTATAAATATTTTACATCCAAACATTACTAATGTAGTAATATTTATGCAATAATACAATAGAATATACATTTTATCTTATTTTATTAACGAAAATGGAAAAATATAACAAACCAAGTGTGTTTATTTTAAGGCAGATAAAAAATAGAGACCTATTTCTTATAACCGCAAAAAATATTCGAATTGAATTGTAACAACTTCGTAGTTATTGTGTAACTAATTTTTTGTTTCATCATAAACATTTACATTAAAATAGCTATAAAAGTTAAATTACGTAAACTCAATACTTCGCAGCACTACTTATTTCCGAACACATCCGCCGTGACCAGCGATTTGGAAATGTTGCAAAACTCCTCACACATAATTTTAGCGGGTAATTAGGTAAATTAGATCTAACTTCATGTGTCTGGAGTTCATTCTTCACAGATAGGAAAATTGAGAGAGGATTTTGCAGCCATTATCAAATATTTTTTGCGGGTTGAAAGTGATAGGGGAATACATAGTTGACTCATGCTGCAGAGCACAGATTTCTGTTCAATGACAAAAATAAAACACTTGCATTATTGATATGAATATCATATTTAGTTGAAGCATGACTTTGTTATTGTTGCTTGCTTCATTTCCATGTACTACTTATTTCAAATTCACATGTGCTAGCTGTAGATTTATGTCGTTTTCGTTTGGTAATCCGGAAGACTTCCGGACCAGTGTTGTCACTTCAGAACATAAAAATGTGGTAGATTAGCTTTCTACTCACTAAAGTGCACGACTGCGTCATACGAAACTTGCTCGGTACATGAAATACGTTTTTGAACCGCAAAATGAATCGAAAATGTATTGAAATCACTTTTTAGGTATTGGAAAATTAGGTTTTCTCAAAAACGGCACCTACGATTTTGATGTCATTCGGTACATTGGACACTTTAACATAACTGTTCGAAATACAAAAAATTATTAAAATCGTTATAGCCGTTTTTGAGAAAACGAATTTAATTTAAATTCAACAAAATTAAAAAAAAATTATTTCAAAAATCAAAGTATGTAAATTTGTTCATCTTTGTAGTAAAAAAAACCGTTCGTTTTTTTTAAATTCCCTTCATTAGTTTTCGAGATATTTTACAGTTTTATAAATTACCGTTAATCGTTTTTTTCCAAAAACTGAGTATGCAGAATTCTAGACCCCATACAAAAAAAGACCGAAATCCTTAAAACTACTATTTTAAAAGATAAAGCAAAAAATAAAAAGCTTCCCCGAGATGTAACCCCAAGAACCTTATATACGAACTTTGAAGGAAATCCTTCGAACCGTTTCGCCATACGACGCCCGGACAGACAGACAGACCGACGGACGGCATTGACGGACCCACTTTTTTGGACTTCTCTATAGTCGTAATATCATCCTTCATACTCAGTTTGAGTTCGATCGTAATAACTTTCTCTAACTAATGTATAGCAGAAAGTTAAAAAGAGAGGTAGATTTTAAATAAATAGATATAAAATTTAAATGCATAAGCTATTAAAACTGTATAAATATGAAAATCAAGCGATGTATTTACAACAATCAGCTTATTAATTATAAAAGCAAAGCTACGGAATTCTATTCTATTCGGTAAAAAGATGGAAAGGTCTCCACGTACAAAATTTAAATTTGGGAAATAGTATAGAGAGGAACCTCGTGAAAGTTTGTTACATGGCCAATTCAACGACGTGGAATCGACAGGACCTAGATTTTCATGCACTCATTGAGCTACAGAAACAATATTTTTGCGGGAATTGAAGTTTTACACATTCCTAAATGGTTTTGAAAATTCACATTTTATGAACAAAAAGGTGCTGAGACACTTTCAACAACACGCCATGTTCAGAGAAAATTCTAATAGTTAAAATTCCAATACACACAAAAGTACAGTTTTTATACCCTATCCTAAGGGTATATTAATTTTGACACATAGTTTGTAACACCCCTTAATATTCACCGTAGACCCATAAAAGTATATATATTTATGATCAGGACCAAATCCTAAGACTATCTAGCAATGTCCGTCCGTTCGTCCGTCCGTCCGTCCGTCCGTACGCAATTTTTAGGCCTTTAAAATTAAGCTGGAAGCTGAAATTTGGACCACATATTCCCTAGGGCTCCGAAATGGTTAAGTGTAAAAATTTTTTGAATACGCCCACTGCCACGCCCACAATTTAGAAAAAACCGTTTTAAAGCTAAAGTTAGAGAGATAGAATGTTACAACCTTCAGAAGATATGTAGGCACTGCCCTCCTTTATAAGTTTGTCATATAAAGTTTTTTGCCACGCCTACTTTTTGTGGGCGTTTTTGACTAAAATGCTGTTTTCTTCGAAAATTTTCACAGAAAGCGAAAAAAACTGTTTAACAAAATATTTACCCAATATTTTTTCCAACATATCGCCCATACAAAGTTTTTGGCCACGCCCACTTTTTGGGGGCGTTTTTTCAAAAAAACTTTTTTTTTTTTTTAATTAATATAACTAAATAAAATGCTATGCATCATCTTCTTAATGGTTTTTTCTTTGGGGCATATAGGGATATGGATAGGGTATCATACTGTTTGCCTCAAGCGGACTGTAGCCTTTCTTTATGTTTTCTTTACAAAATTGTATCTTAGGCTGTTGAACGATACAAATGGTTAATACAAATGCATTCAGACATCAGAAAGGCTTTGTGCTTAATAGTATGTAGATTGAGAATAAATGTAGATGTAGAATGGTCGAATTTTCAAGCACAGTGGTAGATCTACATACATATTTACACTGTTCGATTTTAAAGAAATTTGATGGATAAAAACATGTTTCGCGATTTTTTTTGACAATATGCGGTCGTCCATAGTTTCACTTTCGTTATCACTATTTCGGAAGGCATAGGTAGTAGTTTAAACCATATTTGGATTATGTCATGTTCCAGAATTTTGGAAAACAAATGAATGAAATATAACTTGAGTTCTTTTGGCAAGGACATATTGTACTCGATATTTAACGATCTCTCGCGTTCCCAATTGTTTAAAATAAAAAGGCAATTAAATATGAAAGAATACTGAGGCGGTTCGTATGAAGATCGATGTATTAAACGTTAAACGCGGTTTAAAATGCAGTTTTGTGGAGATCTACTTAACGAATTGGAATGCGATAGTTGTTTGTATTTTCTAATTTTGGAAAACTAATATTGGAAAATGATGATTAATAATGATGGAAAATGTGACTTCTATTGTCATATAATTTAATAATAACAAATCTCAATGCCCTAATTACGTTGTCTTGAGTTCTCCTCTATTTTCGGCACAGTCCCAAAAGGAACAATATAGGGCCTAGAGGGATTTTTAATAATATTTGATATGAGCATGCCGGAAATTTTTTCGTTTAACTCGCCTCTCTAAGCCTCATGAAATCTATAGTACTCTTTGGGAAATATAGGAAGGTTGATTCTGTGTTGAGTTGTACGTCTTCAAAATCGATGTTTGCTAACAATGACTTTAAAATATTGCAACCATTTATGCCTTCTAAGGCGGGAGCTGCGTTATTGAGAATTATTCTCCATTCGATCGATGTGGCCGAGCCAATGTAGTCGATGAGTTTTGGCTTTTTGGATTACATACACATCTTGGTACAGTTCATATGTAGCTTCACGCGACACAATTGGATAAGTTTTGCCGGGATCCCGAATTCGGCTATTGCCATGTAAAGCTCCTGACGATGAATACTTTCATATGCGGCTTTAAAGTCGATAAAGAGGTCGTGTGTCTCGGAAATTCTTTGGTCTGTTCCAGGAATTGCGTCTGTGGTCGATCTGCCCGGCCGGAAGCCTCACTGGTACGTGCCGATTGATGTCTTGCAGAAGGTTTTGAGACGTTCACATAGTACGTTGGATAGGATCTTATATGCAACATTTAGTAGGGATATGCCTCGGTAATTCTTGCAAGACATAGGATCGCCTTTATTGTAGATGTGAGGTATGGAGCTGATGGTCCAGTCATCGGGCATGCTTTCCTTCACCCTAACTTGATTGATAATTTGGTGCATGCGCCCTACCAAAACATCGCTTCCGCAACTTCTTCTATACTGGGTGGCAGTACTGATTCTTCTGCACTAGGGGACTAGGTTTCCTTGGCTGTTTCAAAAAAGCCAGTAGCCAGTTGCTTGGCTGTCTTATAAAACCTCCGGATGTTGTTTTGATCGCGAGACTCTTCGATCTCCTTGAGCTGGGAGACTGCGTACTCTTCTTTTATTTTTTATTATTTACGACGAATCCACATCCTAACACATGCAGTCAAAAGTTCAACCTAACTGGAACTGATGTGCTCTGATGCGGATTACAGCCAGGCGATCACTAATGGGCTTAAAGTCAATAACCTTTGACCTAAGCTGATTTCCCACGACGAATCCACATCCTAACACATGCAGTCAAAAGTTCAACCTAACTGGAACTGTGGACGATTCACCTGTATAATTCGTCGGCTGCCGTCCGGAAACAGGAGAAAGTGCATTAGTGATATGGCACTCCTACCCCATCTCCAGTCGAGGTATTGGACACCATGTAGTTAATTTATTTTTGAGAAGCTTCTCATAACAATTCTTGGATGTTTGTCAGACGTTCGCAAGAGGTGGGGCAGCGAATAAAAACGTGTTCAGATGGTACTGGTTGAATTTGAGTGGAGATTCTTCGCTTAGTAGTCCAACGCATTTAACTACTAAGTTTCTGCACCCACTTTTCTTAATCAGAATAATACAATTTTCAAACAAATAGTTCGACACTTCAAAAGCTTTTGCTAATTTAATTCAAACGTAACCCAGGATTGTTGTGTTGGCTAACTCGTTATTTCACTTTTTCAAAATTGTATTTTTTATTAAATTGAAATTGTTATAAGTTATTCCCTGTCAATAGAGTAATTGCGCTTAATTTGTTTTTTTTTTTTTTGCAATTTTATTATAAAACTAGAAATAACTCCATGTTGTAACAAACAGCGCACTTTAAGCATCATTATTTGACTTGGTGTAAATAATGGTGTCAATCCAAACTATGTAAATCGATTTCTATTATACTGCGCAAAACTATTTCTCAGTCTTTTTATTTCTTCGGTTTGATTGGGTTTTAGTATTTGTTATAGAAATACCTGCATAATTTAGATTACCAATATTATTTACTATTTCTTTTTTTAACATGTTTTTTTTCACGCAAAGTAAGAGTAAATTATGTAAATTATCTTGCACATAAAGAAGAAAGAAAACAACGTAAGCGCTTTTAAAATTATTATCCTTTAATGTTCACGGATATCACAAAGAAAATATTTAGATGACAACTGTAAACAAAGTGTTTAATACTTACCAATAGATAGTGGGATCATAGGTTTGTCAGGGTTTGGTGTAATTTTTAAGGCCTCAACTATATCCCGAATCCGATTATGAGTTTTCTTGGCTAACTTTGATGGTTGAATATCCCATCGTGAAAAAGTGTTATTTTTTGGTTCTTCTTGAATTGTGTAATTTAAACCATCCGTATCACTTGTGTTCATTATCACATAAGATTATTTTTTTTATATATATTTTGATGTGTAATTTTATTGAAATTGTTATTGGTAATTATATATTGATTGTACTTAAATTCAGTATTTTCACTGTCAAAAAAATAAAATATTAGACACTTTTATTATTATGTTTTCAATTTATCATGCGTTATATTTGTTTGTAAAAAAATTAAATTTATCCGTTCCATTTAAAAACACGATTATAACTGATATTATATGATACACTTTGCATGCTTTTATCGGTTTGTTATCGTCGATTCATTACACGAGGAACTTTTAATTTAACCATATGCAAAAATTCAAACAACCGATATTTCCAGTATTTTGTTTTAAACAACAATTTAAGAATAAAAATGTGTTGGTACAGATGTGTTACGTTATACGAGAACAGAGATACGAATAAATTAAAGCAGTATTTTGCTTATTTACATTTTCAACGTGTTTCAAATTAGATGCGCGAAAGAATGAAACACTAGTTGTATTTATATCTGTGTTTTATAGCTGTAGTTTTTACGTCTGTTCGAATTAGAATTAAATCCATCCAATAAACGTGAAAACGAAATAGTATTACTTTTTGTTCTCAGTCGAAATTATGATCTAAATTAAAGGACCATAACTCTAAACTCTTTACTGCATCGCAGTTGGTCCGTTTATGAGTTTCAGGGAATTAAATGGTAGGATATTCAAATAAACCAACAAATACAGTAAGCGGAGATAATGCCGAATCATCAGAGTCGCGCTTTATTAAAATTAGACAAACAAAATGAAAAGGCAGAAACACACATATTATACTACAGAAAATCAGCAACAAGCCAATAGTTTAATATTTGCGACAACTACTTTTATGCTTTATTTCAGGTTTTACTTGACATGAAAGCATGCATAAAGATGAGATGTAGAAACTATGTTTATAGGATAACAATTTATAATCACACGATCGACTTTTAAGAGCTGATCAAAATGGAAATATGCCTCTTTGAATCTGAATCTGAATCATATCTGTTAAAAGTTACACAAGTACACATGTGTTGCCGAAAATGCGAATGCAACGTGAATCGGTAGGTGCATGAATCTGTATTGTGAAGTTGATCAACTTTCATCCGGATCAGATGATGCATGACATGTTGTTTTGACTGAAGGTATATTATGGTTTGTTATTCGGGGCGCGCAATTAGCATTAAAACTGTTATTGTTGTTATAAAAATGAATAAATAAAACACACACACATTATTAATGCAATTTCTTCGAACACGATCATATAATCACTACAAATAAACAAATTAATTAATATAATCAATAAATAAAAAAAAAATATAAATAGCGAAGGGGCACGGCTATGCAAGTTCTCTATATACTTTTGCATGTAACCAATCCATACATATACGCAGAAACCAACTGAGGCGATTGTGTTGGGGTGACAATATACCCTCCTGCAATACCATCATGTTTTCGTCATAACTTCAGGAGTATCGACCTACTAATGGTTACCACTTTGCTGGAACACTTCTACGGCTCAATAAAAAGAGATATTATAAACTAAAACTAGTAGCTTAACTATTGGCCGATAATGTATGTATATAAGCATACATATACATACATATGAATATGGTGCTACTTCGGTTTGGCAAAGCAAATAGGTTCTAAACTTCTGACTCCAAAAAAAAGTGCATGCTATAGAGAACCCTTATCCTGCCAGTACGAGCGGTACTGAATGATAACAAGGCAATAAAAGTTAATGCTGGGCACCTTTCAAAGAAAAATTATTTAACGAAAATTTGGTCCTGTGTGCAAGCACGGTGCGCTGGACCAAGATGTACAGCCGTTGACAACTAATTAGAAACACTTGCTTTGTTGCTGTGTTTACTCATATTCTAAAGGCTATTGATAACATAACGGTGCACTTTTTGCTATTTCTATCTTTTTTCGTCCTTTCTCTTTAAAACAATATGCTTACGCACTTTGACCCATTGCATCCTTCCATTAAGATGAGATTTCAGTAAAAATATATAATTGTTGGTAGGCAGCTAATCAGAAACGATTTAGTTCAAGCTAAGCATTATTGATTGTCCCAAATATTTTGTTCTGTATTTTTTTTTATTAATAAACATAAATTTAACAAAAAACTATATTATTTAGTACGCAGTTAAAACAATGGGCAAAGGCAAAAGTTGCACACCGGAGACGCGAAGTTAAGCTTAACAGGGTTGGCCTCTCATATGAACGCATTGCAATACAGCCAAATTGTTCTAAAAAAATGGTATTCGATGCAATTTCCCATTCCACGTAAAACCTCATAACGCATCGACAAAAAATTGTCCGGCTGTCGAAAGCGGAACCCAAGAAGAACGCCAACATTAATGTCGTAGGTGCCGTTTTTGAGAAAATCTAATTTTCCAAAACCAAAAAAGGGATTTAAATACATTTTCATTTTAATTTGCGGTTCAAAAACGCATTTCATGTACCGAGAATGTTTCGTATGGCGCAGTCGTGCACTTTATTGTTATTGTTTTCTCGCGTTTCTTATTAGGTGTTCATTCAAATAAGGTTCAAAACCAAATGGGCCATCCGTAAATTGTTGCAAAGAGAAAGAAAGAAGATACCAACAGCAAAAAATGCACCATTATGTTATCAATAGCCATCGGAACATGGGTAAACATAGCAACAAAGCAATCGTTTCTAATTAGTTGTCAACGGCTGTAGATATAGTCCAAAAACCCAAAAAAAACCTCGACTACATTGGCTCGGCCACATCAAGCTCAGGAGCCCGTTTAGTAAGTATTTAAGAAACAGAAGTGATATTGAAGATATATATCACTTAATTGCAGTCTGTCTTATATTTCCGGAAATTCTGCAACTATACTTTCAAAAAAGTTTCTGATATTTCTAATATTAACCCTGGCAATAAACTCTAGTACAATGAAATTAATTTGTCTTACGCCGAGCTTACTAGAATCCGATTGAAGAAACAGCGTATACATTTTTAAAAGTTTAAAAAAGTTTTATAGTTCTGTGTGCTTTTTGTTTTCGAACACATTTTATTGTCCTTGGTCCCTGCCCTGCGCAGAATGCAATATTATTTTAGTTCGAAACACCTTTCTGTATGTGTAAGATAATACCAGCATTCGAAATAAAGTTGAAACAGAGAGATTTCCTTTAGTCGTAAAACTTTGGTCAATGATACTCTACTCGGACACACCGCGCCTCACCGAAAATAAGTGGATACAATTTGTATTAATTATCTAGGCCTAAGAGTAAAACACAATTGTTTAATTGATTTCGGGTTATAGCTATTCGAGTTTTAGCGTTTCGTTAAATTTTGGATCTTGGTATCGTTTTTTTTATCGTCTCCAGAATAAAAAAAAGTTTTTTTAGAAAGGTTAGATGCAAAAATTATAAATGTTCTTTTTTATGGAAATTGTAATAAGCATTAATGGACTGTTTTAATATTATTTATTTTTATGCTTTCGTCAAGCGATGGACTGTTTAAATATGTGTGAAATTTTGTGAAAAATTAATAATAATAGTATCTCAAAGAAACTAAAAGCTTAAAATACATTCTATTTATTGTAAAAGTAAAAAAAAAATATGTGAAGCCCTGAAATATCACAGAAACAAAGCAACAGATAATAGAAAAGTTGTGAAAGGACAATAGATATACTAAATCGGGACTGCTATAATTTTTTTTGGAATATCTACTTGGGTACATCATTATTTTTTGTTTTGTTAAATAAATTGTTTCTCCGTGCTTCCCGCCCTGAATAGTATAATATGTATGTACACCCATTATTTATAGGTGTACGTGTACCGAAAAAACAATTGGTTACTGTGTATATTGCGATGTGCAATACATACATTGTACTTTTAATATTTTATATTATATCTATTCAGCAGAGGTTGAACTTTTTATTATGTTTGGTTGTCTCATTACTTATGCTGGGAAATACGGTATATACAAATTAATTGATTCCGGGTTCGAAAACTCCTCCCTAAGGATAAGGATTGAAATGGTGAAAGTCAGTCGCTTCGGAATTTGAATTAAAAGTGACCCGGATCTGATTTCCAACATTTAATAAAAATGTTTAAGATAAAATGAAGTCATTGATCATTGAATAGCTACCTAAAATTTAAAGAAAGCTGCTTCATATCTAACGTCATATTGCAGCGTACATATGTATATGTTGATAGAACAAATATGTACATATACAAATATGATAATTTTTGTAACCCCAACTGTATTTCAGGCTGCATTTTAGTATCTGAAAACGTTTCCAATGTGTATGGTTTTAGATACCTACATATATTTTCTTTTTAATTTGCTAAAACAAAAATAATTAAAATCTTTTCATAGGCAGATTGGAAATAAATATTGTAATGGAATTACATATATTAAATTTGTCTTAAACTTGATTCGAGTAGTTGTGATGCGACAGGTAAAAATTGATCGCCGCTAAGTGACTTGATACAACTCCAATTGAATTGAAAGAGACGTAGCAGTTCCAAATTGAGAACACGCCTTTCACTTGCCAATTAAAAAAAAAGAAATATTCGAGGTGTCGAACTGTATTTTGTTTTGTTCTTAGTTAAACATTACAGACTGAATTTAAAATTTCACAGATTACGAGGATACTGCACTGCACATAATTAAATTTAGTTACAAATGGATTTTAAACACATACGTAAATATATAAGTACACACAGTACGTTCCTACTTATGTCAAAGCACACATTTTTCTGTTTATAAGACACACCTTTCCACCTTTAATTTATGACGAACTATTTTGGTGAGGTGTGCTGTTTATTCGAACGGTAAATAAATAGCCAATAAATTTAAAAACACAAACCATTTAAAAAAGTTTTTAATGATAGTTTCCAAATCAATAATATTGTAACTTTTTACTAAACCTTACTCAAATATAACTGATGCTGATATACTGGTTACACTTAGTGTGAATTCGAACGCAATGGATTTTTTTGTTACATACCTTTCTAGGATTCAAAAAAAAAAAAATTAGTGTTAATCAACCATTGTGTGTGAGAAGATATATTTTTGCCATAAATGGAAAGGAACTACTTTTTTTTCACGGCATGAGTTGTGCCAGTGTAAAATATGAGGTGGTTCTGGATTGATTTATAAATATTGTGTAATATTAAGTAATAATTTCATCAGTAATCTATACTGAGGTGCCCTTTCCCATAATTAAACTTATCTGAGCCGGAGGGGCTCACCTAAACAACGTCTAAATTTCAAAACAAAAAAAACTATATGTATTATCAAAAACATCTCTTCTGGTTTCAATTATTGTTTTTTGGTACATATTCAAAATAAAAACATAAGGAAAGGCTACAGTCCGCTTGGGGCGAATAGTATGATACCCTATCCTTATCCCTATGTACCCCAAAGAAAAAAAGCATTAGGAAGATGATGGATAGCATTTTATTTCATTCTATGAAATTTATAGAAAAAAAATAATTTTTTCAAAAAACGCCCCAAAAAAAGTGGGCGTGGCCAAAAACTTTGTATGGGCAATATATTGAGAAAAATATTGGCATAATATATTGTTAAACATTTTTTTTCGATTTCTATGAAAATTTTCGAAGAAAACAGCATTTTAGTAAAAAACGCCCACAAAAAGTAGGCGTGGCAAAAAACTTTATATGACAAATTAATAAAGGTGGGCAGTATCTACATATCTTGTAAAGGTTGTACAACTTTATCTCTCTAACTTAAGCCTTAAAACGGATTTTTCTAAATTGTGGGCGTGGCAGTGGGCGTATTGTGAAAATGTTAACACTTTACCATTTCGGAACCCTAGGGAGTATATGTTCCAAATTTCAGTTTCCTAGCATAATTATAAAGGCCTCAAAAGTTGATACGGACGGACGGACGGACGGACATTGCTAAATAGTCTTAGATTTTGGTCCTGATCATAAATATATATACTTTTATGGGTCTACGACGAATATTAAGGGGTGTTACAAGCTATGTGTCAAAATTAATATACCCTTAGGATAGGGTATAAACATAAGAAAGGTTACAGTCCGCTTGGGGCGAACAGTATGATACCCTATCCATATCCCTATATGCCCCAAAGAAAAAAGCGTTGAGAAGAGGATGGATAGCATTTTATTTCATTCTATTAAAAACGCCCCCAAAAAGTGGGCGTGGCTAAAAACTTTGTATGGGCAATATATTGGGAAAAATATTGACTAAAGATCTTGTTAAAAAATTTTATTTGGTTTCTATGAAAATTTTCCAATAAAACAGCATTTTAGTGAAAAACGCCCACAAAAAGTAGGCGTCGCAAAAAACTTTATATGACAAACTTATAAAGGAGGGCAGTGCCTACATATCTTGTGAAGATTGTAACACTCTATCTCTCTAACTTTAGCTTTAAAACGGTTTTTACTAAATTGTGGGCGTGGCAGTGGGCGTATTCAAAAACTTTTAACACTTTACCATTTCGGGACCCTAAGGAGTATATGCTTTAAATTTTAGCTTCCTAGCATAAATTTAAAGGCCTCAAAAGTTGATACGGACGGACGGACGGACGGACGGACATTGCTAAATAGTCTTAGGATTTGCTGCTGATCATAAATATATATACTTTTATGGGTCTACGACGAATATTAAGGGGTGTTACAAACTATGTGTCAAAATATTAATATACCCTTTAGGATAGGGTATAAACATATAACCTTCTTTTAAAAGGGGACAATTTAAATAAAATTGCTGAAACATTTATTATGTTTTCAACTAATGTGCAAAGTTTAAAATCAGTACCACGAATTATTTATTGCAAAGAAATGAACAGTCCTTAAAATGAGGAGAGCCCTTAAAACTATATGTTTAACCGCTGTGAGATCATATCAAAACAATTTTTTTCTTTGTGCGCAACTACAGTGTTATGTGAATACACACGCTTTAAATTTAACACAACTCTTCGATAAGCTGTTCATGTACATATGGAAAATTTTTCCCCAAATGAAAATGGCCCCAAAATATGATATTGTTGTTTCTTGTAACATATTTCATACGTTAATTTTTCACTTTAAGTTTGAGGACATTTTTCAGTGGAAATAATTATTATTAGTTTATTTTATTTTATATTGGGATCATTCTTCAGTATGAGGAAAATATTCCTATTTGGGCTAAGTTTCATGTTTCATTTCGGCCCATTGTTCAAGTATCATGATTTTGGCAGATCTTTAGCAATAACAAAATAAAAACGTAAGAAAAGTCTACAGTAATCCACATTCGTTTCCATTTACTTCCTTTTCCATAAAAATTCAAAAACTTTGTACAGTTTGGTAAAATAAACAGAAAACAATATCTTCCGCAGAAATTTTCGACCTACAAAAAAGGCGTGGCAAATAACTTTATAAGACAAATGTGCCAACAAATCTAAAAGCCTAAAAACCAGATTCGATCGAATGGACGGAAATAGCTCAATCGTCATAACGTTTGATGTTGATTATATGTACATGTTTATACATATATATTATGCGTAATGGGCCCATACAGGACGCAAAGCCTAGCTTCTCAAACTACGGTGTAGACGAAAATATATTTTTGACACGAATGGAGGGACCTACAGTTTAATGCCGATTCCGAACGGCAATTAATTTTTGATAAGCTTCTCATGACAGTTCTTACTCTTAGATGTTTGTCAGATGTTCGCAATAGGTGGGGCAGCGAATAAAAACGTTCGGGTGGTACAGGTCGGGATTTGAACCTACGACCTCACGCTTAGTGGTCCACCGCACTTAACCACTAAGCCACTGAACCGACAAGATGATGTTGATTACAAATATTTAAACTTTTAGAGGCCTACCCCGAATATTAAGGCGGTAATAAGAAGCAAAAATGCAGTTGGCCTAACTAATAATCACATTTAGTGAATGCTTAAATAAAAATCTTCGCACAAATCAAAGTAAAATCAAAAAATCAGAACCAAGAAAATACAATTTAATGTATGGAGAGCCATGCTTAAGTCGTAACCATACAAGTATAAATTGACATTTCGAAGCAGGAGTAAGGTACATGTGGTGAAGTATGATTTTACCTTAAATATATATTTAAGTATACGAATATACTGAAAAGTGCCACGTTAACAAGCAATAAATTTGAATACATGTATGATTCGGAAGGAACGGTCAGGATAACGATAACGACGATCAAACATACCAACGTACAATCGACGAAGACAATTAATAATTTGGGAACGCTGAAATCTGAAAAAAAAATTATTTCTCTTGGAAGTCCAATATTTTTGTGCTCTTAATTACCTGCTTTTTGGTATTTACTCTTACAACACAAGTACCAAATGTAGATTTCCTTCAAAAGTGATATGGTTTGGAGCCGAAACGTTCATTCCCACGCCGAGAATTCAACTTGAAAGTGGATTTTTGGTGGATTCTTGGTGCAATCTACCCTTCTCTTTCTGACTCACATAAAATCTACCTGTCTCGTGCGACATGATGATCATGGCCATGAACGTGTAGCCATAGCCAGGCACCGAGAGTACCTAGTAGTTGAACGTACTTCAAGACACACGGGTTTTACCCCCTCGCACCCGTAGCTGTTAAGATTCTTTGCGCTTACATTATTTTTCGAAACTACTTTTAAATTTGTTCTGAACTAAACAATATACATCATTACAATATTGAATCTACAGTGTTTTATTTATTTTAAATAATTATCCCGCACATACACATATGTACGTACCTTTATTCGTAGTTCCTACTCGGAATATATCAAATGAAAGGGTTCGAGAAGTATAATATGAGGAGCTTTAGTTGGAAACTAAAAATAACTAAATAATAATAGAATCTCAAAATGATGATACAGATTGATTATTTATATCAAAAACGGCAAATAAACTTTGGTCATCGAAATTAATTTAATATTTCATTTTCCAATTGTTTTTTTTTAGAACTACCAAAGTTGTTTTGACATTTAGTGTTATTTGATAACAACTTTGATAGAAATTGTAGTAGATTGAAAGAAAGTACGAAGGTTACTTAATAATATATTTCACATATTCAGTTTATTGGTAGGATTCTATTAAAGCTCACTACTATACTTCAACCTTGAAAATAGCTAGTAGTCGACATTTATGTTTGGTTATTAGTAAGGCCCAATAACATTAAGAATGAATGGAATGAGCCATGTATGTATGTATGTATATATATTTATTGTTTAAAAGAAAATTAACATAGTTAACAATAAGGAATGAGCCATTTTTAAATTAAAATAAATAAAGATATGTTGTCGATTTTTATTGGCCGATTTGACTATGTTTTTATGCAATGTCTAATTTTGTTTATTAAATCGAGTGAGTACACACTGTGTTCACATGGCATTTGGTATGGTATGATAACTCAGCAGCTACAGTTCATACTTAAATGAAAACTTAACCATGTTTGCAATATGGAACTACCCATAATTAGCCGGAAGGCTAAGATGCGCAAATTATATTGAATGAGGTGAGTGTATGTTAATACACTAAGTATACAGAGTGCCTTATACGTTTATCGGCCGATTCATTAAGGACTATAAAATAGCAGATAAATTATAAACTTTCGTAAGATGTTAATTATATTACGATTACTAATAGTATCTTAAAAAATCTAATTATTTCCATAAACTTTTAGCGACACCTAATAACAAAAGTGTCAATAATAAGAAGTGGGGAACAGAAAAATGTTAAATTACCATTTTGCAGCCCTGATATTCTATGGGTAGCAATTCCGAAACCAATGGCAATTAATCTCTATCAGCTGGGAGATGGAATTATTTTAAGAGGGAGATAATTACAATTTTATTTTACATTTCGCGAAAGTTATTGCAATCGGCTTAAATTTCTTACTCTGATCTGTGGAAGTCAGGTACATTTGTTTTTTATGACTTTTACCTAACTAAACGGTTGGATATTTTGTTTTCATTGCTCTATGAGTATGGGTAGGGTTAAGGTACCTGCTGGCAGTGTTGTCATTGGAAAAATTCTAAGGTGTCAAAATAAGGCATCCAAATGCAAAAAAATTATATCTTCGTAAAATTGTAGTATTCGATGCAGGCCAAATTTAAACATGCACACGTACACTTCAACGTTTCGAAAGCCTCTATCACGGCACGGTATGATGCCCTTCTCCTAGCTCAATGATCTTCCCACGCTGCTCTTGTTTTTCGCTGGAGCGCTTGTAACGGTTGTGATGCGATAGTGGATCCACATGGCGTTCGCATACGCGAATGGTAAATTTGCAGCAGAGCAGCAGCGTTCAAGTGATCTTTGTAGATGCTCGCTACTCCAATCGTGCTAAGGCGTCCAAGTCCAACATTAAAGTTCTTTTCCTTTCCCCAGCTTTTGCCAGCATTAAAATTGTTTTTTCTTTATTGTTAAAATTGACTTAAAAATAGTTTACAAAGCTTGGTAATACTAGCTTAAAATAATATGTGTTGGCTATATAACATGGTACTAACAATTTAAAATGGGAGTCTTAAAAAATATGAGTTTATATGCAATTATATTTAACAATTAAATAGTTCAAAAAAAACATAAGGAAAAGCTTCGGCATGTTCGCTTGGGGCGAACACTATGATAGCCTATCCATATCCCTGTATACTCCCAAAAAAATAGCGTTAAGAAAATAATGGATAGCTTTTTATTTCATTCTATGAAATTTATTATAAAGAAAAAACTCATCACAAAGGTGGGCGTGTCCAAAAACTTTATATGGGACATATATTGGGAAAAATATTAGCTAAATACCTTGTTTTTCGCTTTCTATGAAAATTTTCGAAGAAAAACGCATTTTAGTAACAAACCCCCACGAAAAGTAGGAGTGGAAAAAAACTTTAAATGACAAACTTATATAGGAGGGCCATCCCTACATATCTTGTGAAGGTTCTTGTGAACACTCTATCTCTCTAACCTTAGCATTAAAACGGTTTTACTAAATTGTGGGCGTGGCAGTGGGCGTCTTCAAATAGTCATAGGATTTTGGTCCTGATATTAAAGTGTGTTACAAGCTATGTGTCAAAATGAATATACCCTAAAGATAGGGTATAAAAAACGCCGGCCAATAGTAGGCATGGCATGGCAAACAACTTTATATGGGAAACTTGTAAAGGAGTTCACTGTCTACATATTTTGTAAATGTTTTAACCCCTTAACTCTACAGCTTTAAAACGTTTTTTTCTAAATTGTGGGCGTGGCAGTGGGAGTTTTTAAAATAACACTTTACCATTTTCGGACCCTAAGGAGTATATGTTCCAAATTTCAGCTTCTTAGCATAAATTTAAAGACCTCAAAAGTTGATACGGACGGACAAACAGACATTGCTAAATAATCTTAGATTTCGATCCTGAATGTATATACTTTAATGGGTCTACGACGAATAATATGGGGTGTTACAAACTATGTGTCAAAATTAATATACCCTTAGGATATGGTGTCAATAAACGCTCATGTCTGGTCCAATGGACCACGATATATATATTTGGTGCTGCTTGGCCAGATTCAAATACGTGCGGTACAACATATTTGCCGATCTTACTTGTCAATTACGCTTGACTCTCTTAGTCATCTCCGCAATTATCGGTATAATCGGTATTTCCACCACATTTCACCCTTTAAACAATTCGCCATTAATACCAATACCAGTCGATTCGGTGACAGTAGGAATGCCCACTAAGCATAGAAATATAAAGATTTTTTTTTTAGCCGCCGTTCAAAAAAGCCAGCAAAATCAGAGAAGATGTGGCGAAGTTGGCTTGCACAAAGTTCAATTATTGGGGGAACAATAATAAAATGGAATCATTCTCTTGGGACGAATGAGCTTTCAGCATAGCCTTTTGTGGGATATGCAACCCGAAGAAGCCAACAATACCAACAAACAAAATAAGCATTGAATATAACTACTCATACTCAATTGATGCAAATGACACTGACCGACTTTGGAACATGCTCATTCCGCCTAAACCCGCCTATTTAAACCCTATAGAAAAAACAGTTTATAATTTTCGGCGCCAAAGTTATTGTTCTCTCCTGCATTGTTTTTATGTTAAATATTTAAACAGTTTTTTTTTTAATTTTTTTTTTTAAATGGTTTAGTGTAAAATTTTTTTGAATACGCCCACTTCCACGCCTACAATTTAGAATAAAAACCGTTTTAAAGCTAAAGTTAGAGAGATAGAGTGTTATAATCTTCACATAATATGTAGGCACTGCCCTCCTTTATAAGTTTGTCATTTAAAGTTTTTTTCCACTCCTACGTTTTGTGGGGGTTTATTACTAAACTGCTGTTTTCTTCGAAAATTTTCATAGAAAGCGAAAAAATGTGTAACAAGATATTTAGCGAATATTTTAATAGAATGAAATAATGAAATAAAATGCTATCTATCATCTTTATAATTTTTTTCTTGTTTTGTTATTTATTATTACATTTTTTTTATTTTTCACTGTTAAACATGAATTATATTATTGAAATAGTTTGTTATGTAGTTTTGCCACTTAATAAAAATAAAAATTTTGAAACACAAAAACATGATTTTATATATCCGTAATACTATTTTCTGTTTTTTCCAAATTGAAAAGGAATAAACACCTATCGGTGCTGGTAATTTATTCTACAATGGGCCAATTTTCATATTAAATTTGGCTCTTTTACTTTTGGGCTCTTTTCTCTAAAATCAATTTTTCTAAAATCAATTTGTTGGCCTCTTTTCCAAAACACTTTTTCAGGGAGCCGTTTCCTCTACTGTCTACATTTTATTCATAAGCCCCAAACTTGAGTATAATTGTCATATCTGGTTAGGTGCATCCAAAACTATTTTGGCCATATTAAATAGAGTACAAAACCGAGCGACTGATTCACTATCGGACGTACTGTCAAATACAGAGAGTCTTTTGTGAGCCGCACCACCCCCAACGCTTCAATCTGCAATTTTTTCAATTAACTTGCTTGCGTTTCTCCCCTCTGTTTTTCCAACTCGTACTGTATTATAAACATAATAAAGTTATCTTGTGCACAAGTGAATTATAAAAAAAGTATGTAAAAAACTGATTAACTAAACATTCACAACTTTTTATTCAATATTTATTTTTTTCCAGAACATGTGTTCTACTAAGAATGTATCAAAGCAAAAAGCTATTAGTATATTAACATTTTTATGAAATAAAAGTTCAATTGAATTATAACAATTAAATTATGTGTACTTAAAGGGTAAAAAATCTCTGCCTTGTTTTAGGTTTGCGGTTTTATGGCAAGGCACAATTTTTTTGGCAAGCATTTAATTGCTCCCGATACTGATTAATTTAAAGCTGAGTGGGATTTGGCGCGCTAAGAAAAAAGTTCATTTTATTTTATATATATATACACTTTTAGAAGTCTGCGAAGGGTTTTGGTCTGTTAATGTATTTTATTTGATGATGGTCCTATGAATCCAAAATGTAGCAAATAGACCAATATTCTTAGAGCTTATTAAAAATTATTTTTTATCCAAGGGTATATTAAGTTTGATACATAGTTTGTAACACCCCTTAATATTCGTCGTACACTCCTAAAAGTATATACATATTTATGATCAGGATCAAAACCTAAGACTATTTAGCAATGTCTGTCCTTCCGTATGCAATTTTTAGGCCTTTAAATCCAAGCTAGGAATTTGAAATTTGGACCACATATTCCCTAGAGTTCCGAAATGGTTAAGCGTAAAAACCCTCGACCGGTGTACTGTAAAATTTAAAGTTATCGTGTACTTGGGCACTCAGTGCCCTATAATGTAAGCATGGAAGAAAATTTAATTGTTTTAAAATAAATTGTTGTAAAATAAATTTTATTGTATGCGATAAAAAAGCTTCTGCGATAAAAAAGCTTTCTTGCATGTCATCGACCCATATGCATGTTAAAATTTAATTTGAAAATTCCTTTGGGCACTTAGTGCCCAGTACACGGGTCGAGGGTTAATAAGACATTTAGCCAAATAGACAAAGTTTTTTGCCACGCCCACTTTTTGGGGACGTTGTACCATTTTTTTTTTTTGATATATATATTTTTTTTTACAAATCGCATAGAATGAAATCAAATGCTATACATCATGTTCTTAACGCTTCTTTCCTAGCGGATTGTAGCCATTCCTTATGTTTTTATCAATATTTGGTATATGATCAAATGTTACTATTTCGAAAAAACTGACACGGCTTTTAATATATTCGTAATATTATTGCATTTTATTTAGCAAGTAGGTTTCCTATGTCAAAGTTGTGCAGGGTTTGCGTGCTTTTAAATCTTCAAAAATTAATAAAATCATAAATTCTTCTATCAACCCTAACCCTAACACGTAAATATTTCAATTCAAAGAATATTTATATACTTCTGTAGTTTTTTTTGCTAGCCCAGCGACAGTCTGAGAGCTCTTCAATTAGTCGTTCAGCATCCTTTCATTAATAAAATATTTTATAGAAGTCGAATGTATTTTGCTTTAAAATGCTTTTCTAAGGCTTTAATAAAACGGCTAGAGTTCGGCCAGTGGTAGAAGTTATATCATTAACGCTGCATTGAAATCGTTTCCAATTATGCGCTGATTCGAAAATATTATCCCTATGTATATCTATCTGTTTTAAATACAAATTTATTCAAATATGCAATCATTTTAGTCATGGACGTTCTTAAAATATGAACGATCTGCTTAAGGGCTCATCCTAAAGTATCTTCTTTGTGCTGTAAATATCATCATGGTCAAACAAAATTCAGGGTATCATGGAAATATAAATATAACGGCTAAAATATCGGGAAATAGAACAACTTTAACATAAAACGCGAAACACCTTGGATATTTTATTCATCACTGCACTAATTTTTTTTTCTGTTGACAAGACGTATTTTCTTGTAGTCACAAAGGCATTCTGGGTAAGTCTTCTAGGACAAGCTTTTATATTTTAAAAACGAAATGGGGTAAAATAAAGGACTGTTTGCAAAATTAACATCAAATCAGAAGCAGATATAAATTGTGTTTACTTGCCTAGCGAGGTGGATAGGATACTTAGAAAAAGTGTGTTCATATTTAAATACACGTACAGTAATAGTATACATACGTACCTACCAATTTAATGTTTTTGTGTTTGCAGATAAATAGCATCTACGTTTTTTCATATGTAAGTGGTAAATAACTAATTTCAAAATACATTAAATGTCAAAATACATTTACCATAGAAAATTTCAATGGTGCAACGTTAGTAGTTCCAAAGATACAGAGTCCTAAAATTAGCAAAAATAGTACCTCACTGAATCATTATTTTTTTTCGGGTATAGGTGGAAAATATTCATGAGAAAACTTTGAATTGGGAGTGGTAATTAACTTTAAAGTTAAATCGGTATTTAAAATAAGTTTAATACCTTTTATTAAAGCTAGCACATACAAATTATTTCAAATACATAAATGTGAATGTTCATTTGACAGTGTCCTTGTCGAATCCGCGATAAGAGCACTGTATCAAACCTGTTAGAATTATGAAACGCACTTAAAAGAAATGTTTGGATGGCTCTTTGGGGTATTGATAACTCACCATCTGTTAATTGAACTATTTATACATTTTGCACGAAGATAGGGAAGCAAAAGTTATTAAACCCTATCCTAAGGGTATAGTTTGTAACACCCCTTAATATTCATCGTAGACCTCTAAAATCATATATATATATTTATAATTTTTTTCTTCCCCGAGGGTAGGTGAAAATCTTCCAAAGACACTATGAGGATAGCAAGCGCGTGCTCATAGTAGTGTCAGATTTTTACTGACTAAAAACACCACCCTTCTATAGAATGTTAGATACTGCAACTAAGATATAACTTATCAAGCAATTTTTCTATCGCGAAATAAAAAACATTTGACAGGTTAATTTCCACTGAAAGATCCTGCATGTTCCGCAATTAGGACGCGGTTAATCCTTATCTTGCCAAGTCGAAAGGTTTCGTTGTTTGTAGTTGGCGCAATAAATTATTCTCATCCAAAATGTGTCGGACTGTATTATTGATATGTCCGATTAGTCGGTTTCTATGCTTTCGTGCGATGCTTCTAGTTTCAGCTTCGATTGTAGGAATTCCGAGATCTCTGTGGATATCGTCGTTTCTAATATACCACGGAGCGTGGACAATTTCTCTAATCACTCTATTTTGAAAAGTTTGTAAAATATTGGCATTTGTTTTCTTGGTACAACCCCAAAGTTGTATACCGTAGGTCCACACCGGCTTTAGCACTTGCTTGTATAAAAGCAGTTTGTTCTCGGTACTGAGCTGGGAATGTTTTCCGAGTAACCAGTACATTTCTCTATATTTGATATCGAGTTCTTTACGTTTCATTTTCACGTGCGAATTCCATTTCAGCTTTGCGTCGAGTGTCATTCCCAAGTATTTGGCGTCGTTTGCAAAGGGTATTCGGGCCATGTTTAGAAAAATTGGCAAGTCATTAGTTTTCTAACGGGGAGAACTTGTCGTAATTTAAATTTTAAGCCGTCGTGCCACACCTTATCAAAGGCTTGTGAGACGTCAAGGAATACGCTTGAGCATATCTTTTTTTCCTCAAATGCTTTCTCGATTACGTCAGTAATTCTATGCACTTGGTCAATTGTCGAATGCTTGGTTCTGAACCCAAACTGGTGGTCAGGGATGAGATTATTATCTTCTATAACCGGTTGTAGACGCCTTAGTAATATCCTCTCGAAAACTTTGGATATGACTGGGAAAAGCGAAATTGGTCTATACGATTTTACTTCATTTGGCGGTTTTCCTGGTTTTAAAACCATAATGACTTCCGCAACTTTCCATTGGCTCGGCACGTGTTTTAATCTGAGCGCAGCATTTATAATATATAGAAGCTTAATTAATGCTTTTCTAGGCAGAACTTTGAGAACTTCTCCGGTGATCAAATCATAACCAGGAGCTTTCTTAGGTTTTAGAGATTCGATTTCACGTTTTAGTTCCCTTAGTGTTGCATTCGTGAGTGTAAATTCGTCAAATAGTAATTCCGCCCCACTATTGGTACTGTCGTGAGCCGCTTGACCATCATACGGTTTAAAGGTTTCTTCGAGATGGGCTGCAAAAACGTCCGCTTTTTCTTTGTCTTCCCTTGCCCATTCATTTTGATTTATTTTTATTGGCGGCGCGGGGATTTTAGGCCTTTTGGCGCCTTTTACAGCTTTCCAAAGTGAATAATTGGAATCTTTTTTCGCTGTTAGACTTTCAAGGTAAGAACCTATCGCACGATTTTTAAAATCCTTAATAACTGTCTTCAACAAATTGCACAAATAATTAAAATGTTATGTTGCGGAGCGCGACTCTGTTGCCAATTTTTACGCGCCTTCCGTTTTTCGTTGACCAATTCTTTTATTTCGGGCGGATATCGTAAACCGTATTTGGCCGGCGTTTTCCTTGGGTTAGACGAGCGAAGCGATCAACTTCAGCTTCAAGTTCATAAGGTGTCGTAAGTGGAACGCTCAGTTCAACATTCTCTTCAATTTCGTTCCTAAAGCCTTCCCAGTTAGTTGTTTTACCAGTTAATCTCGCTGGCTCTAGGTTGTTAACTAGTTTTACACTCAATGTTAAAATAACCGGTGAATGATCAGATGACAGATCAAAGCTCTCTTCAACTTTAATGTGGTTGGTAGATATTCCTTTCACGACGAAAAAATCAGATCAGGTATTTTTGAGGTATCAGTTGGCCAGTAGGTCGGTTTGCCCGTCGAGTGGAAATCACAACTGTACTCCATACCTGCCCCATAGAGCATTCTGCCTTTTCGCGAGATGTATCTAGAACCCCAGAACGTGTGTTTTGCATTAAAATCGCCGCCAATAATGAAATTTGGTTTGAGCGATTTAAGCAAGTTAGTATAATCACTTTTTTCAAGCGCGGAGTGTGGTGGACAGTAGATAGATGAAATTCTAAGAGTACGCTGATTGTTTTTTACTCGAATCGTGCATAGTTGCATAGTTTCAAGCTCTATCTTCAAGTCTTCGTATTGTTCAATACAGTCTTTAATAAACAATGATGATCCACCTCTCGCGTTTCCCGATGGGTAACAAGCGTGGAAATCATTATAGCCTTTTATTTTCAAAATTGATCGCTCTTTTACGTGGGTTTCAGTAATCAAGCAAATGTCAATATCTTTTTCGCGCATGAATACTTCCAATTCCTCAAGTTTTTGCAAAAGTCCTTTTGCATTCCAAGTACATATTTTTAACATTGGTTTTTCATTCATATTACATTTGAAGTACACGTTTTGCTTGAATTATTTTCGAGCTTAACCAACCGATCGAGAATAATTTTATTTATTTTGCTTTGTTCTTCAAGTTTCTCGAGAATAACTGAGAAAACATGAGAAAACATGAGAAACAGGGTCTGGCGAAGCTTCAACTTTTTTTGGTTTTTCGAATGCCGCGGCCTGAGCGTAGGTCTGTCCGAAGGCATTATTCGATGGCTTTTCCTGACGGTAATTTTTGAATCGAGTTTCTTTTGACAGCAGAGGTCAAGGGCTTTACTGCTGTCTCTCTTTCTTTGATAATTTTACGTTCAGGAACTGGAGATTTTAGATTGCCTACTATCTCCTGAGAGGTCTTACGCTTTGTCTTTGTTAGCGGTTTCGATTTAGCATTTTGGGGCTTAAGGAGCACATCTCTCCGTTTTTGAAGCTCCTTAGCTTCTTCACAGCCTCTATAATTTGCCGGGTGCTTTCCCTCGCAATTAGCACAGGTAGGGGAGGATTGTTTGTTTACTCCACTTTCGAGCTTAACCAACCGATCGAGAATAATTTTATTTATTTTGCTTTGTTCTTCAAGTTTCTCGAGAATAACTGAGAAAACATGAGAAACAGGGTCTGGCGAAGATTCAACTTTTTTTGGTTTTTCGAATGCCGCGGCCTGAGCGTAGGTCTGTCCGAAGGCATTATTCGATGGCTTTTCCTGACGGTAATTTTTGAATCGAGTTTCTTTTGACAGCAGAGGTCAAGGGCTTTACTGCTGTCTCTCTTTCTTTGATAATTTTACGTTCAGGAACCGGAGGTTTTAGATTGCCTACTATCTCCTGAGAGGTCTTACGCTTTGTCTTATTTAGCGGTTTCGATTTAGCATTTTGGGGCTTAAGGAGCACATCTCTCCGTTTTTGAAGCTCCTTAGCTACTTCACAGCCTCTATAATTTGCCGGGTGCTTTCCCTCTCAATTAGCACAGGTAGGGGAGGATTGTTTGTTTACTCCACTTTTACTCTTCTTTGGTGCATGAGGGATGGAGTCCCCTTGCTACAACACGATGTGGCCTTTCTGACTTTATTTCGAAAGTATACCACTGGATCTTATCGGCATTTAGCTTTCGAGACACTGCCCGGTAATCATCGTGGTTATCGACGTTAATTTTCCACGCATTATTCCTTAAAGATATAACCTTAAATTTCGATGTTATCGTTCGAAATATAGGAGGCTATGCAACTTATTATATTCCGTAACCCCAACGACGTTTATTGGAGGCGGTGCACGAATTTGCGCTCGAAGTTGTTTTTCTTGCGGTTCTTTACGCCTTTGTTCTTTTAGGGGCTCGACTTCGGGCGAAGAACCGGCTTTTCTTTTCTTACTAGGTCTTTTCTTAGAGACCTGATTCGTTTCGCGTGCCAGCTCTTCTTCGTCGGTGTGGTATTCCCGACTAGCTAAGCATGGTGGAGTACATTCGCGTTCTTTCTGCAAATGATTGTTCCTTAGAACCCTATTTTCTTCTTTTAACAGATCTATCTCTTTCTTAAGAGCTTGATAGAGTAGGTCCATTTCCTTAAGCTTGATTCGGAGTGCTTTATTTTCATCCTCAAAACTTGTATCTTTCACTGAGTCCTGTTTTTCACGCGCTGGCGCTCCCGGCGGACTTCTTTTCCCGGGGATATTCGATCTTGATGGAGGAGATCGAGATACCCTTGAACGTTTAATAAAAGGGTCAATGGATTGCAATAAGCGGCTCTCCCCAGAATCCATAGAGCCGACCTCCGAAGAGGGTGAATTTTCCAGTAAAGCTGGACTGCCACCTGGGGTAGTTAATCTTTTCGTTTTGTTCATTGCATATTTTTTTGTATACACTATACGCTCGGTATACGGAGGTTGGATTTTAGTCGCCTCTTACGACAGGCATGCCTACCTCGGGTATATTCTTTCCCCTACCCGAAGGGGTCATAATTTATGATCAGCATCAAAACTTAATACTTCTTAGCAATGTTCGTTCTTCCTTCCGTCACCAATATATAGGCATTTAAACTAGTAAGCCGAAATTTGGAACACATATTCTCCAGGGTCCCGAAATGGTAGAGTTTACATTTTTTTTTTGATACGCCCAATGCCACGCTCACAATTAAGAAAAAACCGTTTTTAGCCTTCGTCACAAATTTTTTTTTTGCCACGTGTACTTTTTGAGGTTGTCTTTTTAATAAAATTTTGTTTTCTTCGAAAATTTCCATAGAAAAAAAAAATGTATAACAAATTATTTAGGCAATACAATTCGCAACATTCTACCCATATAAAGTTTTTAGCCACGACCAGTTTTTGGAGGCGTTTTATTTAACCGAAAAAGTTTGTTTAACATAATATTTGGAGAATATTCTCCTCAACATTTAAGTTTTATAACGTTCTTGGCCATGCCCACTTTTTTTGATGCGCCCAAAGGCCAAAGTTGATGGGATAAAGCACTAAGACCTTCACAAAATCTGTATACCCTGACCTACCTAAAGCATTCGCCATACAAAGTTTTTTGCGACGCCTACTTTTTGAGGCAAGACAAGATTTGTAGGCACTGTCCTAGTTCATAGCTTTGTTACGTTTTTTGCCACGGCTAATTTTTGTGGGCGTTTTTTTAACAATATGTTGTTTTCATCGAAAATTTCTATAGAAAAGTAAAAAAATTGTATATAGTCAATTTTTTTCAAAAATAATATATATACATTTTCTTTTTAAATTTCATAGAATGAAATAAAATTGTATATACTTTTCTAAAAATCAAAGGCATACACAATTAAAGCAATTATATTATTTGTTTTCTGATTTTCTGATATTCGACTAGAGCTGTGCGTAAAAACGTATATCTCAAAATAAATTACATATTATTTTTATATGGCCGTAATTGACCCATTGATATAAAATTTGAATTGTGGCGCCACCTGCGGCGTGCAGACATCGTTTTTAACTGACATTGCTATGTATGAAAAAAATCGGTGTAGCAGTTTGGTTCTAATGATGTAACGCACATAGAGACCAATGATTTTTTATTTTAGATATTGATAGTTCAACGCATCAAAATAATAACTACCAAAATTACATTTAAATCAGTATAGGTAATGCTTTTGTTATGTTATGTTATGTTATGTTTACTCAATTAATAACAACTTTGTATAGTCAAAAAACAGTTAAAGGCAAGTAAATATTATTTAATTACATGAAAATATATCTTACATTGAAAATACAATTTAAAGGTATCTGTAATGTATTCTACATATGGATATTGTACTCTACAGTCTAACATGACCTCCAAGTACTCAGTTTGATTCTATTGTTATCAATCATAATGCCGATATAAGGCTGGCGCTTATCCTTTAGACAGAGAAGGCGATCACTTCATCATATAACAACGATGAATAGAAACTTTTACTACGTCAGTAAAAACGAAACAAAAGACTATATCCAAAGGCCTCCGTTTGCAATTTTCATTATTTTATTAGGTCGTTACATTTCGGCAACTACCAAGTCCAATACTATATTATCTAATGTCTTCTTTTCATCTCTGTCTACCACAATAACAACTAACCAAAGGAACCCTCTTTTAAGAAAACGATTTAGCAAATAATAAGGGTGGTTAAGGGTAACGCTTAGTTGTCTATCGTATTTTAGTATGTTTCCCACAATTTCAGAATAGATAGGAGTGTTTTTACTGTTTACCACATTTAGAAAGATAAATGGTCAAGTATGTTTGTCTGTAATTTTTGATTGTAGTTAATTTGGAAGCAAGATTGCAGAATTGTTGAGGTCAATGTTATTTCTGTTGAAAGAGTGAACAGTACATACCATGTATACATTTTTGTATATACATACATATATTATATACATATAGGTATGTAGTTATCTGTATTATATCCATTTGTTTACATCATGCCTAAGTATGTTATTGGTGTACCGTACCAGATATTTGGTACTGTACTCAATTTGAGATAAACTATCGCATTGTAAATTAAAGCTAGATCTGGAAGGGGAAATATTTTTTTCTTATAATTTGCGAGCACAAAAGGGATTGTTAGTACCCTTTTAATGTTTACCCAATTATTGCCATGGTTGCGTTTACGCAAATTTTTAAAATATGTACATTTCTTTTAAATAATCAGTTAACAATTTTGATACACTTTCAAATTTATTGCACTAATGAGAGTTTTAACTTTCATTTCAATTTAATTTCTATAATATTTTCTATTATTTAGTGTATATATTTTTATGAATGTATACGTACATTATTTATAATTCAACTATTAGGAAAGCAACAACAATTAAGGCCGAATTGTCGAGCATTTTGCACTACACTCAAACTATTTTCACAATTCATTCAACAACGGAGCTTGAAACATACACACTACAAAAATGATATTTTGCACGAAGGTAGTTTAAATAAAAGGTAGTTTTATGAAAAAAAAAATATGGCAACATTTTAGGTATTTAATTTTGAGCTAGGAAATGGAATTTGGAACATATATACAGTGAGTGATATTTGTGTTAAGTAAGCTTATAGCGATTTGACAAATATATTTGATTGAGTTATTAAAAAAATACTAACAGGTAGTTATTCCTAAAGCTCAGGCGAGAAAAATGTGGTACAGTGGAGGGTTCTATCAGCACCCCAACTCAAGTTATATCAAGTTAAAATGAGTAGCTACTATTTTGAGCTATAACTACCCTAAATGATATAACTTCAGAAATATTAGTTATAGCTAGAAAACCCACTTTCAATATTTTGTAGACCTTATTTTACTCGCTAGAGTCCGGAATGAGTTTTTTAAGATAAAGTTGAAGAAATTAAGATTGGGGGTCTTCATAAGCCACTGACCTATCAGAGTTGTAATATGAAGTTATTTATCGCACTTACTTTTTGTATGGTTTTTTTAACTCAAAAATGTTCCTAGAAAATGTAATTCAATGTATACCAAAATATTTAGACTATAGGTATTCTTCTTAATCTTTAATTTTTATTTTGGTTTAAGGTATATGCGCAGATTTTAGTCACAAATGAGCTTTGCAACTGACTTTTTTCAACAAATAACAATATTCAGTTAAGAAATTATTTATAGATTAGATGAACCCCGTAGCTGCCACAAAAATGCATTCACTTACGTTTGGTGGGCCCTCATAGAATAAAAGGTAAAATCAAATCCTTATTTTATAAATGTGAGGGATGTATGTTCATAATGTACGTATGTACATACATTTCGTGTTAGTTATAATGTTGCATTCACCAATGCACAACACCAACAACGTTTCATCAACAAGTATGTTTATAGGTAGGTACATATACGTAAGACAAATGAAATATTTTTTTCAAGAACGGATACTTTATAAAACTTATACATCCGGGTAGTTGTTGATGCCAAAACTGTGCACAAGCATTTCATTTTAACGGAACTTGGTGACCAATAAAATTCGAAGTTAAGTCGTCGCAATTTCCGTACAGAAAATAAGTGTCATCTGATATATCAATTTATTGTTTTGTTTACGCTGCGAAAAATTGAAACACAGTTAACAACACTTCTTATAGCATAATATAGCAACATATCTATGTGCATAATGTTCATGTGTACCTACATACCTGAAAAATCATTGCTCGTGCCTTATCTTTACAATATCAACTTTAATAAGGTAGCAGCAAAATAATCCAGCACCACTTACAAATTGAATGTTTGAAGTGTATAGCTAACTGATTCTTCGGAAAGAAAAATAATAACATAAATCCTTTAGCGAGGATATACACAAGATCAACATTTTATGGGAAAATTAAAGAAAATAATAAAAAAGAAATAGGAGAATGCATATTCGCTGTAGACACTTGGAAGACTCACGAATAAAGTGGCATTTGGGAAGTTTCAGAAACCCCGCTCCCAACTTTTAACAAACTTTTAAATTTTTTTAGCTTTATATTTTTTTTCCTTTGGCTAAAACTTTGCAAATATTTCTTTTGCATTTAGGAAAAAAAGGATAAACTATATCTAACATTAATATACGAATGGTGTGAGAGAAAAATAGGTTTCTTCAAAGGAACTTTCTTTTGCAAATGCTGTGGGGACGTAGTTCTTTTCTGCAGCTTTATTTCTCCGCCCGTTAACTTGCTCCTTTCTGTCATAATTCATTATGAAAAGTAGAGCACTATTAAATAAGTTTTTCTCATGAATTTTGATTAGGTACCTACATATCCTTGAATGTATCAGTCACAGGGATTTAGCTGGTTAAATTTCAGGGTATTTCAATGCTTATTCTTAAAAGTATTCCAATCATTTTTTTTAAAGTGAGATATTTTCAATGCATGGTTTTGTGTTATTTACATAGGTACCTACAGAAACGAAGCGTGTCTAAATGTCATAAATAAATAGATATGTTATGTACAAGGAAGGCGACAAAATAATACATAATATTTCAACAAGCTCATTAATAAGAATATGTTATGTTTTTTTAATAATAGTTTAAGAGATAAGAAACGAGAGATTTCTGAAGTTATACTTTGTTAACGTGTGAGGAAACAATTTTCATTGTTACGCAAGTCGAAACCTTTTGCTGAGACTAGGTGTTTTTTAATATGCGTCATCCTAAACCTATGCATTAATGTATGCTTAATTTTGTACCACTAATTTTACTGAATTTTATAAATTTTCTTCTCGAGATATAACTTAATAATAACGAAGTGGCTTGCTTCTTAATTTAAGTGTGGCCAACGGTTTTTCTCTAAGTTTTCCAGCTCTATTGAACCCAAATATGTTATGTTTACTCTTCTACTTTGAATAAAGCTGTATACGTTTCGTTAAATAGTTCAATCATATGATCATATGATTAAAAATAACCAGTTAACAGTATTAACTTCAGACAGATATATCTGTAAAAACAATTGTCAGAATGCAGACTGTGAGGGCATTTTTTGAGCTGAATTTGTATGACATACAAGCTTCAACAACGTTACGAAATTGTAGAAGTTCGGTTCCCAAATGATGGTTCTGTTCGCTAATTGTTAGCCTTTTTCAAACAAAAAATTTTTTTTTGTCATATACTATGGTATCGATAAGAAGAGTGCGTACTGAATGATATATGATATATAAGAATATTGATTGAATGAAATATAAGTGTTGAAGTAGATCCAAATGTATCGATGGTCCGTTCACTTTATGGAAAAATTTACGTTATTGATTTAAGATATTGGTTTGAAGGCTCGTGCAACACTTGATGCCGAGTGACCATCGTTGCGTTGAAATTTCAGAGAGCGGGCCCAAACCCAACTGACATTAGATCTACTCAAAAGCATGAGGACATACGGCCACAAATCTTTGAAAAAGATCCAGCATCCAGTGAGCATATGCCCGAAGTTGTGTCTATAAACTAATTGTAGAATGCATATTCTCTTGATTGAACACAAATAAATGGCTATTTAATAAAATTTATTTGCTCGTGTATACAGCACTTACACTTATTTGGAGTTGAGGGCTCAGTTCAGATGGCTAAATCTATGTAGATGATACGTTTTTGTTTGGCATCTACGGCACAGATGAGAAATTAACCAGATAGTCAACTTCCGAGAGAGTCTCTTAATTCACCCTTAAACGTAGGCTCAGCTGTTTTCATCCAGACTTATATGCGCTCTTACGTGCAAATCAAATGAAATGCAATTTTTAATAGCTCACAATTTGGGTGTGTATAATAAACAACTAAAATATGCGGTAAATATGGATTTTTAACAACATACTTATTACACCACTAATAACATTATAACATATAAAATGTCAAGCAACTTGGCGATATGCTAATAAGTTTTATTTTGAATTCTATCAAGTAGCTTCAAATGTGTTATTGGTGCACCTAATCAAATATGAGCGTGGTACTCCAATTTCTTTCGCCGCTTGAGGAAGCTTAGACATTTCACAGCGACGTCGAATATGTGGTCATTCCAACGAAGTTTGTCGTCGATGCAAGTGCCATCAATGGATAATGGCAAAGTATTGGGGTTTCGCTTTAATGACAGAAGACAGCATTGTATTTTGGAAGGATAAAATTATACTGTATTGGTTTCATGGTGGCTTCAAGGCCAGAATTAAATGAGCTTAACATACGTTACCGTTCAAGCTCCACACCCGAAGATGAGGGACGTGAATCATAAAATTAATATGCGAAGCTAAGGGTACTGTCATCAGCAAAGGAATGGATTGGATTAGAAGTGACATACAGGAGGTCATTGATAAAAATAAGAAAGATAGTCGGAGAAAAAAAATATTCTTGAGGGACACCAGCATTTATTTGGTGAGTTGAAAACTTTAAACTGTCCAAAACAACTTGTATTGAATGGTCCGAAAGGTAATTTCTAATCCATTGAAGAAGGGTAACATCGATCCCAAATGCACGCATTTCGACACATGCCAAACTCTGTCAAATGCCTTTGAAATATCAAGCGAATCGACCTTGCTTTCACCATCATGGTAAATAGATTGGTTTCACTTTTCGGTTAGATATGTCATCAAAGGAAGATTCGCCTTTTTTGGAACGGGCTGGACATGCTGTTTTCCATCTTTTCGGAAAGAGCCCTGAAGAATAGGACAGATAAAAAAGCTTTCATGCTAAGTATAAAAATGTACCTAAATACTATTCGTGAAATTTTTAATAATTTTTAAATCTCAGTACTTTTTGTGGCTGACTTGTAAGGCAAAAGCTATTTTTGTACAAAAGAACTTGGCTTTTCCTTAACATTTATGTTTTTGATGTGATATATAAGTATTTAATAAACCAATTCAAAAATATTTGCTATCAATGTTCTACACTCAAAGGTTACTAACTTAGTAAAATTTATGCAATAAAACAATACAATATATTAATTTCTATCATTGTATTATACGTTTCCATCCATCCAAGTAGGTATGAGTACATTTTGGGTGCAGTGGCTTAATGGTTAAGTGCGGTGGACCACTAAGCGAGGAGTCGCTGCGAACGGTGCCAGACTCCACCATTTATCGTATTTTTATGAGTTTTGGGCTTACAAATTACTTTTTGAGCACAAAAGCATAAAAATCGTAGTGTAATAAATTTTGCGGTGGTGCAAACAAAAAGTCCAAGAAAGCGACGCTGAAATTTTGTGTTGTCCAAAATAATAAATTGAAGTATAATAACGTTCTTCGGTGTTTTTTTTTCAACAAAATCGTATTTCCACGATTTTGAAAGCTAGAAATTACGATTTCTACGGTTCAAATCCCGGCCTGTACCACAGTAAAGTTCTCATTCGCTGCCCTACATCTTGCGAACGTCTGACAGAATCTCCTCAAAAATAAATTGCCGTTCGAATTTCGTGTCAACAATATTACTTCGCACAAACAATGGTTGGAGAAGCTAGGCTTTAAAGGCCCTGTATGAGCCATTTACGTCTAATTTTTATTTTTCATGACATTTATTACTCTTGGATATTTGTCAGAAGTTCGCAAGAGGTGGGGCAGCGAATAAAACTTAAACCGCTTCTATTGATTGATTGGGAGTACTAGAGCACTGTTTTTTCAAATGAAATATCTTTGTGAATATTAACCCTATGGCTATAAAATACACTGCGTTTTAAAACCCTAAGTTTCTAGTTTGAAATCTTCTAGCAGAACATTGTTGTAACCTATAGTTACTATCGAAATTAAAGGAAAATTTTGTTTTTATTTAAATGTATTTAAATGTCAATATGTCTATAATTATTTGAGATATCCCACTTTGAAAGGAAAAGTATATTCTATTTATTTATTTTACACACTTTTTAAAATACTTTTAGCTACTCAAAATTACTAAAAACTGTTTAAAACTGTTTAATAGCTCCAAAATCTTGTTAAATTGAGTGGTATAGAGGGAGTTAAAGTTACGAAATTATGCCCAAATTTCTCTGGTCACTTTGTAAAAAAAATTGTTAGCTATCCTACTATATGTTGTTATGATACATACCTTAATATTATGTAACCAAATATTTGCAATTCTATTCGTTTAAACATTGTTGTAAGCATCCATAGTTTCTTATGCCTGCAAGAAAACCACTGTTTGTTTGTACCTTGCAAAATATAGGGCCTGCAATCAAAATCTTACATTTTCTACCAACATTTCAGTCCTTGTGACTGTCTACTAAGGATTGTCTACTTTTTACCTAGAGGTCACCTAACAACATACCAACTTCCTCAACTTAAAATGCATAAATTGGATGAGGGTATTGTATCGGGATACGGTATATTATGTTTTTTATATACATACCTCTCACAAGATATAATAAGAATGAGTGTGCCTCTTTATTTCTTTAACTAATTTATATTTAAATTTTTCTGATATGTTATTTATCTGATTTGTGAAACATTTTAAAAGTAATACGAAGACTTTACTTATTGAAAAATGTTTTAACTACATGCTTTAGCCAATATGAGTTAAATAGCGAGTAGGGATTTTTTATTGTAAGTCTGTTACAATTTGTTTGACTTTGCTATTAAATATTTATACTTCATTTATATTTATATATAATTCGCTTTAAAATCTTTCCTTTAAATAAAATTTGCAATTGCCGTCGTAAAAATTTAAATGACATTTACAAAAAAAATTTGTATGCCTACGTATTTACTGTGATACCGAAGTTTCAAACATATTTGTCCTCAAAGCTCTATTTGCTTATATTTTTTACCCAAACAGATTTGCGTCACTTGAGGGCGATTTAATTATATCTTCCCTCTAATCAATAAGAATTGAAACACAAAGAGAAATAAAACTGAAGCATTCAGCTTGAATAGGGTGATGTTATGAAAAGATTTGCAGATATATTTATTTTATATTGGGACTATATATATTCACTTAGGTGCATAAATTTGATATTTTAATATGAAATAATATTGACAAAAAAACCTTTTGTTTATTTGACTATAAATTAAGTTACAAACAAATGTGAGAATAATATACTTTCATTGTACTTTTAGATCCAAATAATTATTTAAATACTTTGTGTCTATTATATTGGTGCATCTTCTGCAATAGTTTTAATTCATATATAACATTATATTTTACATATTATACAATTAAATTATTGTAAATAATGACATAATTATATCAAAATTATCTAAAAAATAAAACAATTAAATGTTATTATATTATGCAGTGCGAATATACATTTTTTATTTTCGTATATCGTACTTTCGTGTGTTTAGTAAATTTTCCATTTAAAATTTTTAATAAAATTTACAAATGTATATAAAACAACTGCTCTTTGATTTATTGAATTTGCTAGGACCATGACTATTCAGCAACCAACTAATTCTTTGTAATGCATTTTGGTGTAGGAAAAGACTTGAATAATCCATATATCAAATACTATTAAGAAATTCGCTTACAATTTTGTTAAACATGTATAACCTAATATCAAAAAGCCAAGCAATTTTTAAGTTTCAGTATTTTAATACTATTTAAATAATTGTTTGATTATCCTGCTCTAAGAAGAAAAACAATTCGCAAAGAACAAAATCGAAAAACACAGACTAAAGTTTTTAGCTCGAAATGCAATTTTTAGTTAAGCAAATCTTTTTGTTTTTGACAAGCATATTTTATTATACTTATTTATATTAGATAAATTTAGTTTTAATATTATTCTGGGGACATTTTTATGGATATCGTGGCAAAACAAAGCGATAGAATTTAGAAAATATTAAATCAGCCGAATATATTTGCTTATATGTATGTAGCAACACTTCGACAATGGAGATATAAACAATCTATTCCTCTAATGTACATATCGTATACATTTATATGGACATTTTATATACATACATACATATCTATAAATGTTTTGCATGTAGGTTTTGGTAATATGTGTTTTTCAATTGTAGCAGCCAACATTAAATCAATATTCTTCATAAAATGAATACCCTGTATATACACATAGATTGGCACAAAATCAGGAACTCACCATTATCTCAATCGAACCATTATGTGCTGTCTGGTTATTGTTACTCTCAGTTGCTTTGTGCCTCTCATTTATAGAGGGGAATAAGGGATGCTCTGAATTGGTAAAATGATTGGTATTGTCAAACGGAACGTTTGAATAACTTTAGGATTCAGAACAGAAATCGGAAGCTCAAGTAATGATTCAAAGGATTCTAAATTGTTTTTTTGCGATTGTTTTTTTTTTATTTTTTGTTTTAATAATTTCAAATATGAAGGTACATTGACATATTAAACAAAAAGTTGTTGCAATCGTGTTAAAATTGGGTTCTCAAACTGCGATTGTGAATGACCTTCCATTAGGCCCGAAAAACTGTTTTCCTTTAAAGATTTAGACAAATTGTCTGCTGTCAGACCAGTTTAGTCTTTCCATTCACGCCAGGTAAGGCTAGGTTCGGTTGAAGTGACACACTTAGACCAGCATTGATCCTTTGTGATATCACAAGGATCTAGGATAAAGCTTCCCCCTACTCGTTGAACCAATTGGAACTTCTGACGAAGCGAAGTAGACATTTGATGTTAATGTTTGTTAGATCACATGTGTGTTCATAGAAGAAGGCTCCGAGATGAAGCTTTCTTTTCCTGGAGAAAGCAGGGCATACATGTTTCGTCTGCTTAGAGAGCTCAAATTTTTAAAGCGTTTAGATTCAGCTTAGACCAGATCCGTTTTTTAGCTAGACATGTGATACCACTCATGTTTGTTTCTTTCATAGCTCACATGTGTGTTCATAGAAGAAGGCTCCGAGATGAAGCTTTCTTTTCCTGGAGAAAGCAGGGCATACATGTTTCGTCTGCTTAGAGAGCTCAAATTTTTAAAGCGTTTAGATTCAGCTTAGACCAGATCCGTTTTTTAGCTAGACATGTGATACCACTCATGTTTGTTTCTTTCATAGCAGCCAGCCTAAGCGATAATTTACAAAATTAACAATTAACAAAATTTTAAAACACCAGATTTTCGTAATTCAGCTGAACAAGTAGGAGACGCTGTTATGATGTGAAAAAATGTCAAAAATGACAAAGCAGTTTGATAGGAGTTACGCGTGATGTGTCAAAAGAAGCCTATTGAAATTCAAACCTCACGATCAATCTAATGTTTGTTAATAAATAAATAAATTAAACAAAATAAAAAAAACAAAGAAAGCATGAGAAATTCTAGGTATTTGTCCAACTACAAAATCATAAGACAATCGAATTGCATATTAATTGCAAATAACTGTAATCAAATACAGAGGTGCAACTATAGGAGTAAATTTCAGAAAATTTCTTAAAGGATATAAGAGACCGAATGTCCTCTTGACGCACGTTATTTTTCATTCGGTCAGGTCTCTCTGTTATATGTCCGAATGTCCTCTTAAGTCGAGGGGTCTTCGGTTCAAATCCGATCCGTACCGAATAAAAAAGTTTTTACTCGGGTAGGCGCAGTTCGGGACCGGCATTAAACTATCATTCGTGTCAATAAATATAGCTTTGCACACACACATCGGAGAAGCTAGACTTTAGGTCCTATTTAGGGGGTTTACGGCTAATATTTATTTATTTCATTTTTAGATAATGACAAACTTTTGAAGCTGATAACATAAATATTACTTTTTGAGGTCCACAATGGTTGTTAAGGGGTGTTACAACTATGTGTAAAAATTAATAAACCCTAAGAATCAGAAAATAAGAAAACTATTAAAATAGTATTGGCAGGCAACATTTTTGGCAAAACACCTGATTTATAATTGTCTAATTGTAAGTCTAATCTATTACTGTACATACATATATTATTTTGTACTCGACTAGATAGGTAAACTTGTGGTCGCCGTTTGGACTAGAGTATCTTGAATGGTTTCATCGAGAGTATCCCAAATAGTACATACAATACAATGCATAGTAAGTATATTAAGCTAATAAAAATTTGGCAAACTTTATAATATAATGAGACTGATACAAATTTCGGTTCATCTGCTATAAAGAGGAATGCGACTTCATGGAATTAAATTTTATTTGCTTGTGCTTGTGTATACACAAAACCAAAGGATGCCGGATAAGGGAAGGAAAATATTTTCCCGAAAAAGCAATATTTTATCTTATATGGCTTTAATTAAATTAAAAGGAACAACACAAAAAAGGAAGATAATATGACGTTTATTTCTATTTCTTTTTCTCTCCATTCTTTATTTCAAGCGAAAGCTGGGTAAAGGTTATTTGGGGGTATGAATTCTTGTACATGAATACAAACACGTATTTCTTAAAGATGAATTTTTTTTCTCTTTTTAAGGAGTTTTCGGTAGCGCCGGCGGCCATGTATAATAGTCGTAGAATTACTTTTTTGTTGTTAATTCGATAATATATTAAACTTAAATTATTTTTAAAAAATACCTCGATAGATGATTTTCTGATACTGATTTATTTACGAGATAAAAGATTAAAAAAGTTAAATACATATTTTAAAAATAAAATCTACCAATCGGACTCGGCTGGAAGAAGGGCGTAGAGTTGTAGAGGGTATAGAGCAATCTTCACATAATCGGTAATTATTTTGTTTCGCTCAACCTGCGTAGTTTCGCCCTGACGGTCAAAAGCAAAAAAAAATTAGAAATCCGATATTCACAAAAATTTAATAAATAACATTAATTGAAGACTAATCCATTCAAAGAAACAAGACAGAATACGCCTTTTAACGCTTTTAGCTCGAGAATGAATGAAGGACATGTTTAAATGAAAGAAGAACATTGTTTATGTAAGTCGTGGGAAATTTACTTTAGGAAAAAGCAGTTCTGCAGTACAATTTCGTAGGAATATCCATTTACCTTAATTGTTTTCCTTTAAAATTTGAACATCAAATGTGTCATATTATATCTAAATATTACATTATCATGTTTTCAAGTAATACCCTTTAAATTCAAAGTCTTTAGGCATTGAGAGTACTACAGTTCTTAAATGAAAACCTAAACGAAAATAAGAGGGACAAGTATTTCTTTATTGCTTAGAATTGGAATCTTCATTCAGACCGAGTTTAACCCGCCTGAGAGGATTACTAGTCTATGCTTCCAGTGTGATAATGTTTTTTTCGAGAATCGTTTTCTTATTTTGCTCCGCTTATGGGGTTTCGGATAAATCACTACGGCAAAGCTAGTACTGTTACGTTTATGTGATCTGACTCGAATTTTTGGAAACACGTGCATGCTACTATAATTTATTTTTTCTGACGACACATTGCATGTATTCTGAATACTATAATAAGAAGAATAGAATGACGAATGGCCAAACGAACAGACATAAGAATTAGGTGCATAAAATTAGAACAAATACATTATATTATATTCGTAATACAGTTAATAATGGAAGTAAACAAAATTCTTTAAAATGTTTTTTTTTTATTTTTTAGACTACTTGTAGACATCGATGGCAAGAAAGCGAAAATGTTACTATGAGTGGTTTAATCTATTGGTTCTCACCTGGATAATTGTTTCCGACATATGCTTAAACGGTACGTATAATGGAGTACACAATCGTACAATTTGAATATTTTACTTAAATCTATGGATTTGTGTTTTGTAAGTAACTATATGAATCAGCGCTACAAAATAATTTTATACATACATATATTGTAACAGCAAAACTTTTTTATAAATACATATACTCAAACTTTGAGATTTGTTATCATCCGTATGTTCGCAATTTATTAAGGGACACGTCAGTGCCCAGCCAAGATATTTGGCACTACACCTCTATTTACAGGAACCGACTCAGGCCATTTTTAGTCCCGTCTAACATCGCTTACAACAAAGCTATAGTCAGGATTAACTGGGACGCACAGTAGTAGGCTCTATACCAAATTTCGACTGTTTAACATGAGCAGTTCCTGTGTTACAAGGCCCCAAGATTAGCAAAAAAAATAACCCACTGAATTACTGACAGATCATCAAAACTATGCAGCACTTCCAATTATCGTAGCACATTGAATTTTGGCACAGTCGTAGGATTTGCAGAGTAAAGCCGGGGAATCTAACATTTGTGATTTTCCATCCAGGGGGCGTGGTAGCCAAAAGGCGTACAATTATGATTTTGTACATGAGGATTGGCTTTCAAGAACAAACACGGAAAAAATAAAATATTGTTTATTTTTGAGTAGCCGATCCTTTTCTTTAACTCGGCCCCCAAAAGACTTACAAATTTGATTTTTTACAAGAGGGTTGATTTTAAGTACAAACTCAGAAAATAATAAAATATTGTTTATTTTCCATTCAGGGGCGAAAATGAAACACCGAAGCAAATAAAAACTGTGTATATTCCAAAAAAAAAAAAGGCGCGGCAATTGTCCATATATTCAACTCATTCAACAGTTACGTGTCGGTAGTTGTTTTTAAGGCAAACAAGGATCTATAAAATATATATTATATTTTCCTCGAAAAAGGGCGTTTCTTTTCGGTCAACATCACACAAAACATAAATGTTAAAGAATAGCCAAGATCGGTTATACAAAAATCGTTTTTGACTTAACAAGTCAGCCACAAAAAGTACAGAGATCTAAAAAAAAAACGCTAAGTTGGTGTTTTAATTATTAACAATCTATTGTGGATTGTGAGTAAAGTGTGACAGTTCGCGGCAAACATTTTTGAATTCGCGGTGAAATTGTTATACTCTTAAATTTAGCTATTTAAATCAATTTAAACTCAGATTTTTTAAAGAAGATGTTAGATCAACTAAATATAATGCTTTTTTGGTATAACAAATAGAAATTTACGATTCATAAATACATTGACCATAACTCATGTGAATAGTCCTTAAAGTGGAAGGGGTATGTATGATCAGTGGCGACGAGTGCCTAAAATATATTTTATATCAACTTAGTAGTAAAAATTCCTCACACCACTCCACTAAAAATACAACTTAATGCAATATTTGTATACACATCAGCGTTGCGAAAAACACGTTTTGGGGCGTTTTTAGTATTAAACTAAACAAAACATTAAGTATAATTCACTGCGCAACCAATTCATTATGGAAACCAAATCAGAAAATCCAAATGTAATGTGCATCTGCCTTTGCTGTGCTTGTTGAACCGTTCCCAAAATTTGCATGTTGATCAGCTTGCCTGATTTCCGAATACACGAACGATCACATTCGTTTGGCCATTGAATCGAAATCTTAAAAACGTAAATATTTTCCAAAGCGTTTGAAAATGAAGATGAAATCTGTATACTAAACACTCAAAAATTAAAAGACATTAACTAAATAAAACTATTTTTATATTAAGTGCTCACAAATTAAAAGACACAAACCAAATTAAAATTTTTTAGCCTCTACGCAAGGTGTATACGTTTCATAAAAACAAACGTTAATAAAGGGTGATCCATTTCGAGGTTCCGGAAAATTCAAATTTAATGGAGAATGTTTATTATCATTTGAAAGAACATTCTTTGGCATTTATTTTTTGAAGATTATGTCTATCAAATGTTGGCCGTTGCTACGTCGCAGATGGTCCATCCGTTGAGTCCAATTTTCGATCACTCGTTCGAGCATTTCGACTGGTAACTGGCGAATGACACGCGTGATGTTTTCCTCCAAGGCCTAAATCGAAGCGGGTTTGTCGGCATAAGCTTTTGACTTTACATATCCCCACAGGAAAAAGTCTAACGGTGTGATATCACACGATCTTGGTGGCCAATCGACCGGCCCGAAACGTGTAATTATGTGCTCACCGAAATGTTCTCTCAATAAGTCCATTGATTGATGCGATGTGTGGGAAGTGGCGCCGTCTTGCTGAAACCAAATGTCGCCGAGATCACGAGCTTCAATTTCAGGCATCAAATAGTCGGTTATCATGGCACAATAACGCCATGTCGCCATTGACGGTTACGTTCGCACCGGCATAATTTTTAAAGAAATATGGACCGATTATTCCACCGGCCTACAAACCACACCAAACCGTTGTTTTTTCTGGATGAAGTGGCAGTTCTTCAATCTCTTCAGGTTGCTCTTCGTCCCAAATGCGGTAATTTTGTTTGTTTACATACCCATTGAGCCAGAAATGGGCCTCAAAGCAAAATTGCCGCATTTGGAGTGAAGATCAGCCAGAAGCATTGCAACAGCTACCAATGCATCCCGAAAAAGCCACTGTTTGGTGCGGTTTATGGGCCGGCGGCATTATTGGGCCATATTTCTTCAAAGATGATGCGAATCGCAGCATTACTGTCAATGGTGAACGCTACCGAGCGATGATAACAAACTTTTTTTTGCCCGAAATGGAAGTTCTTGACTTGCATGATATGTGGTTTCAACAAGACGGTGCCACATGCCACACAGCACGCGAAACAATGGCGCAATTGCGAGGCGAGTTTGGTGAACAGTTAATTTCACGTTTCGGGCCGGTCAATTGGCCGCCTAGATCGTGCGATTTGACACCATTAGATTATTTTTTGTGGGGGTATGCCAAGGCTAATGTGTATAGGGACAAGCCCGCTTCGATTGACGCACTGGAAGCCAACATCCATGCATTCATTCGTGAGATACCGGCCGATATGTGTGAAAGAGTATGCCAAAATTGGACTCAGCGGATGGGCTACCTGAGACGCAGCCGCGGTCAACATTTGCATGAAATTATCTTTAAACATTAAATTGCAAGGTTCAAACTATCGATTCAAATAAATATTTCATTCATTTTTTCGAATTTTTTGTGTTTTTTTTTTAAAAAAAGTTCTAAACCTCTTAAAAAATCACCCGGTAGAATCTCTTCATGAATAATGAAAATTAAGAGTTTAGGGCGATTTCCAGTTGGCCCAATGGCTCTATCGGATACATTTTGGAGACGCTTATCCACATTTCTCATTTCCCTCATTCCTTTCATTCATTTCCATAATAACAACGATCCTCGTTGAACGAATAATTTGAACGACTTGGTACCCTTTTTGTTTTCTATATGCTTTCAAAGGATACTATTTCGTTGCTGAATGGTTTGAACGAGTTGGGTAGATACATACATTGGTTGAGTGGGAAAAACCTCTCTGGCAGGTAGTAAAACGGTCCTCGTTTATAGTTAATGTGATCGAAATGGTCCCTATGATCCGCAACTTTTTTATATTCTCTCTATTCTTTCAATAGATACATTTCTTTGCCGAATGGTTTGAACGATATGGGTAGATACACATATTGGGTATAGTAAGCAGGCAAATTATTTTTGTTTTGGTAAAGTGGTGCATAAAAGGGATGTACGCGTTGGAAAATTGTAAATAGGTATAAGGAATTACTAAAATAAGTAGAAAGTGTGAATATTTGGCGAATATTCAAATAATATCATCTGAAAGTTAAGCGTTCCTGAACGAGATGAGCAATAGGATTCCTCGTCACTGGTTCTCTTCTGTTGTGATCATAGCCTCGTCGATAAAATGAAAAAAAGAGCCTTATAAATATTTTCACTACAACTTATTATATCTGTTCTAAAAAATATAATATTCTCAGATTTAAGTTAATCCGAAATTTTATTTGTCGTTCTAATTTTTACGAATTTCACGGCTATTGAAGAACAGGCGAAACTAGTTGGCCTAGAAGTAAACGAGGACAAGAATATGGTATCATCAAAAAAACAATTATCTGTCCACCGACTAGGACAAAATGTCAATGTTGGTAGCAGCAACTTCGATGTAGTTAAGGAGTTCATCTACCTCGGGGTAAACATCAACTCCACAAATGACATCTTAGTGGAGATCCGTCGAAGAATTACTCTAGGAAAACGCTGCTACTTTGGTTTGAAAAAACCTTCGACGGATATTTGGTCCTGTGTGCGAGGAGGGCGAATGGAACTCTATGAGCTGTACAAAGATGTGGTCCAAAAAGCCAAAAAAACGTCAACTACATTGGCTCGGCCACATCGAGCGAATGGACAACAACGCTCTAGCCAAGAGGATCTTCGAATCCCAGCCCCAGGAAGGCCGAACCTCCGTTTTAAAGACCAAGCTATCGCGGATGCCTGAGCTCTTGGTCTGTACAACTGGAAGCAGCGTGCCCGGGATCGCGGAGGATGGAAGGCTGCTTTGTTTGTTTGTGAAAGAATGTTGTCACACAAGCGAAAGCAGCGGCTGTTGTGGTGTTAATTGCTTTAAAGAAAAGAAATCAAATTGAGCAAAAACATTAGGAAATGCTACAGTCTTGAAGCGAACAGTACGATACCCTATCCTTATCCCTATGAACCTCAAAGAAAAAATCATTTAGAAGATGGTGGATAAAAAAAAACGCCAAAAAGTGGGCGCGGCCAAAAACTTTGTATGGCCGATATATTGGAAAAAATATTGGCTAAATATATTGTTAAACATGTTTCAAAATCATTACTTATTTATTATATAATTCGGCAATAAACTTTCTTAGGTAAATGTGTATTTATTATATTGATTAAGCTAATGTGAACACTATTTATGTATCTACATATAGATCGGTAGGGATTAAAAAATATTTAAAATATAATAAATAATTTTTGTTTCATTAGATCTTCTTTTCTCTCTTTCTTTAGAACTATTAAGATTTACAAAATTAATTATTTTATAGTTATCATTTTGCATTGTTTATATATATATTTTATTGAAATTGTTAATTTTCTTCTCTTTTTTCTTTAGATAAAAAGTTGTTTCCTTTTAGCATTTTTAAATAGTAATAGTGTTCAAATAATATATGTATAATGGAATAAAAAAACAATGTAAAATACAAATGTATAAAAAATATCGACAAGAAACTGTTATATTTAAAATATAACTAGACGTGTTTCTTTTAATAATACATTTTTAAGCTTCTTTCAGTTGGAATATGTCTGCTTTTTAAAATAACTAAGTAATTAAGTAAAATTTCATTACCACGACAATCGATTCTAATAACTGGATTACTGCGTTTTATCATATAAATAATTGCTTTTCTAAAAATTAAATATTCAAATTCTACTACGCAGAAAATTGATGAACAAAATTTCTATATATTGTGAGTAAATATGTCGAGCTTTCTTGTCATTCGTTCAGTGTAGGTGAAGTGGATAAGACATCGTTCTTCAACACTTCTATCCGATTCTCTTGCAACTTCATCAACAATACTCGCAAAGCTATGGGGCGGAATATACAATTTGTTGGAGGCTTAATCATTAAGTAATTTAATTTTCATCCTCAAATGAACATTCAAAACTAGTTCAACACCAAAGTTAAAGCTGTAGAGCAAACATTTAATGAGAGGATAACTTTATGTTCGCACGTAACAACAGAATCTTTAAAATGGAAAAACATTATGACGACAATTAAAACTGCCAATTGATTTATTTGTACCGCAAAATATATCAAGTAACTAAGATCTACGTGGCTCTCATTTCCTTACCCTAAGATTTAATGGATATCTTTTTAAGACTGTGCACGCTAACACTAAAATCAACCAAGGCTTTCTATATTTTCCACGTGAAAAAGTCATCGAGCAGTCCAATAATAATTGTAAAACCTCCGCAAGCATATATAAAGAACCACTTATTGATTGCTACTGCAAACACTTTAAGACAAACGGATGTGTCTCTGTGTTTAACTGCAGAAAAATTGTGCGAATGTATGAGCATTTGAATAAACATAACCATTCTCTGTTCAATAAAGTTAAAGAATTAAGACAGTCTGCGTTTACAAGAAGCAACAGAGATTTTGAGAGAGAAAAAAACAACATGCAATGCAACAACAACGTCTCTGGCTAAGCAAGACGCTCCTGCCGCAGTTAATGTAGCTCTTGTCCTAACAGATTTAATTGTTCTTTTGTAATCCGTCTCTGTTTTTTGTTGTTATATTTTACCCCCTGCAAATTTATGAATGAGTAAGATCCCTTAACTAGATTTAGTTCATATTAATGGTTGCTTTAATCTAACCTATCTAAAAAAAAATAATTGCTTAAGTACCTACTTTTGTGATAAAATTGTACTAAGTTCTATTATTACGCAATGGGCACCATGTTCATAAAAGACATTACTGTTAAAGAAAACTAACATAAAAAGTGGGTGCGGAACACAAAATTGTATGTGTCAAACTTGTTAAGATTGTCAGTGTCTAATATTTTGCGGAGATCCTATCCCCTCAAATTCGCAAATTTTAGCTTTAAAAGTAGGTATATTGTAAATAGTAGGCATATTGAAAACAAATTGCAATTGAACATTTCGAGTCTTCCAGATTTCAGCATTCTAGCTCAAAATACGGAAATTGCTTATTCGTCATAACCTTTAATGCATTCACAAACTATGTGTTAAAATTAATTTACCCTTAGGTAAGGGAAGTTGTGGCCGGTTGCATTTTTTTTTGTATACGACACCCATCCAAAAAATCGCTTCTTAATGTCCGTTCACCTCAAGTTTTATGGTTTTACGATAAACAGCCTAAATGTGCATTGTTTATCAGTTTGTCCGGACTAACTTTTTAAAATTTTTATAGATAAATTATTCAACTCAAAATCTACATACTCGTAGAGCTTTCCGATTGATAATCGAATCGAATTGAATTTTTACATTGTGTAAAATTGAATTACGACAATCATTTTAATATATGCCAGGCTGGAATTCGGCCTACAACTATAAAAAGAAATCGCCCTTTTTTAATGTACACTGTACTGTATTCACCATTTTATTGCGCGTAACACCTACATATGTAGACTTTTATGTGGTACATTGATTTCAAATTAAAATTGCAAATGCAGAACAAAAGGCAAGCTGCTGTTGCCGTTGGTACCTTCCATATCTACCTGAACAAATTCGGTAAATCATTAATTAACTTACCATCGCGCCTGCGATGTATTAACAAGGGTACGCAGGAATACCATGTCAATATTTAACGTTGCTCGCCTTCCAAATAACAATTTTAACGCATATCTATAGTACTTAGATAAAACATCAACATCTCAATTAAGTTATATACATTGAAGTATTAAATAAAAGCAAACGATGGTGCACAAATTACTTTTGTTATGGTGACGAAAAAAGATAAAAACAATAAACTGAATGAAATTGTTATTCCCAAGTTGGTCAATATGTATTGATTAATGCAGTAGTAAGATACAGCGATAACGCTTCCCAAAGGTTATGCATTATCACTTCACCCTTTAAAGAATTGGATTGTCTTCTTTGCTTTTGCATTTGCAAGATTTTAAATTTAGCTGCATAAATGTATGATCAGACGGTCATCCAAACTTGATCAGAAAACTTATTTAATTCAGACGGGATAACCACTTTAGGAAACGTGGGCATAGTGACGTCATGATGTCATCCGGCTGACCGTCTGATCGCACAAACTGTATAAACATTAAAATAAGTACACTTCAGCGATGTATTCAAGGGTGATTTGTTAGATATTATTAATTTCTTGTTTACACATGAAAATTAAAAAAAAAAAATTTTTTTCCGCCCACTTTTTGGGGGCGTTTTTTCAAAAAATCTTTTGTTTTATAAATTTCATAGAATGAAATAATATGCTATCCATCATGTTTCTTACGCTTTTTTCTTTGTGGCATATATGGATATGGATAGGGTATAACACTGTTAGCCCCAAGCGGACTGTGGCCTTTCCTTTTTATACCCTATCCTAAGGGTATATTAATTTTTACACACAGTTTGTAACACCCCTTAATAATCATCGTAGACCCATAAAAGTATATATGTTTATGATCAGGACCAAATCCTAAGACTATCTAGTCTAATGTCCGTCCGTACGCAATTTTTAGGCCTTTAAAATTAAGCTAAGAAGCTGAAATTTGGACCACATATTCCCTAGGGCTCCGAAATTATTAAGGGTAAAGTTTTTTTGAATACGCCCACTGCCACGCCCACAATTTAGAAAAAAACGTTTTAAGTCTAAAGTTAGAGAGATAGAGTGTTACATCATTCACAAGATATGTAGGCACTGCCCCCCTTTATAAGTTTGTCATATCAAGTTTTTTGCCACGCCTACTTTTTGTGGGCGTTTTTTTTTTTACTAAAATGATGTTTTCTTCGAAAATTATCATAGAAAGCAAAAAAATTTTTAACAAGATATTTACCCTAAGTTTTTCCCAGCATATCGCTCATACAAAGTGTTTGGCCACGCCCACTTTTTTGGGGCGTTTTTTCAAAAAAACTTTTTTTTTTAATTAATAGAATGGAATAAAATCTTCTTAATCCTTTTTTCTTTGGGGCATATAGGGATATGGATAGGGTATCATACTGTTCGCCCCCAGCGGACTGTAGCCTTTCCTTATGTTTTTTTGTCTTTTTAATTTTAAAATGTAAACCAGAAATTAATAATATCTAACAAATCTCATTCTCTTATATGGCTGTTCGACTGCATCAAACTCGCTTCGGTATTCGATTCGTTCCACATATTCATCCTTGTAGCTTATCGAAGAAAAATTCAAAGCAACAAAGCTAGTTGCAACTCGCAAGTTTCTTCCTCTTATTCTCCTTTTGTGTGTTTCCTGCTCTTGCAAATGTGATAATCTAGCGTATCACAACCGATCGGGAATTATGAATGTGTTATAGAGTTATTCGCTCCTATTACGGTTGTCAAATAAAAATTTGTACATACGTATTTGAGAACATGATGGTTGGGATTTTTTCATCCTATACAATTTGTAAGAAAAAACAATTTTTTTAAAAACGCCCCCAAAAAGTAGGCGTGACCAAAAACTGAAGTGGTGATATACTAGAAAAAATATTGCCTAAATATTTTGTTATACTTTTTTCCTTCGTTTTCTATACAAATTTCCTTTGCAAAAACCTTATATGACAAACTTGTGAAGGTGTTCAGTGTCTTTTGTTGGGGTTCTAAGCCTCTATCTTTTCTACTGCAGCATTAAAACAGTTGTTTAAAATTAAAAAATTGTGAGCGTGACAGTGGGATTATTTAAAAAACGTTAACACTTTACCATTTCGGAACTTTAGGGAGGATATGTTCTTCCTAGCATATATTTAAAGACCTCAAAAGTTAATACGGACGGAGGCACGGACATTGCTAAATAGTCATAGGCTTTGGTCCTGATCATAAATATATATACTTTTGGGGGTCTACGACGAATATTAAGTGGTGTTACAAACTGTGCGTCAAAATTAATATACCCTTACGACAGGGTATAATAAAATATTGTTTATTTTCCATTCAGTAGCCCCCATTTTTCTTAACTCATCCCCTGAGAGACGTACAATAATGATTTTTTACACGAGGGTTATGTTTTAAAAAAGAAAAAGTAAAACAATAAAATATTGTTTATTTTCCATTTAGGGCCGTGGTAACCGATGTCTATAGTTGTTTTTAAGGCAAATAGGGATCTGTATGCAAATAACAGATTGTATTTTCCTCGTTTAAAAAAATCTTTGTAGTTAGTATTGAAAACTTTGCAAAAAGTATTGAAATTACACCAAAAACATAAATGTTAAAGAATAGCCAAGTTCTTTTATACAAAATTTGCTTTTTACCTGAACGCCAAGTTTGTGTTGTAATTATTAAAAATTTCACAAATAATATTTATATTTTTATACTTAGTTATAAATTGTAGGTACACATTTTAATATATTTTAATATTGTATTTAATTTTTCAGCACTCTGCTTAAAGGACCTGAAAATATTTGTCCCAGAGGCTGTTATAATGGGAAACGCTGCAACATTGTCTTGTCAATATGACTTGGAGCAGGTATGTAATTAAATGCTGTTTCGAAAATCCTGGCATCTTAAATCATTTTGAAATTTTAAGACAACATTTGCAATTAATAACTAATTTGTTGAGATGACTCAAACTGTGTTTTGTTATTTTCATTTTTATTGGCATAGAGTAAAAATCTATATATAAAATATTTTTTTGTATTATCTTCGTCTGTACGTATAATGTAATAACAAATGATCTGAGTTGTTTTGTTTTCTGCACTTTAGCCGAAATTTTAGTTTTTGATATATGTTATCTTTTTATATATATGTTTCTTTTTAATTTTTTCTAAAAACAGGCAGCCTTGTACTCTGTGCGTTGGTACTTTGAAACTGAGGAGTTTTACAGATATGTTCCAAAAGAGCTACCACCCACTTTGGTATTTCCAGTGTCAGGGATTAATGTTGATGTGAGTATTAAATGAATTTACTTCAATAAATGCACCTTATACTATCTGTAGAACATATGGTGGACGACGGAAGATATTGCGTATAATATGTACTAGATATAAACAACAAACCTTAGCTTAGAGATGCTTCTGTTCTTTTTAAACGGCGAGATAGTTGTCTTGATAGAACGATCATTAATATGTCAAGAAACTAAAATTAAAAAATTATTTTCCAATGTGGTTTTTATATTTCTTTAGAGGAAATTAACTTAATTAAAATGATTAGTCTGGGACAAACTTTCTTTCAACCATCTACGCTATTCACGATGAAACAAAGGCTTTTAAATTAAATTTTAAGCATTCAATTCATATGTACATAATGGGTGTTAAAAATAAATAAAATATATTCAGAACTACACCATAGAATAGCGACCATGATATGATTGTTATAACTATGAAACTTTCTGAAGAATCTGCGCTTAGCAATAACGAAGCAGAAAAAATGAAAAAAACAAAGCTTAATACAAGGGAAAAATTTGTTAAAATGCATTTCCGGTGTGGAGCACCACATAAAATAACGCTTAGTTTCAGATTATTCAAATTATAAACCTGTTTCAGGGAAATGAGTCTTGAATCCCTGAATGAAAATTAATTTGACAATATTCATGCTGCTAGCCAATTTAATTTGTTTCTGTTTTTATTGTTAAGAGCGATCATTATGACGTCGTATTTAATGCGCTTAAGAAGATTTCTGTTATAAAAGTATCAAATATTTAATTTTTGGGAGCCCAGTGCTAAGCAAGGATTATGGTCCTGTCAATTGGCCGCCTTAATCGTGTGATTTAACACATTTAGACTTTTTTGATGAGGCTACCTTAAATTTTTGCTATTCTATACGAACAAGCCGACATCATGAGAGGAGCTTAGTGCCAATATTGATATCTAAAATAGGCTCAACTAATCTATACATATTTTCACTTCTAATGGCTGCTGTTTCCAGGCTTCAATTAAAGCCATTTTCTTACATGCGTTTGCAGACTGACTCTTTCTGAAAATTTAGTCTGTATATATGTATGTATGTACTACATATTGTGTTCATTATGTATTTAATATGGAGTTGTCTTTTATGGTTTTTGTACAAATGTGAGTTATATTTTGAATTACACATGGAATTTTATTTAAAATCATATAATTTATTCAAATAAAGTCTTATAAATTATAAAATAACGACTCTAGGCAATACATATAGCTTCAGGAAATAATGCCCCAAAATCAAAATCAAATAAAGCATGGACCTTATCAATCATTTGGACATTATGTCCAATTAGTAAACTTTGAGTTGAATTTAACGTCCAAATAAAAGGTATGGACTGCTGTCATAGATGCCTACCTGGCGCCTGGGGAAAGAGTGAGACAGTTTTTTTTAACCAAAAAAAAAAACATAACATGCGCCAAAAATTAAAAACAAAAACTTTACAATATAAATCAAAAATTTTTTTGGTGTCGGTTTGACAGACCATATGCCCAACTATATGAGGACAAAAGTGGTATAACTCCTACCAGTGGAGTTTAATAAAATTTTGATAACAATTTAAGAAATATTTAGCCCAATTTTCAGAAGATTAATTTGATTGATTGCATTCAATACAAAAAAACAATGAGTTTAAATATAAAATAAAGTCAATGTGGGCCACTGTTTGATGTCAAAATTAATATCTATAGGATAGACCTTAGGATAGAGTATTTCGATACAATGGATGTCGCTTCGAATCGAAGATTATTCTGCCGTGCTTAGCAAAAATTTCCTACATCCATAGTTCATTGTTATCTCACTTTTTTCTGTTTCGATCTCTACCATCATTATATTAAGCTATTTCGCATATCGTCGGCTTAGAGGGTAAACCTGCTAAATCCTTAAACAACTCGCCTCAAAGTCAAAATATGATTGTTGTTATATATTTTAGTTTAGTTTGAATGTTAAGGGCTCAACTGTCTTACTCATCATGTAATTTGGACCACTTTTACTGCAAATTGAATTTTTATATTTATATCAATGGCCTGATTTGGTTCGTGTAAATAATGATGTAGTGCCAAAGTTGCTAAAGAACTTGGCTGGGCACTACCGTGGCCCTTAATTTTTCAAAGTGAGGGCAAGTGAAGAGACTATCCGAAGTTGACTATCTTATTGTACCTCATCTATGCTCTCAACAGCGTAATCTGTTCAGAAACCAATGCAGGATACAACTAACTATTATTTTTGTATTTTATAAATGTAGCCGTCTCTTTTAATACCGCTTCACAATTGATTAAGATTTTATGAACCCTTGGCATCCCATTATGAGCCTCTACCAGTTTCTTCTAATAGTAATACAAGCACAAAAAAATTTACAAAATTTACAAAATTTTCTGTAAAAACCCAACTCGTTACATCATCAAGGAAAAAAACCGAAAATGTTAAGCAAGAAAGTCCTTTTTATATCCATAAATTTTCTTGGGATAATTAATTCTTGTGCTTAAGAAGTGTCACTTACGACTTTTTTGATTAACAACGTCGTTATTGATTTTGAGGCCTTCCAGTGATAACTTTCAATTTCTGAAAGAGTAGAAAAATAAAGTATTGGTGCACGATTGCAGATATGTTCTTTATTCTAAACTGACTTTTGGCGCTTAGAACTTTTTTTCTTTACACGGCAGAATTGTTCTTCAACCAGTCTTTGTACTACATTAAATACGTTTATAACTGAGTTGAAAAGGTTAATATCGGAATTTATATCTTTTGCATAGAGTTGACATGTCAGGCCTAACTAAAATTACTTTTTATAAGACATAAGTATATTTTTCTGGGTTCTTACAAAAGTAAAACAGTTCAAAATCAGTTCGCTTCATAAAAATTCCGAGCCGCCACCACTTTATTTTCATGAAAACATTCCATTGTTGCAAATTAAATTTCACAACACTAAGAGAAGAGAATTCAGTTTCGCCTGTAATAATAAATAATGTATATATATATATATACCTATATATATGTTTCGTATGTGTCCATATACTTTAAGTATTATGTATATTTATCTAGCTCTACAGAATTGTGTACATACTTGTCCTTCTGCTTTTCATGAGTTACGATTAAGTTACTATTAAATGTAGGTATACTGAAAAAAGAAAGGAAATAATAAAGCAATGAACCCTTTTTGATGCTCTACAACCCAGCAAAATATAAATGTTGTTGTATTTACGAGAATATAGCGCATTTTTACATTTTGTGATAAAATCCATCAAAGCTAGTATGACGCAATTTGAAATAATGACAACTTAAAATTCTTGCTGGTTTACCACTGCCAAAATTGTAGTTACATAATATATCTCGCAATTCCAAATATGAAGTTGGACAAGAAAAATTAAGAGGAAAACCCATTCAGAAGAGGACAAAAATGACGTGCGTTGCAGGATTCCTACCTAGGTAGCTACATCATTTTAATACAAACTTTTTAGTGCTCAGACATCCAAGATGCACTTCCATTATTAGAATCTCATCGGTGAAGATAGCATGTCTATGCTTGCAAGCTTTTCATTTTAATTTCCGTAGCAAAAGTGGGAATTACATCGGGATGACTGTATATCCGGTATTCAGTCCATAACTTTAATTACAAAATAGTACAACAAGCAAAAACTCAGTGCAAATTCAAACAAGCATGTATATATGGGACACATGTACATATAGTACATACACATGTTTCTACTTCTCTTTAGTTTCCAGCATTCACTCAGTGTTTTTTTTAAAACGACCCCCCCTCTCCCCTCGGACAAAAAGGCTAACACATTCCATAGGAGGATTGTGGATAGTGGATGCAATTCCCACCCTTAATCTCCGTGATATGATGATACTACAAAATTCTTTATTTATTTATTCCGCTGTCCCGTGTAGAAAATATTTTGTATTAATTTTCTTAACATTAAAATATAATATGGCTTAAAGCGATTTGATACATTTTGATCATTTTGATATAACGACAACAACTATAGAATTAACCGCCAGAATATTTTGGAATAATTACCAAGAGCTTATGTATAGCAAGCAAAACTATGCCTACATATCAGGCAAACTACTCATTTACTCAATCTGTGGAATTTTTCCATTTATGTTCTTACAAACATCCGGAATGAAAAAAACAATGCTTTTGAGGATAAACCTTAGTGGGTTGGCAAAAAACTTGTGACGAGAAGAGACTGTAGACTGTATTCGTCCTTGTGGATTACTTTTTCTGGATAACACTGGAGTAACGTGTCCACGTACATTTGTGGTAAAATTTTCTAATCTAACATGAGACACATTTCAGCATGTTTTTGAATCTTCTAGCCTCTTTAATTCACTGCTTCCATTCTTCGTATTGTTACATTTAGGCTGGGATTCGAAATTATAAAAAAAATCTTTCTTGATTATTGGAGTAACTCACTTATTACGTTACATATATCACTTTGTCCTTAATCATTATACTTATACTTAGTCCCTTTAAACCTGCCTTAATCGTAATAACTTAAGACAACAAAATGGCTGCGTCCATTAAGGCCCACTAAAATATTATAGTGGTGCGTGTGAGTTTCCGCATTCAATTTCAACGCAAATAACCTATACACATTAAGTTGGCTGGGGGAAGAATCGATTTTTCAAAGTTAGGGCAATTTAAGCGAGTCGCCCGTAGTTGACTTCATTGTAACTCATCTGTGAGCAATAGTTAAACGAACGATCAAAAATTACGAGTTATAGTGTTGTTCACTTCTATACGGTTGCCAATTAAAAATGTGTACAAGCATATGAATTTGATTGTTTTTGTGTTTCGTATTGGTATTGCAAAAAACTTCCATATTTTTTCAATATAAAAAAATATGGAAATGAACAAAAAAATATTAGTTTTTAATGGTACCATTAAATCAATTTCGAAATAACTCGACTTATGTGATTATTCCTTATTATTATAAGGTAAAATATTAAAAAACACCTTATTGAAAAATTTTATAATAAGTGCCGCTATTATACATTTGTCAACATCGAGTTTGAGACTTAACGTTTCGTTCCTTTAGTGTCCTTGCAAGAATACGAATCCTTATAGAATACGAATACATTTTATTTGGTGTTTCAATACTTGATAATTTTTATATCGAAGCATATTTAGCGAGAAAATAATAATTCGGTATAAAGTAATTGCTGCCCAGAAATCAAGAAGTGTTCGTATATAAAATAGAAAATTTAGTGTAGTAGAAAACAACAACAACATTTTGGCTGTTATTATACGAATGAAAATATTTTTATGCGTGAAAATAGCTTATAAAATAAAGATAAAATCTCATTACATAGAAGCCACATAAAACCACACTCTGAGATATTTGAATAAGAATCTATTAAAACTCTTGTACTTTCTTCAAAACATCATATCTACACCCAAACATTTTACTAACCAAAATAGAAAAAAATAAAATAACCCAAGTATATTTATTTTAAGGCAGATAAAAATTAGAGAATAATTTCTTAGAACCGCAAAAAGTATTCGGATGAAATTGTAACAACTTCATATTCATTATGTAACTAATTTTTGGTTTCTTAATATACATTTACATTGAAATAGCTACAAAAGTTGAATTTCTCAAACTCAACCAACTGACCAGCTGTTTATATCCTATCCTAAGGGTTTATTAATTTTGACACATAGTTTATAAAGCAACTTAAAATTCATCGTAGACTTAGGGGTCTACATGTTCTACATATATATGATCAGAACCAAAACCTAAGACTATTAAGCAATGTCCGTCCGTCCGTATGCAATTTTTAGGCCTTTTAAATTAAGCTAGGAAGTTTAAATTTGGACCACATTTTCCCTAGGGCTACGAAATGGGTAAGTGTAAATTCTTTTTTTGAATACGCCCACTGCCACGCCCACAATGTTTTTGCCACGCCTACTTTTTGTGGGCGTTTTCCACTAAAATGGTGTTTTCTTCGAAAATTTTCATAGAAACCGAAAAAAAAAGTTTAACAAGATATTTAGCCAATATTTTTTCCAATATATCGACCATACAAAGTTTTTGTCCGCGCCCACTTTTTGGGGACGTTTTTTCATCTTTTTTTTTAAATTTAATAGAATGAAATGAAATGCTATCCATCATATAGGGATATGGAAAGGGTATCACACTTTCGCCCCAAGCGGACTGTAGCCTTTCCTTATGTTTTATTATGTTATTAGTTGTGTGGTAAGTATATTTTTATAAATCAATGTTCACCGCTTATTTTGCATGTTTATTTTATACACCCAAATCTGCTCATATTCATCATCTGTTCCCAAATTCTTGCTGTAAAAAATGACATTTCATATCATTTCAATGGCCGCCCCCATTAAAACCCATATAATTCGATACATGCGTGCACGGTTCCCATTTGTTTGTACATAAAACCCTAAATAAGTGCAAATTAAATGGGTATTTTCATCTCGACTTAGCTTGTAAGTGAACTCAGAGATTTTTTCTCCAGTTGACTATCTGGTTAATTGCTCATCTATGGTTTTAATCCTGGCATTGGTTCGATGATTGCGCTGAATAGCCAGACAAAGTAAGTGAAATTTGTTTGTTGATGACAGCAATGCAAATGCAGTACAAAATTTCATAACAAATAATGATTTTATCTTGTAGATAAATGTGTAAAGGGATATAAAACCAAATTTATGATATTTCTTACTTCTCCTTTTAACATTAGAACCGTTTTTTCATTTGAAATGCGATTATATGAGAACACAAGCGTTCTCACTTCAGCATAACACCATCAACTCCTACCTACCTCCCTGTTGTGACTGCTGCCTGCCTAGTACCTCGACTGGAGATGGAGTAACCAGTCCCTGTGGAAGTTCGCTGACGGGAGATGTGCGGAGGAGTGCCGGCTTACTTAGGCACTTCTCCTGTTTCCGGACGGCTGCGGACGAATTCTACGTATGGATCAACGGCGGTGTCCACAGTTCGAGTTAGGTGGAACAAGTGATCTCCCTATATGAGCTGCGTCGACTTATTTGAAGTCCAGTTCTATAGGGATCTCCAATACTAAGCCAGGGTGTTAGAAAAGAGTTGGTGGCGGATGAGCCCTTGATGGGCAGCACTCACATCCCCGAAGTGGGTTACTGCCACCGGAATTACCGGCCTGCTGTCCCAGGGTCAAAAACAGGGCCTGGCCTGGTTGTGCCGTCGGGGTAACTTCCCGACCACGTCAAAAACATATAGTCATGGGAGAGACTATGGCAACCTCGGATATAAATGAACCTCAAAGGCAACATAGACCAGGAACGTTAACGGACACGCGAGTGTATACCTGGAATGTGCGGACACTATACACTCCAGGTGCTACTCAAAAACTTGAGTATGTCTTTCGGAGGTACAAGGGCGACATTACCGCGATCCAGAAGATACGATGGATAGGATCAGAAGTTATAAAAAGACAAAATTGCGACATTTATTACTGTAACATGCAATCTATGTGTTAGGATGCGGATTCGTCGTGGGAAATCGGCTTGGATCCAAAGTAATGGACTTCAAGCCGATAAGTGATCGCCTGGCTGTGATCCGCATCAGAGCTCCATTCCAAAACATTAGCTTAATATGTGAACATGCCTTTACCGATAAGGCTGGGGACCCTATCAAGGAGGAATTCTATGGCCTCTTACCCGGAGCTTACGGAGCCTGTCCGAAGTACGATGTCAAAATTGTACTTCAATGCTACATTTAGCAAGGAAAACATCTTCAGCGGATTAGTAGGTAAGCACAGCCTCCACGAAACGACAGCAGATAACGGCTACCGACTAATTGGTAGCAGCTTGTAATACGGTGACGGGAGCCGCGCACACATGTATCGAATTATATGAATTTTAATGGGTTTCCATTGAAATGTCATTTTTTATAGCAAAAAGTTGGGAACAGTTGATGACTTTGACCAGTTTACACCTCACAATTTTGGTGTGTAAAATAAACATGCAAATTATGCGGTGAATATAATTAACGTGACTAATATATATAATAAATGAGTTGATCATACATTTTCGGTTGGCAATAATTTTAAGTATAACTTTACAAATACGGATTTTAATTACAAAAAATTATAACTTGACAATGTTATTTCAACTTGATAGTTGTACTCAACTACCAACCATTTTCGATAGAAAATATACATATATTTTTATGCAGTGCATTCCAGCTAACATAAATAAAGCATATTAACTTAGATTAAAAATTTCCAAAGCCGCCTACGAAAACAAACAGCTAAGAAAAATCAATGACTAAACGTACAAAGTTTGTAGCATAAAATAAATTTAAAACGATAAAAAATAATACTTTGCCACATCTTTTTGCAGATGCACATAACCCTTAATGTACCTTTTGTCTCATTTTATTAACCAAAATGGAAAAAATAAAACAACCCAAGTATGTTTATTGGCAGATATAAAATAGAGAACTATTTCTTAGAACCGCAAAAAATATTCGAATTAAATTGTAACAACTTCGTATTTATTGTGTTACTAATTTTTTGTTTCTTCATAAACATTTACATTAAAATAGCTATACAAGTTGAATCACACAAACTCAACACTTAGCAGCACTTCCTATTTCCCAATACATCCGCCGAGACCAGCTGTTTTTGTTGCTTAATTTTAGCGGATAATAAGGCAAATTAGATCTAACTTCATGTATCTGGCTTATACGTATTCATCTGTGTCTTAAAATGCACACTTACCAAAACGCAGTCTTATAGATCAAAGAAATCGAAGAGTCTCGCCACCGAAATCACATCCGGAAGTTTTATAAGAAAGCTAAGCAACTGCCTGCTGGCTTTACGACCGGAACGCAAGCTCCTCGTAAATGCGATGGTAACCTAGTCACCGACGTGCAGGGAATAGTAGATGTATTTAAGCAACATTTCCAGCAGCTGCTAAATGGGCAAAATGAAGAAAAAGTGATAGGGCAAGACGAGAACCCATATCCAGTCAATGAAGAACCAGTCCCGCCACCCAGTAGAGAAGAGGTTGGCTTAGCTATAAAAAAGCTAAAGAATAATAAGGCCGCCGGCTCTGATGGTCTACCTGCAAAGCTTTTCAAATACGGAGGTGATGTTATGGTAGGGCGCATACACCAAATCATCAACCAAGTTTGGGAGGAGGAAAGCATGCCCGATGACTGGACCATCTGCTCCATATCTCACATCTACAAGAAAGGCAATCCTATGTCTTGCAAGTACTATCGAGGCATATCCCTGCTTAATGTCGCATATAAGACACTATCGAACGCACTGTGTGAACGTCTCAAACCTTTCTGCAGCAACACACTAATCGGCACGTACCAGTGTGGCTTCCGGCCCGGCAGATCAACTGTTGACCAAATCTTCACACTAAGGCAAATCCTGGAAAAGACCAACGAGTTTCAAGCGAGACACACCATCTTTTTATCGACTTTAAAGACGCATATGCTGGGGTAGGCGGAGGATATAGACATAATCGGTCGATCCCAGTGTGCCGTGATAGAGGCTTTAACGGCTATTGAAGAACAGGCGAAACTATTTGGCCTTGAAGGACAAAATGTCACTCTTGATAGCAGCAACTTCGAGGTAGTTAAGGACTTCCTTTACCTCGGAGTAAGCATCAACTCCATAAATGACATCTTAGTGGAGATCCGTCGAAGAATTACCCTAGAAAACCGCTGCTACTTCAGCTTGTCGAAACAATTGAACACATTTCAACTCCTGACTCTAAGGATAAAGTACATGCTCTATAGAACCCTTATCCTACCAGTTCTCCTCTACAGCGCCGAGTGCTGGACGACAAGTTGGAGAGGAGAGTTAATACTGGGATCCTTTAAAGTTAAAATCCTTCGACGGATATTTGGTCCTGTGTGCGAGGAGGGCGAATGGAGGAAAGATACAACCTATTAAAAGCTTTACCAGAATGTGGAGGTAGTCCAAAAAGCCAAGAAACGTCGACTACATTGGCTCGCCCACATCGAGCAAATGGGCAACAACGCTCCAGCCAAGAGGATCTTTGAATCTCAGTCCCCAAGTTCGAGACGACAAGGAAGACCGAACCTCCCTTTTAAAGACCAACCCATCACGGATGTCAGAGCGCTTGGTCTGGACAACTGAAAGCAGCGTGCCCGGGATCGCAGAGGATGGAAGGCTGCCGTGTCTCAGGCAGGGACTCTTCACGGGTCGGGTAAGTAAGTAAGTATTAATTTTAAAATGAATGTCTCCCATAGCATTTCCATTCCCAAACATTTTCAAAGCATTGAACCTTAAGTTGTTTCAAAATAAAATGTGTTTTGGGATTTTAGTTCTTTATTGATCTGTTTTTGTTAGGGAGCTAAAACAATCTCTATACCTACGTGCTTGAAGAGTTGTAATTCCAAAAGCTTTGTAAGGAAAGCAGTTTCAATTGATATTTTTCGGCATACTTCGGTTTTTTTTGAATAAAAAGCGAATGCTTCCAATTTTTTTTTAATATGTTGTATAAAGAGGTAAACTTTCACTCAAGGTGATAAAAAATGCAATAGGGGAAGAGTAAGACTGGATCGTACTATTCTTTTTTAAAAGCCGCTGTTCTTGTGTTATGAAAACGCTTTCATCACTGATACCAGGTTATAAAGTTCTATATGAATGTAGTATTTGGATTTATAGAAATAAATAAATCGAAAGACCGTCGAATTCAAACAGGCCAAATCATACTAAAAATAATAATCTTAATGAAGCTCTACGTTTCCTTATATATTTACCAAACAAGTCAGCCATAAAAAGAAGTGAGGTCTAAAGAACATATATTTCTATATAGAAATAATAAAAATGTTCGCAGCGAAAAATTGAAACAAAACCAGGTTAGAGAAGAACCTAGTTATAATTCATTTTATAAATGGTACCATATGAGATAACTAACCCTATCACATCTTCAGAGCTATAGAAATATAATATGATCTTTATTATTACAGCTGGCAAACTCAGATTCTGCTTCAGTAACATTAATGAGCGTTACACGTGAGCTATCTGGACAATATCAGTGTGAAGTATCTGAAGATGCTCCACTATTTCATACTGACATAAGGTCTGCAAATATGCATGTAGTTGAATTACCAAAGGATGATCCGATTATGCAAGTCGACAAGAGCATAATTAATGTCAATGACAACTTTAAGGCAACATGTACTGTGGGACCTTCACATCCTACAGCAAACATTACTTGGTACATCAATGGACGAAAGGTAAGTGCATATCAAATCGTCACAAAACATATAACCTTTATTTTATAATATTTTTGATCATTTTATGTTTATTTACAAATGCTTATACAGCGATTATGTGAACTCACAAATCTATATACTACAAACTTCATTATTCATTAGTACTTTGATTTTAATTTACTTACTAGCTCTCAATCTTCATGTTTATACCCTACTCTAAGGGTATATTAATTTTGACACGTAGTTTGTAAAACCTCTTAATATTCGTCGTAGACCCATAAAAGTATATATATTTATGATAAGGACCAAATCCTACGACTATTTCGCAATGTCCGTCCGTCCGTCCATCCGTACGTAATTTCTATGCCTTTAAAATTAGGCTAGGAAGCTGAAATTTGAATGACATACTCCCTAGGGCTCCGAAATGGTTAAGTGTTAAAATCTTTTTAATACGCCCACTGCCACGCCCGCAATTTAGAAAAAAACCCTTTTAAAGCTAAAGTTAGAGAGATAGAGTCTTACAACTTTCACAAGATATGTAGGCCCTGCCCTCCTTTATAAGTTTGTCATATAAAGTTTTTGGCCACGCCCACTTTTTGGGTTTTTACAAAAAACTGTATGGCAGATACCGTTAAAATTATAAAGGAAAAAAACCTAAGGAAAGCCTACAGCCCGCTTGGGGGAACAGTATGATACCCTATACCTATATGCCCCAAAGGAAAATGATGGATAGGATTTTATTTCATTCTATGAAATTTATATAAAACTAAATTGCACGACTGCGTCATACGAAACTTTCTCGATACATAAGATGCGTTTTGAGTCGCAAAATTTGATTTTCTCAAAGCGGCACCTACGATTTTGATGTAATTTCGCACATTGGACACTTTTAACATAATTGTTCGAAATACAAAAAATTATCAAGTCGTTATATGAAAAAAAAAATTATTTAAAAAATCTAAGTATGCAGATTTGTTTGAGTTTATAGTATAAAAAAACTGTAAATTTTTTTTAAGTACCAAAAAATGGGTCCGCCAATGCTGTCCGTCGGTCTATGTGTCTGTCTGTCTGTCTGTTTCGGTCTTTTTTTGTACTAAAGATGTTTAGGATTAGGTCAAAAATTCTGCATACTCAGTTTTTGAAAAAAAAAATCGATTAACGGTATAAATTACCGGGCAATATCTCGAAAAGTAATAATAACTTTTAAGTACTTTTCGAGATATTGCCCGGTAATTTATACCGTTAATCGATTTTTTTTTTTTCAAAAACTGAGTATGCAGAATTTTTGACCTAATCCTAAACATCTTTAGTACAAAAAAAGACCGAAACAGACAGACAGACAGACACATAGACCGACGGACAGCATTGGCGGACCCATTTTTTGGACTTCTTTATAGTGGTAATATCATTCCTCAGTTTGAGTTCGAAATTTCCGCACGATCGCAATGACTTTATTTGTATACGAGAAAGTTTAAAAAATACCTTTTGTTGGCGTTTTTCCACTTTATAAGTTTCCTAGAATGATATAAAATCCCATTAACGCTTTTTTCTTTAAGGGGTATCATACTGTTCGCCCAAGCGGACTTTAGCCTTTCCTTATATTTTTTTTTAAACCATCTCAGAGCAAAACACTACGTTCTCTAAGTGTAAGCTCTCAGTATCGCTTTACGCATCGGTGGTTTGTTGCGCGACTAAGCTTCATCTACCGATCTTCATCTTATAGAATAATTCAAATAAATATTAATTTAATTTATTTAAAGTTAATGAATAAATTGACTTATTAAAATCTATAAAATAAGCTTTTAACCCGCAGTGACCCTTGGGGATATATTAAAAAAAACGATCAATTCTGGTGAATTAATATGATAATTAAGAATATCGCATAAACATGAAGGAAATTGCATCGCGTCTGAAACGTCTGGCTTGCAGACCAACTAAATTGCACCTTTTGCTTATCAAACATATCTAATTTACGAACCGCGTACCTCGGAAAGGTTCCTTGGACTCTTTCGAATCTAAGTACTAATACGATATGCTGAAAAAACTTTACTTTTAGAAATGAGAAAATAATTTCAAATCATCCGCGAAAGCTTGAAATTTAGAAATGCGAAATTAATTTCAAATCATTTGCGAAAGTTTGACATTTACAAATGAGAAAATAATTTCAAATAATCCGCGAAATTCAAAACCTTACTAAATTGAAAGATTTCATGAACGTTATTAATAAATAATATAAATAGCAACTGGCGCATATGGATGCCCTTTGGCAAATCATTAATTACAAAATGATTTAAGTATTAAATAAAGTGCACGAATGCGTCATACGAAAATTTCTCGCTACATGAAACACATATTTGAATCGCATCAAACAAAATGAAAACATTTGATCACATACCAAATTTATTTAAACCATTTCTTAGGTTCTGAAAAATTTGTTTTTCTCAAAAACGGCACCTACGAATTTGATGTAATTGCGCACATTGGACACATTTAACATAATTAAAACGAATTTAATTTAAATTTAAGAAAATCGTAATATGAAAAAAGAAATTTATATAAAACTATTGCAAAAATCGAAGTATGCAAAATTGTTCACCTTAATAGTATTAAAGAAACAGTAAAAAATGTTGGCTTTCGCTTTGTTAGTTTTCGACATATTGACGGTTTTATAAATTACCGTTAATCGATTGATCAGTACTGATCGAACTGAGGCAGTATTTTAGGCCTCAACCCAAGTATCCTTAGTACAAAAAAAACAAAATCCATTGAACCATTTTCTAGAAAAATAGTGATAAGTGATTTTCCCAAAAAAAATTGTGTGGCAGGTATCGTTATTTCTTACGGTTATTTATACGATAAAGCAAAAAATAAAAAGATGCCACGAGATATAACCCAAAAAAAGTTATATACAAAAGCAAACCCGTCGAACCGTTTCACCATACGGTGCCCGGACAGACCGACCGACGGACGGCATTGGCCGACCCACTTTTTTGGACTTATCTATAGTCGTAATATCATCCCTCATACTCAGTTCGAGTTTGAAATTTCCGCACGATCGCAATAACTTTCTCTTTAGTATACTAATGTATACGAGAAAGTTAAAAATGAAAACCCAAAGACTTTAGTTTAGCCAAAAGAACGCTGTTATGCACCTTCACAAACGCTTTTGTAAAGTCAGTGTAAATTACATCAACTTGAAATCGTTCATCAAAACTAAATATATATAATTAGACAACAATCCTAATAAGTAGCGCGTGCTGACTTTTGAAAAAAAACTTTCTTTTCAAAGAAATATTATATTATACTGAAACAAATTTTGTATTACAGAAATCTGGTATAGATGGTTTTCTGCCTTTTCTTGCCTTAAAACGCTTTTATAAATATAATTTATGAGAGAATATTTCTGTTCGCTAAGAAGTGCTGTAGGAATTTTTTGATACCGTCAATATGTTAACAACACAGCAACACATAGGTTAGACCTATGAATGACTCTATAAATTGGACAATACAACCGAAAGAAAGTTTTAGGGTAAACTGGTGAGTATTCTATGAAGTACGGCAAAAGAGCGGAGTGGAACTGGTATTTCTATTATATTGGCTATTCAATGAACCTGATCGTGTGTGCAGTGCTTAATTATATACCTGAATTGATGATCACTAAGGGCTATTAGTATGCGTAGTTGAAGTTGACAAACAACTTGCTGAACATCTGTATCAGGTGTTTCTTCATTAGCAGCTGTTGGTACATTATCAAGAATCAAAGTTTGGGATTGAAATTTTCTTTAGCACCTGTGGTTAAATCCCTTGAATACCAGAAGAGCTTTTAACTTCTAATTGCTCTTTCTGTTGGAAAAAACGATCCATGCTTGAGAATCCTTTCACAAGTTTCATTCTTATACAAACATCAAAATTTCATGCAGTTCCGAAAATATTAAAGAGATGCTGTTTAACTGTACAAGTTTAATACAGAAAATCTAATTTTTTGATCAAAAATTTTAATACAAATAGCATTAATATTTAAATTATACCTGATGTTATATTTATTTACTTACACGACTAATAATTACACTGATATATTACTTTTATTTTTCTATTAATAGGTTTATAAGACTCCCTTTCAGCGAATAACGGTTGAATCATATGAAGGCTCATCCACCTATTCGTCGCTTGAGATTTATCCCCACAGCCAGATACTTCAGGGTTTTTTTCAGGCAGTACCGAAGTATCAAACAAGCATTTTGCTTCTCTGCGAAGTATCAATACTACATGTATTTCATAAGAACGTCCAACAACGAATTTTGCTAAGCATGTCGTCCCATACCACAAGATCTCCAAGTTATCTAGGCCTTGAAGGTACAAAACAAAATGGCGACCCGGATAACTCTGCATTTACTGGTAATTCACAAAGGATAAACCTCAGTTGTTACTCATATGTAGTGATATGTGTTGGATTAATAAAACTGCTCAATTATGCACAAAACATAACTTCGAGAAATACGTCCTATTATCTGTGACAACATTTTTATAATTTTAAGAAAAATTCGTAAGAACTATAATAACATAGATAGATAACTTAACTATAGGGTATAGTTAAGTTATAGTGAATATACAAAAATATGTTTCAAAACAAACACAAATATTTTTTTATGTTCAGATTTAATATTAAAAATGAAATGACATAGAGCAGACAAAATATGAACTGCAGCACTTAGGTATCGTATATTAAGTTGCTTCGGAGAAAGTTGTTTATATTAAAATAAATAATAAAAAATCGCTGTACGATGATATAAATAAAATGAATAAATATGAGAGAAAATTCCTCTTATTTGCAGGCTTCATAGCAACTCATTTCAAAGGATATGCAACGGCAACGGTTTAAGTGGTAAAGCATATTTTGGTTATTTATTTTGTTTATGACTCAATTTGACAATAAATTATTATTACCTAAACGTATTTTGCTTTATTATCTTTATATGTATTGACATAGATAAGCCTATCCATTTTTACGTATATATTGGTAGAAATAGTTAGTTAAGTGTTAAGCAGTTGGATATGTTACGTGCTATCTCTAAGACATATAATACGCAGTCCAACTCACGAAAAATATCAGGAGGATTTTAAAGGCAGATACATAAAATATATTTGGAGCAAGACTAGTCGTGTTTATGCGTTCTAGGCTCGTGTTTATGCGTTCGACCATAGGTAATAAAAATACTCAGCAATTAACTTCATTTCTGTAAAGTTGGAATGACATTTTTATAAATTTGTTCAAAAAAGCAGCGATTATGTAACAAAAAATGTAGACAAAGGATCAAAAGAATTCGGTCATACAGCCTAAACCCATACACAGTATTTTTTTTTTAAATTTCTTGTTCACATTTATATTTCTAGTTTTTAAAATCATGAACATTGGGGACTCAAACATAATATGTGATTTATACATATACCCTCACAAATTCAAATTGGAAATCTTGTAATATATAAAAATATAAATGTTATTTTTGAGATTTTTAATAACAATTACAATACAAACTTGGCGTTCATTTTTAGATCTTAGTACTTTTTGTGGCTGACTTGTAAGGCAATAGCGACTTTTTTATAAGAATACTTGGATCTTTTTTAAATAACATTTTTTTTGGTTTCCCAGTTTAATTTAAAAAAAAAACATCATGTACAAAATCATTATTGTACGTCTGAGAGCTGAGATAATAAAAGTGGGCGGCTACCCCGGCCCCTGGATGGAAAATCACAAATGTTAGAGTTTTCCCTATGTTTACTGCGCATTTGAAATTTGGTATGACGCCTGTTTCTATGCGTCCCAATAAATGTCTCTAGCTTTGTTGTCAGCGAAGTTAGAGGAGGGTCAAAATCGCCTGTAAATATGGGTGTAGGACCAAAGTTGCTATACTCTTTCCAACATTATTTGGCAGTACAGGCAAGATATGGATGTTTGCCTCTCATTCGCACTCCTTTGTTTTCCTTAAAGCTCCTACAGGGTTCCTGAACTAAGGATTTCAAATCAGTAGAAACCTTAAAGAATATTATTTAGTGCTACCATGCTTTTTTAGATTGAAATTTTAATTTAAATCGTTTTACTTATTAAAAATAAAACAAATGTATCTTTATGTTATGATGTCATTTTTTTCCAAAAGAACAGTCTTTCGCTGACGATGGCAAAATTAAAACCTAGTTTTTTTTGCTGGTGTTTGCATTGCTAATTTTGGTGATATTTTTTTTTCGGTACTTAAGTCTTCGGATGATTTTGAAGCCATTTCTAACAAATAATATAATGCACAAAACTTAAAAAAATTAGAAAAACTGACCGCGCGCTACGAAAACCTACGCAAATAATCTTTTTCCTTAAAGACCTACAGAACGAACATAACTACATTTTAACGTATTTTCCACACATTAAAAGAAATGCCAAAGATCAAAACAAGACCTCCACGATAACTTTTTTTCAAAGCTCTAAGACCTAAAGCTTCTCTACAGAAACCCAAAGAAAAATGCTGAACGAGTTAGCAAACCGGTATTGGTAACTCTGAATGCACATCAATTAAATAGGCTTTGAATAGCAGCAGCCACAGGCACACTTAGATGTGCGCTGAATAAGACGTGTTGGATCTACTTTAGATGCAATTGGAAATTCACCGGCAAGTAAAAACTTTGTATAGGAGTTTCTTTCAATTTAGTATGGTGGAAAAATATGGCACGCTATTGATTTTGACAAAGTTTCCCCATAAGACGTGTACTGCCAATTTATGTTGGACAGAGTATAGAGAACTTGGGTAGGCACTACCGTGCCCCTTAATATTTGCTAATTTTTGAGGTCTGTAAACCAGGAACTACTTATGTTAAAAAATTGGTTAGTCAATTAATTAGGAATAATACATGGTCATTTAGCAACTATTTAGTAATTCAACTCATCTGTGAAAACTCAAATTTGACACAGTACATACCTGCAGTTATATTTTTTTCATTGTGTTTCCTTTGTTGAAATTAAAATACGAAACATAATACCATAATACAACTTTTCTAGCAAAGTGCTCGAATCAATTTTTGTTAAGGGTTTTTAATGATTTAGGTGGTTTTCTATATTATATGCATGCAGTCAATACATATTTTAATTTATTTAATTTTTTATTTCAAATTTTATTTATTAAATTCAAAAAAAAACTGCATAATCAATGGAGGCACCATTTTTCCATACTGCAATATGTAATACATGCAAATGCTTTATAAATCACAATTTCCGCAAAGTTACATAAAGGCTGTTGGTATTTATACGATGTTGAGCTTCGAAACCTTAAAATTTTTTTTAGCAAAATCTTATCATATTTTTTATCGAACAAAAAAAATATGTCTTGAACATTTCGGAAAAACCAATAGATCCAAGTAAAGTAGGTATCACAGAAGCCAAATAAACAATCACAAAAAACTTTAGGTTGATTATGTAATAAATTATTTAATAAATGAAGCAACCATAACAAAATTAGTTTTACTTTTTTGTGGATTGTTCTTAATTGTGCTAAATAATTTGAAATAATTTTATACATTTTAAAAATTGAAGAAATTAATATCTACTAATTTGTAGCCTTTAATTCAATAATATGCTGACCACCAACACCTAAGGAAAAATTGCCCGCAATCAATAGACTTGTTAGCTTTCTCTAAATTTAAAATAAATGTAAAATACCCTACTCAAACCATATAAAACAACAGTAATTTTTATAGTTGGTCGCCTAGAGATTGAATAAAAGCATTTTCACGCTCCAAGTTTCCAGTTTTCAGATATTTTTGCACGGACATTTTTTTAAGAAATGTTTATTGTGCAGTCATAAGAAATAGCACAAGGCAAATACCAAATTTTAGTTAATTTTTTTAATTTTACAGTGATTTAACAGAAAACAATTCAGTTTTGTCCGTAAGCCTTTTCCAAAAATAGAAAAATATAATAAATTTTTTACGACGGGACAATAACCATTGCTTAATAACAGCGTGCCAAAATATTTTTAAACTAGAAACATAGAGCTCTAAATGCTTTCATTTCATATCGATGGGACTGTTTTTAACAAAGATACAGATCTTTTAAAAACACCTTAAGAATTAATGAATGTTTCGAGTAGGATCCCAATCACATAATGGGTCACATGAATAAAATACTGCAACATTGCTTTTATTCGATATGAATAACAACTAATAGGATTTAGCTCTTTTACTTAGTTTGATAATGGAAAAACAAAACAATTGCTAACAAAATTCTTAGTTTGCTTTTGTTTACTTACTGGAATATTAATGTGCAAGAATTGTCTGAAGGACTTTTCAATTGACATTTTCAAAACACAATTCTTAAAAAATATTTTCTTACAAGATGTGGCGTTATTACAATATATCAGCCATACAAAGCTTTTGGCTACGCCCACTTTTTGGGAGTGTTTTTTCTTCTTAAATATTTTTTATTTCCTATTTCATTCTATGAAATTTAGATGCTATCCATCATCTTCTTAATGCTTTTTTCTTTGGGGCATATAAGGATAAGAATAGGGTATCATACTGTTCGCCCCCAGCGTACTGTAGCCTTTCCTTATGTTTTTTCTATATTTGTTTAAATATTTGAATGAACTTTCAAATTAAAAATAAAGAGACTACCTTTAGTCAAGTACCTGCTAGGTGCGAATGTTTCAACTTGTCTTAGCAAACTAGAATTTAATTTATATCGACTTAAAGCACTTAAGTTGATAATTTTGCTTTGCACAAAGCAAACGTTAGTTTTTATTCATGCGATCCAATATGAACTAAATTTTGAAGAATCTGGTAAACATTTTATCCAAATAATACATTTTTTCAGTTGTTTTGTTGTGCCAATTTTTATTAAAGAAAAACCATAAACATTTCTTAACGAAGGGGAACTGCTTATTTAGCTTATGGTAGAGCCTAAAATGTAAAAGCTTAAAAAAAAATACCTTAAATGACAAACAAAGATTTGGAATTATATGTGTAATTAATTTGCGTAAATTGACAGTAGATGGGTGCAAATATTAATTGTTAGTTGTGATTATTTAAGTAGAAGCAACCAAAATAAAGTCGTAAACATTAAAAATAAATTTATCGCATGCCATTTCCATAATAAAAGTATTGTAAGAGTTACTTATAGTAAATAAAAAATATCGATAAATATAAAACAAACATTTTGAACTTTAATTTTCTTAAGTTATAAATAATCGACCTTTTTACTCGCCAATTTCGATTTACGTTTTACTTTTTCATCCATTGGTGTTTTAAAGTCGCCCGATTGAACTGCATCCCAGAACATGCAAGTAACGATGGGGGATTACAAAAATAGTGGCTGTCCATACAGTCCACGGTATTTCTATTCGTGTCTACATGGAAGAGAGACGGCTAAAATTTAATCTATTTCCTCTACATATGTGTACCCCGACCCGGGCCAAAGACTCAATGTCAATAAAATTTGCTATATGAGCCAAATTATGACATTATTCTCCCAAATTTCCTATATATATATAAATGTGAGATGTAAATGTACATATAATAAGTTTTTAGATATATGCATTTTTAAACAAAAACTAATAAGCCCGATATTTACTTTCAATTCCCTTATTTTTTGGCGACGAAAATCACACAACATTTTTTATATTTTTTGGGCGCTAAGAAATTGTTGCGTTAAGAATTAGTAAATCCAAACCGAAATTGTTATTCCAAAAACTGATATTATTTGCTTAAATAGTCGAAATAATAAATGCAATATGAAAATTAATATTTTATATGTTAGCACCATTTTTACTCTTTTTGACATGGATTCCACCAGCTCTTGACATCTTTCAGCAATTTTTGGATTTCGGTACCACACATAAATTACTGACTCAATAAGCTTTATTTTGGTTGTACAATCCATTTTTCAGCCTAGTTTTGCCCACAAGTTTTCTTTCGGATGAAGGTCTGGCGATATTTCAGATATGCCCACATAAGGTTATTACTTTACTAGGGATTGCTACGGAAATATTCATTGCGAAGCACTTGTTAACAGCACTGAACTTGTCCGCATTTTAATTTTTTTTTCACACAAATCGCTGACTCATTGGAATTTAAAAAAATTTAAATTCAAAAATATTTATTATTTCGAGGCAAACTATGTATTTCTCAGTGCTATTACGTTCTAATTTAAGAATATGTACAATTTGGACAAATAAAGACAATACATTTACTACTCTAATAAGAAAAATATAATTTGTTCAGATTAATTTGCACAAGACTGTATGTAATTCATTTGCCGGAATCGTTTCGGAGGGAATAATTTTATTTGGACATAACGTCCACATTTTTGAGTTGGGCTAAGGTCCAATTCCTAATTACACGTACCTATACCTTCTGTCATTCATCGTCATCGGCTACGTACACTGATAATATATAAATAAATACCTTATTAGGAAAAAAAATTGTTTAATTTGATCAATGTTAAAAATTTTAAAAGCAGTCAGTTGGAGTTTAACACTAAAGAAATAAAAAAAAATTGTAGAAACATAAATAAACTAAGCTCTGATTTCTTTTTATTTACATCTGTGTATTTAGGATTTAGAATATAATACACTTCTTATATTAAATCGCGCAGTGATGCTGATAACTGAATTTCTATAATATAAACGTGGAGAAGGTAACTATATATAGGCATACGCCTGCCATATTGTGCTTTTCCAACGATGCCAAATACGGCAAAATATCACATAGTATATTTACAAATTTAGTGTGAATAAGTTAAGAAGATATAAATAGTAAAAGAGAAAAGAGTACCAGTGGAAGGGAAAAATATCTGCAACTGCGAAACAATTGCGTTGCCAAAGCACCACGGAAACACCCACTGCGCGATGATTCCACACAATGCCATCGAGTACCTACTTACTTGAATTCTCTCTACAAAAAAGACATTCGAATCTTTTGCGTCCTAGATTTCTTGGCCTCACATAAAAGATGCACACATGCATTTTGCAAAACGCAAAAAACAAAGGAGCGGCGCAATATCATTTCAACATCAATGACATGACAATCTTGAGAAAAGTATTCTCTTTTACTTCTTCAACCAACTTTCCAATAAAATCTCTGGGTGGTAAACTGCTACCAGGGCCAAAACTAATTCAACAAAATTACCTTCCTATGTAACTTTTATATATTTATGTCATGACTTCGTCAACAACAACCCGTGATGGAGTAATTAATGTAACTACATATGTATATGGTGCCGACAATGTTCTCGTATGAATTCAGTTTTTTTTATAGAATTACGAGAAGTTATATATAAAACCTTAAAAAGCCATAAAAGAAATAAGTGTAATTTTCTGCATTGTAAAGGCTTTATCTTGATTGAAAACAGTTGTTTTTATGTTTTAATATCAAATGCAACACCCAAAATAGTAATAACGGTAGATGTTAAAATTAACACCTTATTCCTTGATTTTGGCAATGTTTTATAGAGCTATTTCTGAATTATTTTAAATCAATTTGCACGGGTTCACGAAATTGTATGTGAAATCGAATGTTAAAATTAACACCTTTTTCTTTGATTTTGGCAATGTTTTATAGAGCTATTATCTGAATTATTTTAAATGAATTTGCACGGGTTCACGAGATTGTATGTGGAATCGAATAGCTAAAATATGTATGCTAAATATCTGTTTCTCTTCTTTTATTCGCCGAGGTCATGATCAGGATTATTTGGATCATAACATTCTCACTTAACTACTTCCATACTGGTCTGTCTGTGAGGTTCACCTTTTTGACCTACTAACAGGGGTCCTCCTTTGAACCCTGGCAATACAAACTGAGCCTGTCGTGCTCCAATTTCTTCTATGCAAACAAACTTATGAATACATTTTTTGTTTATTATTATCAGGTTCATGTTTCTCTTCTTTTATTCCCCGAGGTCATGATCAGGATTATTTGGATCATAACATTCTCACTTAACTACTTCCATACTGGTCTGTCTGTGAGGTTGACCTTTTTGACCTACTAGCAGGGGTCGTCCTTTGAACGCTGGCAATACAAACTGAGCCTGTCATAAAAGACAGAAAAAAACATAAGGAAATGCTGCTTGGGCGAACTGTATGATACCCTATCCATATCGCTATATGCCGCTAAGAAAAAAGCGTTAAGAACATGATGAATAGCAATTATTTCATTTAATTCAAGTGGGCGCGAATATTGGAACAAAAATATTGGTCAAATATCTTGTTAAACATTTATTTTCGGTTTCTATGAAAATTTTCGAGGAAAACAGCATTTTGGTGAAAAACGTCCACAAAAAGGCGTGGCAAGAAACTTTATACGACAATCTTATGAATGAGGGCAGTGCCTACATATCTTTTTAAGGTTGTCGAACTCTATCGCTCTAAGTTTAGCTTTAAAACAAATTTTTCAAAATTATGAGCTTAGCAGTGGGCGTATCAAAAAAGTTTTTACATTAACCATTTCGGATCTCTAGGGAATATGTGGTCCAAAGAGTATAAAAACCAATATGTTTATCTCACCTTTTTATACCCAATCCAAAGGGTATATTAATTTTGACAGATAGTTTGTAGCACCCCTTAATATTCGTCGAAGACACCTAAAAGTATATATTATTATGATCAGGACCAAAACCTAAGACTATTTAGCAATGTCCGTCCGTCCATCCGTACGTAACTCATAGGCCTTTAAATTCATGCAAGGAAGCTGAAGCGAAATGATTAATTTAGAAAAAACAGTTTTAAAGCTAAAGTTTGGGAGATAAAGTGCTACAAACCCTATAAGATATGTAGTTATAATAAAATTATATAACAATTTTGCCACGCCTACTTTTTGTGGGCGTTTTTTTTTACTAAAATGCGGTTTTCCTCGAAAATTTTCATAGAACCCCAAAAAAATGTTTAACAAGATATTAAAGCAATATTTTTTCGAATATATCGCAAGATTTTGGCCACGCCCACATTACATTCATATCATTTGGGGACGTTTGTTCAAAAAACATTTTTTTATTAATTTCATAGCAATAAATAAAATGCTTTTCATTATGTTCTTGACGCTTTTTTCTTAGCGGCATATAGGGATTTTGATAGGGTATCATACTGTTCGCCCCAAGCGGACTGTTGCCTTTCCTTATGTTTTTAAAAAAAAAGTGTCATGCAGTTCAAAAATGTGCATAGATAAGAAAATCGCAAAAAAAATTTATATCTCAAACAACATTATATATTTGTAGGTTTCTAATGCAATCTATACAAAGAATGCTTAAGTAGATATTTATTCCTAAGGCTCAGACGAAAGAAAATGATACATTAGTGGGGCTTTCCATTACCCGAAATCTAGACATATCAAATTAAATTGAGTATTATTGATTTTGAGGTATAACTACTCTAAATGGCATAACTTCAGAAACATGGATATAGCTAAAAACTAGCACTTAATAAATTTTCTGGACCTAATTTAAAGCCGCAAATTAAAGGGCAAAAGAAAGTTATGAGGAAATATTAAACCAAAACTGCATTTATGCGAACACAACATCGGAAACAAATGGACGTCAGTTATCAACAAAATTCCCAACACTTATGTGTTCTATTATCCAAATTTGTTGATCAAATTTGATTATCCGAAGTACCCTCGGTCCCAATAAGTTCAGATACTATAATCTCAACATTAGCCGCACGCACGCTGTTGCGAATGGAACCGAGCACTCTAACGTTAGAAGCAGTTCCGACTACGTTTTTGCTATTCCTCATATTCCATATTCGTGTAACCCTATTAAGTAAAAACTGTACCCTTTCAGGTGCTACAGGTCGCACTTAACGCACTTAACCCACCAAGACAAAAATGGCTTAAGATAATAACTGCCGTATATGACACTGTAATGATTTCGTTTTTAATTCTCTTGATCAAATTATCTCGACTTGTTGCTCTTTGAACCCCTATTCTATTCCATGGTCGGTGGGCGGAATCGTTTGGGAAATGTAAAAGAGTATTTGTGGTGTAAAGGATTGCTTCTAAAACTTGCTAAATTAATATTTAATTACAAAAATATTTTCAATATCTTCAATATTGCGAAACAACAAACGTTAAGCTTAGGCAGAGGCTATCATTGAATTATTTTATCTAATAAATTATATATCGAACAACTTCGTCATCTATAACTATTTCTAATCAGAATTTCTATGTAAGCTATGGTATCTGCATGCGATTCAATAAAAATAAATTCGTATATATTGGCTTCAAAAAGTGTTTGCAGAGGAAATATAAAACAAACAGACATTCTTTCCACGTTTAAATAAAAAAACAAAAGTCCTCTTGAAAAGTGGGTATGAAGGTACGTAACTACGTATTGAAGAACCAAGAAAACGTATACCGAACAATACAAATAAAGTGCACGACTCAGTCGTACGAAACTTTGTTAGATGTAAGTTTGAATCCAAACTTTCGGAGCATTACTTATATCATTTTTTTTAAGGTTTGGCACTATTTGGTTGAATAATAAAGAACTATAATTAAAAATGTGGTACCCAAAACAAATATTTTTTATTTTTAAATACTACTACTAAACGAGCGGTCTCCGGTTCAAATCCGACCCGTAACACCTGAAAGTTTTTATTCACTGCCCCACCTATTGAGAACGTCTGGCAAACAACCAAGAATAACAAAAATGTCATGAGAAGCTTCTCAAAAAAATGTCATGAGAAGCTTCTCAAAAATAAATTGGCGTCCGGAATCGGTATTAAACTGTAGTTCCCTTACATTCATGTCAGAAAAATATATCTTCCCACACACAATGGTTGGAGAACCTGGGCCTAAAATAGCCTTAGATGTTAGCCCATACAGTACCTAAACCTAAGACTATTTAGCAATGTCCGTCCGTCCGTATGTATTCAATTTTGAAGCCTTTAAATTTATGGCAAGAAGTTGAAATTTGGATAATATACGTGTACTCCCTAGGGTCTCGGAAAATTTTTTAAATACCCTCTAATGCTTGCTACTCCCACAATCGAAAAAAAAAACGGTTTGAAAACTGTAGTCGAAGAGATAAAGGGTTAAAACCTTAGAAAAATATGTAGACACTGAACTGCTTCACAAATTTTCTATATAAAGTGTTTGGCCACAGCCACTTTTTTAAGACGTATTTTCCAAAAATATTTTTTTTATAAATTTTATAGAGTAAAATGCTATCCATCATGTTCTTTACGCTTTAGGGTATCAAACTACCCAAGCGGACTCAATAAATAATTACTCCGAGAAAGAAGTTGGTTCTTAATCGATTAATCCGCGACTTAATTCTTTTTTACCTAATTATTAAGCCGTCGCGTTTTAACAGAAACGATTTCGTTTATTCTAATAGTTGTTGATTACAGTTCTTCCAATTGGTCGAGCCACTGATTGCAGTAAGGGAGTTTAACAATAGTAACACTTTTATCCGTTTGCTTCCGAGAATTACTGAAATTAAACACAAAATTAAAACTAAAATTATATGAATTATTCTCAACTGGCCGCGTTTTAAATTGGAAATATGAAAGCTACAGCCACAAAAAAAAACAAATTTCAGACCAAAATCTGAAATTACAAAACGAAAATATCAAATATGACAACTATGACAAATGACCAAATAATTCTGTTACGTTACTTGATTTTACCAGTATATGTCAGCTTTCTAACAAAAACTTGATGGTCAAATAAGTGAAAGTCACCTAATTCCCTTATTTACTACATAATATATATTAAATTTTGTATTCAGTCTGGACTAAAAATACAAATTCACAGTTGAGTTAAACACAAATCGGAAAATTTGAAGTTAGTTTTCCCCTCTTCTGAAAATTTTAAATTTTTGACTTATACCCGCTACCTCTTAGCTAGGTTAATTAATTATCTAATTTATTAAATCAACTGAATTTAAGGTAAGACTTTTATTATTACGCGTTAATTTGTATTAGTTCTTAAATGAGTTTACCTTGATCAAACCTTATTCACAGATTCAGTTTGAAAATTTGGAAAGCCTGCAATACCAATAACTTTCTCTTTAGTATAGATGCTAATGTATTTGAGAAAGTTAAAAGTACAAAGAATAGAAATATGTATTTACTCTTGCATATAAAATTATGTTTCCTCTTTATTTTCTTTCCAATCACGTTTTGTTTACCCACGTAAAAATATTTTTGACTTCAAGTAAGCCTTATCCATGCTGCCCACAATCTGATGATGTGAATATATTTTCAAAACCTTTCTATTTTAGCTTCAATTCTCTCCACTTTTTTAGCAATGCGTTTGATAAGGAGTTTACAATGTTCCTTTGAATTCGCACATATATTTGTCCAACATTCAGAAGGTTTAATATAAGAATAACACTGTATTTTCATTAACCTCCTAGTTCATATTAAATTGATTTTCTGTATTTATTTATCTTTTTATATACACAATCTTAACCAGATTATAAATCAATACATATATATATATATATATATATATATATATATATCTTATTACAAGTTATAATTTACAGGTAAAAAACAATATTGGGCACTATAAAATTATGTCTCTATGCAGCACACTCTTAAAAAAGTCTCATACAAATTATAATATATCAGTTGACTGAAATATAAAGTGTGTGTGTGGCTCAAGAAACTATATCGCTATACCGATAAATAAAAACATAAGGAAAGGCTACAGCCCGCTTGGGCGAACAGTATGATACCCTATTCATATCCCTATATGCCCCAAAGAAAAATGCGCTAAGAACATAATGGATGGAATTTTATTTCATTCTATGAATTATTATATTATTGGAAAAAATATTGGCTAATTATGTTGTAATACATTTTTTCGGTTTCTATGAAAATTTTCGGAAAAAACAGCATTCTAGTAAAAAACGCCCACAAAAAGTAGGTGTGACTGACAAACTTATTAAGGACGACAGTGCCTTCATATCTTGTGAAGGTTGTAACACTCTATCTCTCTAGCTTCAGCTTTAAAACGGGGTTTCTAAATGTTTGGCGTTGCAGTGGGCGTATTCAAATATATATAATCTATTTCGGAGCCCTAGGGAATATGTGGTCCAAATTCAGCTACTCAGACCGAGCTGAACTTCTGGCTTTGAAGGCGTTGTACATATTGTGTGCGCTTGCTTGACGAGACCGCTGGGCTGAGTTAAAGTTCTGTTCCTGATGGGGGAAAGTGTTTTTCGAATTTATGACCGACATATAGCCCAGCACCATACAAAGAAATCTGATGATCGACCGTGGCAAGCCGTGAAACAGCTGTAATGCCAGCCTCTTCATTGTTCGTGGTGGCAATCATTTAAATATTTAATTGATGGAAGGCTTGGCAGCTTATAAAAACAACGTGTAGAAACACGAAAAACAAATGCGTGCTTTAATAGCTTATTTTATCAAACAAAGTAATTACTTAGTAATAAGTATACATATAGAGTAATTAAAAACAAAAAACAAAAAATTAATATTTATAACTACAGATCAGACTAAAATCGATCATATCGCAAACGGTATTGGTTATGCTTAAGCATCTAGACAATGGTTCGTCGCCACCATATTTTTTCTGTGGTACGGAATAATAAAACACAAATTGTTTTTAAGCGTTGTCGCAGGAACATTGAAGTCAATTAAGTGTAAAATATCAGAACAATCAATATGATAAGCTAATACGTCAAGAATGAACAGAGAACTTTCTTTGAATGTTAAAGAACAAGACTCCAAATAATTTCCCTTTTACCATAGGAAGGCATATCTATATCCCAGTGAAGTTTTTTCACTAATACTCTTGTAAATTGTTTTTGTATTCTCTCGATACTTCATACAAAGGACTCCAAATAGTATTGCAATATTCAAGAGCTGATCTAACAAACCCAAAAAAGAGACATTTTAAAGTATGTGGATCACTGAATTCCTTTGAATTCGTCGTTATATCATCCCTTATAATCAGTGTGAGTTCGAAACTTCCGCACGATTTCCTTTTAGTATATATATTTAGTATGCGAGAAAGTTGAAAACTAAGATGCTTTCAGCCGGTCATACCATCTTTGATTTACCCAACAGTACTCGTTTAAAATAATCATCATGATATCGTTCTGACCGACTGTCCGTTTGTAAATTATAGTGTTTCCCTAAAATTACATACATTAAGAAATTTACCCACACTAAGAAGTGCGCGTCTAGAGTAAGGCGAATACAGTCTCCTAGTTTCATTACTTTACGATTGGTCGTTAGGGCTGTGTTGCTCAGTAAGTCAATCAATCAATCAGTCAGGGCAATAAGTAATTTCATTTTTGGTGTTTTAAATTTGGTGCTTAAAACTGTTTAGCATTAAAAGATAATAGCCTATGCATTTTATTTTATTCAAACTAGATATAAGTTGTACACACACATACTTAAGAAGTCAGTCTTCATAATAATGTGACTTTAAATAACGCTATCATTTCTGCAGGCTATGGAGGCAGTGCCAGAAAAAATAACATAATTTTTGCAGTAAAAATGTTACTACTTCGACGTATTTCAAAAGCTGGCTATCATCATTCTTCCCCCAGTTTCGCAAATATTACCCAGTAGTACACTGCAGTAAACAATGTGTTTGCTTGAACAAACAAACATGAAAGCTATAAATCCACTGTTATAGAGAGAGCATGTGTTTAAGTGCTTTATTCTCAGAATAATGCATTAGTTGTCTGTATAGAACGACATAATGAAAACGTTTGGCAGGTGGCATCTGCAACTTTCACCCAACAGAGTACAATACAAATGCTGAAGCATTTAAGAAGGCCAACACGTAGGTAATACAAGAGGCCTGAAGGATTAATGCGAACAAAACAAGATTTTTCCGTGCAATTTTTCTTTTTCTTAATAGAGCTAGAGGATATTCGTTTATACTAGTTCCAAGCCATAGACACTCACAACTGTATAATGCACATTTGATTTGACGAAGTTTGCTTACCAACAAACTCCATCCACACTAAAACTGATTTTTTTTCTCCCGAAAGAGAATGTCTTCATTACCCAAAATGTGCACGATTTGGTCATGTGCAACTTTTTTGGTAAAACTCCTAAAGAAACCGTTTAAAGCTTCCCAATTGGCTTTCCCGTATTGCCATACGGTTCTTTTAGGAGCTTGTTCTTTAACTGTGTGGTTGGAGTACGAGAAATTCGCCGATAAGATACAATGATCTAACGAAACTAGAGGCGATAATACATTTAAAGTGGATTTATCAGAGTGGGGGTAAGAAACAAGTCCAGAGTGTTGGCGTTTTGACCGCTAATGTCCGGTATCCGTGTCGGCTCATTTACAAGCTGAGTAAAATTATTAACCTTAGCGAAGATCTCGACATACCTTCCTTCGGGTGTTGTCTGTCCAGAATGTCGAAGTCAACTTGAATTGTGTGTATTGACATCGCCCGCAATGAAAATTTCAGTACGAGGATAATGGGTTACAATTTTGGTGATGGAATCAGTCAGTGCTCAAACTGATTATAAGTTGAATGCCTGTCCTGGTTAGGGCTTCTGTAAATAAAATAGTAGTGAATTAATTGTCTACGGACATGGAATTTTAGCCAAATATAATTAAATTCCGGATTGAAACGTAGGCCATATTGAGGTAGAATTTGGTAGGCTACATCACTAAGTATATAAACGGCGATACCACGTTGGAAAAAGAATAATGGCACCAAGTTGTACCCAGGCAGACTAAACTCCGTTAAATCTGAATCAATGCTGACCTGTGTTTCACTAAGTGCCAAGACAGCTGGTTTTTTTTTCAATTTTAAATTCATTTTTATTATTTCCAAAAAGATCAAAAATGATTAAATCTAACTTAAAATTAACAGGATACTTATACTAGATTAATGTAGTCATGCGGAAGATCTAAACTTAACTATATCACTTATTACTATTACCTTTCGGCCTTAATTATTAATACATTTTTATTCGTAAATATGATTTTTGCAAGAAAATTGTTGAAAACTTGCAATCTTAATTTTTTTTTTCTTTAATACTTAAAAGCTACTACTTAACTGTACATATATACAAACAACTTAAAACTTAAAACTAATGATACTTAAAATTACAAAAAAACTATTACTAACTATAATCGGGGGCGATGTACACTCGGTGCCTCTGTAGAAGAGGCACCCACCCCCATCACCGTGAGCAGCACCCAGCAGCCACCAACACAGCGCACATGCGCCACTGACATCGAAATGCATCGAAATGCATTTCCTTAAGGTAACGCGCCGACCTGGAAAGGTGTGTCTACCTCTTCCCTTATTCCCTCCGCAAGCCACCAATATTCGGTGAATTGCGTGTCCGTATCAGTTAAAACTGCTGGTTTGTTGAGATTCACGTGAGCGTACAATGAGAAAAGATTGGCTCTTAACCCACGAATATTGCTCACGTCAACTCTAAAATTCCTACACATAACATAACATTCGCTCTAAGGGGACTGTAGGTTTCCTTATGTTTTATATATTAGTTTTGTAGTTCATTAGTTACATAAGAAGAAAAAGATTTTAAGCCATCAAGTTTTAGTGTTCAAAAGAGTGTTTCACTTGCATTGTACAATAACTATAACTGGGGCCTTACTTAAAATCTTTTCCGAAAAAAATATAAAATGATTACTCGCAAGAGAATGATAACAAACATATTTATATCTATTTGTTTCCGAAAAACTACAATGAACTACAAGTCATTGAAACATTATCCCTGCAGAAACTGCGTCAACTAATTTAAGACTAGGGTGTGCAAAGACAAATTACCAGGCATTTCTACTAATTATTACAAACGAATTAACACCAAAGCATTTGTTAGTGTACATAGTGTACGATGCAATACAAATGTGTTGAATATTCAAACCACCTTCTTTCCTCTCCTCGCGTAGCGCAGTGCAGTGCATAGTAACCGCAAATGATTCCGATCTGGTAGCACTCATCTAAATACTTCCCCCAACAGCATCCATGACAACTTGGCCTCGGTGCATTTGCAAAGTGCGATGTACTCTAGTAAAATACTCAAGACAGTTCTTGAAAAGTACTAGACTAAATTTTCCTTTGCTTTCACAAATTGTATTCCTCGGGGACTGTAAGAAGGAGAGAATGAAATTCTGGCATAAGAATACTTATTCTGCAAGAATGTAGGTATGTACAATTTAATAAAGGAGACTCTTAAGATCTTCACTTGTTTTGTCATAACGTATTCTTTACACAGGAGTTGTGATTTGGAAGCCCTACCCATTTCCTACATTTCTTGTTAAGACGAAAGCTTTCAAGCATTTTTAATTACAAAAATGTTTAAGGTAGGTATACCCAATTGCGATGATTTTATTTCATATATTTGCATTAGAGGAATTCAATTCAACGCCTTTAGGCATAAAAAATCCCTTTAGTGCATCCATTCTGTACCTACTTCTTAAGAACATTATTTTGCTACGCAAAAACTTATATTGCAAACTATTACCATTTTGTGTTCAATAGTAATTTTATCTTCCGTTTGCTTTGTTGAATTCTCAATTGGCCCCGGTTCAAATTAGAAATTTGACAGCTACACCGATTCAAGCAACATGGACACAGAATTTCACCACTAAATCCATAAAAATGACAGACGACAGATAATAGTTTTTCTAAACTTTCGGCGTGGCGGGTGCCGTAACAAACGAATTTTTTCACTTATCATTTCGGAACTCTAGGGAATATGAAGTCCAAATTTCCGCTTGAATTTAAAGGACTAAAAATTGCGTACGGACGGACGGCTAAATAGAAAGAAATCTGCCAACATCAATATTTCTTCTTTAGATAATGAAACATAAGTAAATGCTACAGTCGGCTTGGGCGAAGAGTATGTTAACTTATCCATATCCATATATGCCCCAAAGAAAAATGCATTAAGAACATGATGGATGGCATTTTATTTCATTCTATAAAATTTATGACGAAAAACATTTAAAAAAAAACGCCCCCAAAAAGTGGGCGTGGCCAAAAACTTTGTATGGGTGATATACTAGAAAAAATGTTGGCTTAATATTTTTTTATACATTTTTTATGGTTTTCTATAAAAATTATTGAAGAAAACCACATTTTGTTAAAAAAAACCACGCATACAAAAGCTTTAACAAAAAATCAAATAATGACTCACTTCGTTCATCGATTTCCGAACTGCCTCAAAGTTGATGTCTTGCATTTGCATCACAGCCAATGATCACGTTGCCCTGCATCGCTTCTTCCATTGCTGTGAGCTGTTTAAATTCATCTGATGGACATGGCTTATCATACGCCATATACGCCGAGGATATGTGGCTCGGCTAATGACTTACTTGGTTCATCGATTTCCGAACTGCTCCAAAGTTGATGTCTTGCGTTTGCATCACAGCCAATGATCACGTTGCCCGCTTCTCCCATTGCTGTGAGCTGTTTAAATTCATCTGATGGACATGGCTTGTCATGCGCCATATACGCCGAGCTGCCTATGGACGTCTTCATCCATTGCGAATATTTTTTCCAATATATCGCCCATGCCAATATTTGGGCCACGCCCACTTTTTAGGGATGTTTTTTTCCAAAAATATTTTCTTTTTATAAATTTCTTAGAATGAAATAAAATGCCTTTTTTCTTTGGGATATATAGGGATATGGATAGGTTATCGTACTGTTTGCCCCAAGCGGTCTGTAGCCTTTCCTTATTATTTTTTTTTTGTTACATTGCACGCGCGATTTGCATTCTTATACCCTATCGGATAGGGTATATTAATTTTGACACATAGCTCGTAACTTCCCTAAATAATCGTCGTAAACCCCTAAAATTAGGTATATATATTTATGTGGAATACTGACCTATCAGACAGACAAAACCCTACAAATAACATGTGATGATCTATAGGATCTGCCATCTAAGGTTTTTTTTTCAACTAGTGCTTATTTCGCGAATGGTAACTTTGTCTGATTTGACAGATAATTAGTTTTATTCTTCCGCTGAACAAATATGGTTGTGTATACGCTAGAACAACGAACAACAACAACAAGGAGTGGCCGTTACAGTCAATGGCGATCGTTATCGGGCCATGTTGAACGAATTTTTGTTCACAAAAATTGAAGACTAGGATATTGGCAACATTTGGTTTTAACAGGACGGCGCTACGTGCCACACAGCCGAAGCTACACTCGATGTTTTGCGCCCTTTTTCAAAAAAAAAATGTATTTGGTGGGCATTATACATAAACCGACAAAAACGGGACACTAACAAACAGAAGATGACGATATACATATATAAAACACACATAAGCGAATATTAACGGGACGCTAACGAACAGATAATCAATCATGCACTCAACGATCAAACAGAGGACGGAAAGAAACGAAACGAACTGCAAAACAACTTAAATCCGAAATCATTGCTCAGTTGTTAAGAAACCTTTAGAGCGACGAATAGCAACAACAAACTATAATAATTTCAATTGTGTTTGCGTTTTCTTTTGTTCCGATCAATGACAGTTTAAGAATCCCACATTTATTATCACGACCCAAACCTAAAACTATTTCGAAATGTTCGTTCGTCCGTACGCAATTTTTAGGCCTTTAAATTCAATTTAATTAGAACAAAAAACGCGTTAAAGCTAAAGTTACAGAATAATATCATATAAAGTTTTTTGCCACGCCTACTTTTTGTTTTTCACTAAAATTATGTTTTGTTCGAAAATTTTCATAGAAACCGAAAAAAATATTTAACAAGATATTTTTTTCCAATATATCACCCATACAAAGTTGTTGGCCACGCCCACTATTTGGGGGTGTTTTTTTTAATATTGAAAACTTTCTTTTAAAATTCATATAAACACCTTTATATTGGAGGCATATAGAGATATTTATAGGGTATCATACTGTTCCTTGGTATAAAGAAGATGTATTTCAAGTTCTTGCGGTTTGTAAAACGTTCGCACGGGGCGGTTATAACAAAATTATTTTGTTTTGGACTAAGAAAACAGGAAATGCAGAGTCAGTGCTTGGAGAAAGAATATCTAACAGCAAAAAATGCTGGCAAACAAATCGTATAAACTCAGTTGGACTATCGGTGGACTTCGCTATGGCTCTCGACAGCCTGTAGAACACTGCAGAATTTTGTTCATACATATGTCTGACAATGTGAGTTACTTTACGTGTTTATATAGGAGATCCTGTGCCCTTCAAGACTTGACCACCTTAGGTTGGCAGTCCTTATGGATTTTTCCTCGATCGTGTGCCTTACTAAGCACAGGGAAATTTTGGTACTGGTGGTCGTATTCGGTTCTGACTGAATAATGCTTTAAGGATTGTGTGACAGCCTCTTGCTATTTCAAAATATTGGTTAATTCCATCGCCTTAAGTGCGGACTTATGGGTGCCGGGGCACAGGACCATATTGGGAATTGTAAGGCTGATGAACTCGCTTAATTAAGTATTATTAGGAGGAGGAAAGGATCTATCGCCTTCTTTGTTCAAGCCCTGCAATCTCCAGGTAAAAGTAAGCTTCATCTCGGAGCCTTCTTTAACCTAACCAAAATACATTTGGAAAAGTTTTACAAAAATTGTATAGTTATTGCACTGTCGGAGCAAATAAATGTTATGCACATACAATACAAACCCAATTCCTCTAATTCGTAGTTGATGTGTATGTATAGCTATAAGTACCCAGCGGGAAAAAGATTCGTCCAATATGCATTCTGAAGCAATCCATGGAAGCAGAGAATGCATTCCCCTAGGATGCCCATATAATATCCTTTTTATTAAGGCATGTCCGCGGGCGGAAGCAATAGAACTGGTTTTAAAAATATCTAGAACACACGACTCGGAATGTTTCTTGAATGCATCGCAAGAATCAATCCAGAATGAATCTGGCAGACGTATTTAGAATGCATCCAAAGGATGAATCCAGAATGTATTGTGAGGATGAACTTAGAATAAAATTGAAGAGAAATAAAACAGCGAAATACAGTGACTAATAAGTGTATTTTATTCAATAATAATTTTTTTTAATTCATATGATTTATAAACTTACAATATTAAAAATAGTATTGAAATTGTTAGCTGCTTCTCCCTTGGCAGGATCTATAGAAAAATTAAAATATATTTTGAAATCAACTTTTGGCACATAGTTTTATAAAATGGTACTTACCTAAAAGTGGCGAGGCATCTGGGGGAATAGGGCACAGTAACTTGGTGGCTGCATTAAAGCTAAAATGAGTTGTAATAATTTATAATTGCTATTAAGTAATGAGATGGCAAAACATACTTGGTGAATTTTGATCAATTTCATTATTTTCCAGTACATTTTTTCTGAAAATAAATAAAAAAATGCATTTATTCGGCAGTTTTTCAGAAAAAGCTGTATGTAATAAGTAGTACTTACCAGCAAATATTTACTATCCAATATTTTTTAAAACTTTAAGATTATTTATATTTAAATGTTTAAAACACAATGAACAGCCAAGCAACTGCGCTTTACAAATAACACTGAAGTGAATCGCAATATCCGAAAGTCGTAATAGAATGCAGGCACAAACCGGTTACGCGAAGTACGCGACAGATAATAATATGCCTTAGGAAAAATTCTACATGTCCAAAAAATTCCATAGACATCAAAAACTCATTACAAGGAATTTTTTTGATTTAACTTAAAGGGTAAGTCAGCGATTTCTTCTGAATGCATCGTTAATACATCACAGAGAATGTTTATCTAAAAAACCTATTGCTTCCAAATAACTTCTATGAGAATGTCTTCCCAAATTTCCCGCTGGGTATGCATGCAAATACCATACAAACCCAATTCCTCTATTTCGTAGTTTATGTGTATGTATATGTATAACTATGTACAAATAATTTATTTAAATAATACACACACACAGACCTTAAACTCATTTCCTTAACAACTTCTATGTATCTTTCGAGATGACCCTTGAAAGGGCCATTAAATGCATAGCAGATTTCCTAAGAACCTCTTCAAAATTGCTGATGTGATTCCCTAATACCATTGAATTTGTATTAGACACAATATCTGAATGACATTTTCCATGAGTTTCTTTAAGCTTTTGCCTTCGTCCATCTTTGTATTAGTTGAATTCAGAAGATGGTTCACAACCCCAATTGGGCTACAACATTCAGAAAAAACTGCGTAGTATATATATTTTTTTCATATACAAGTGTGTATAAACATACTTTAAGAAATAATATTTTATCCCCTCGAAATTTATTATAATTGATTTACATATGCAAATGTCGCAGATTTTTCATCTAAATGTCGGATTTGGCGCAGAATCGCGTATTCAAATCGAAATTATTCAATGCGAGTAAAAAGCATCTTCCAGCCAAGGAATAAGATTTCATTTTGTTTTCTTAGTTCTTTTTCTTATGAGGTTTTGCAACTAAATGTTCCTTGAACGTTTCTTTAGTTGGGTGGCAATTTTTCAATAAATAGGTATAAGTATAAAATTATAAAGAAGGACTCGATTATCTAGTTGGGTCTTTTAAAATTTATGAATGGTTAAATTCCTAGGTCTCTCATAAGCGCATACAACTTTTAACAATTATTGACAGTGAGGATATTGTAGTTAATGATACCCTATCCTAAGGGTATATTAATTTTGACACATAGTTTGTAACACTCCTCGCCTCGTGCAGGGACGGGAAGTAAGAATATCCTTGCAGAGCCCGCCAGTGCTTGTCGTAAAAGGCGACTTAGGCCAATAGCTCAACAATATAATATTATTGGAAATGATCTATAAGGATCAATTAAGTAGCATATAATTAAAACAAATGTCGCGATGAACTGAGTATGCAGTATTTTTTCAGAAAAACTCGTATAAAAAGTTTTGTGAAGAGGTCGAATCTCTAAGTGTAACTAGTAGGCTTGTTAAAGTCTTCTTAAGGAAAAGAACAAGTAAACTGGATGCAACCCAGACCTAATGGCACGTACACTGAGACAAAGGCGGAGACTTACTACCCGGGAAATCAGGTTACTACGCGTTCTTCAGCCATTCAAACGACGGTGGCTACATTTGAACCGTCTAATACCATGCGGTAAAGCTGATATATTGCATCGGGAGTGGTGACTTCGTCGATATTGAGGGTGCTTTTGATAATGCGACCTTTGACAGCATGTGTAAAGGATCATTCACATGAGAGCGAACCGCGAACTGCGAACTGGCGAATATTCATAAATTCTGACATTTCTTTCAGATGAGAACTTTTTTTGGTCGCAGGTACCCGCGAATCTGATTTGTAAATGCTTAGCAGCAAGATTTGTCAATTTTAATGTTATGTGCAAAGGAATTTTTCATTCGCGGATTTAAGGATCGCGTCTGTATTCTGTGGATTGTGAATAAAGAGTTACAGTTCGCGGCAAGAATTTTTCAATTCGCTGGAAATTTTTTGTAATTGTAAATATTGCTATTTAAATCAATTTAGACTCATTTTTTTTAGATAATATGTTAGATCAATTAAATATCAAGCTTTTGTGGTAGAAGCAATAGAAATTTTCTATTCATAAATACATTAAAATTGATCTGTTCGCGGTTCGCCTATTCGCAGTTGTTCGCTCTCATGTGAATGATCCTTAACTCTGCCAGGCAGCATGGTCTAGATGAAACTTTGGTGTTGTGGATAAAAGCAATGCTAATGTACAGGTACAAATGTATTGGTAGCCGATGCAGATTTGTGGCAAGTGTGTCATAACGGGGGTAAATAGGGGCTGCCTTCAAGGTGGTGTTCTGTATCCTCTCTTATGGTGTATAGTGGTAGACTCTTTGCTTACGGCTCTCAATTTTCCTGGAAACTACACTCAAGCTTATGCGGATGATGTCGCCGTTCTTTCTGTCGGTTCAAATCGCAGAGATCACTGAATTTGATTGATGTTTGGTGAAATAGTAATGGGATTTCAGTGAATCCTCTTAAAACCACGGTCGTTCTCTTTACGAAACGGAGAATCGTCACTGGTCTGTCCCATCCCCCTATATCCGATGAAGTCAATTATCTGGGTATAATCCTCGATAAAAAAACTATGGTCCAAACATGTTCAATCGAAAACCGATAAAGCACTGTCGACTTTCTGGCAGTGTAAAGGCGCTTCTGGTAAGGCGTGGGGCTTGTCTCCGAAACTGATCCTTTGGATATATACGGCCATGATTAGACCGCTACTCTCATACCGCTTTTGCCAAACTGCAAAGAACGTCATGTCTCGGCTGCACTGGGGCCTTCCCTAGCACGCCTGGCTCTGCTCTAGATGCTTTGATGAATCTTCCCCCCTCGATTTATATATAATAGGATGTACGCTACAAACCATCTTTCGCTTAAAGAGAGGTGGATGTTGGTACCATGCGCACTGGAATTTTGAAGAACTTGCTTAAGAATTATCCTCTAACCCCTGTCTTATGGATATGCCGTCTGGTGCAATGACACCAGAAATCCTTCTGCGAAAAAACTACCAAGTGGAATTTCCACAGGCAACGAAATGGCTTCGGTCAGACTCTGAACCACAGATTGAATGCCATCGTATTTTCACGGATGGCTCCAAAATCGGACAGGGGTCTGGTACTGGAGTCTTTGTGCAACGCGATGACATAAGACTTTACTACCCCCATGCGTCTGTTTCAAGCGGAGATTTTTGTCATCCTTATGACTATGCGCTATATTGTGAACAAAAGGTGAAGGGCTAGAGGATTTTTTTATTTACCGTGAAAGCTGCATTAAAAGCGCTGCTAAACCCTCTTACCTCATCCAAGTTAGTGCTAGAACTTAAGCTTTCTTTGATTTTGGTCGGAAGACTGAACACAGTGAATCTTGTCTGGGTCCCAGGTCACACTGGCATCCAGGGAAATGAGATCTCGGATGAGCTTGCTAGGCAAGGTTCAGACAGACCAAACTACTGCGCCCGGACACTTGCAAAAGGTCTGCATCTATCTCTGAGGAGAATCGACTGTAGGCTGCTTGTAGGCGTCCTTTCGGGCCACCAAGCTTTTGCTAAACACTTAAATGTGTTGGGCTTAAGCGACACTACTACCTGTCCTCCTTGCGGTGAGGAAGATGATATAGCAGAACACTTTCTCTGCAGTTTTCCGGTCTATGCTCGCATCAGGTGGCGGATTTTCGGGGCTGACGTGGTGAGTGCCAAACATCTAAGGTAGTACAATGGACCTGTTGTGTCTGAGTGCTCCATTGGATAGTAGCAACCTCCGACAAAAAAAAAAGTAATTACTCAGAAGAATTCACAAGTAATCCCAACCTCGTATGATTTTACCACTAATTCACAATCCAAATTCCTTTTATATGTATTTCCAATCGTTTAAAATAAATTCCACTTTCTTTATCTCTGTTTAAAATCAACCATACTATTTTCGTATCACTTCGCATAATTGCATAATAGCAGACTTAACCTGCCCCTTCATCCACCCCGCATATAAAAATAGATATTTCTTGACTTAAAGTGGTTGGTGCTTTCAAAAATGCGTAAGTACATATGAATTAGTAAAACCATTTTGCTGCCAAATGCAAACAAAACTCTTGCACTAAAGATATCCCTACACAATAATTCCCAGAAGTTTATATTTGCATAAATGAATGCTGACCGGTAGAGAGCAAAAACTAGTGACACAAAACTCAGCAAAATAAATGATCAAACGGACCAAAACGAAAGTAACAAAGGTTTACAAGAAGAAACAAAATCCCCGCCCTCTAGCACAAAAGCAAGATACACACAAACAAAAAATTTAATGTTTGTGGTCCTTCTGTACTTCTGTTAATTTATTTGATTTAAAATGTTTTTGTCCTTCTTTAACATCAGTTCATTGCTAAAAAAATCGGAATGGGCAAACATACTCGACAAAATTGAAAATTCTTTATGTAATGGATAGCTGCCAAGGGTTTAAAAAAAAATAGCGCCAAATTATATTCCAGGATCTCGGTGGCTGAATAAAACGTTTACAGGTAAACAAAACAATGCTTACAAAACCCTCACCATTGACATAGGCCTACATGAATGTGAAGCTAAATTAAAAGCGGCAACTTCGTTGATTCAAATAACTAAAGCCTTTTCTTTTTTGACTGCTGCATTTAATACGGTCACCAAGTTCAGACTCTGGCAAAAACAATCTGCATCAAAAATTCTTCATCTAAAATCTGAGTTCAGGATATTTGAAAGACGACGGACGACGCGACGTTGTCGACTAGGATAACGACAAAATTAAATGAATGGCAATCTTCTTAATTAAATAGCTCTCCCAACGTAGATTCCATTTGCAAATGGCAAAGAGAATGTCCGCAATGATTTAGGGTGGCCTCTTTCGGTCCGTTGACTGGTTGGTCAGTTCAAATGCTGCTGGTTAGAAGCTTAGTGGTCATGGTTATGGAGATTATATGCATGTGTATGTACACAGTGAATATGGGTACCTATATAAATTTCTCTCCAATGTTATATTTCTCTATGGCACTGTGATGCACATGTGTAGCGAAAATTTGAATAACTATTACATTTGATGTGCCTTTGGAGACAGCTTTATTCAAATTTGCTAGGAATAGAAAACATATGTCTATTAAATTTTAAGTCTTGAAAATGTATGTACATCTATATTTTATACCAATAAAATAGTTTGTCGTGACTGACGGATTGACTGTCTGACTGACTTAGCGGCATATGCTAGTGAAGGGGTCGTCTGATATGACCATTGATTTGCCTGCTGGCATAGCAGAACAAATGATTGGAAACGCGTTTGAGACATTGTTTATCAGGGGCAGGGGCTTACCAAAATATAGAAGTTACCTAATCGAATTTGGACCAGTGGGCGCACCCTAGTTATTATTGCTTATATATATATATGTACATACTAGCTGTGAGCTGTTAACCGCCCGCTTCATATGATATATCATTAGAAGCCATTGCAAAAACTCCATACGGTTATAAAACCTCATATTCTATTAACTTCTTTGTCAAAGTTAATTCGAATCTTTATTTTACATTTCTAAATTAAAATCATTAAATAATAATTTATATAATTTTATCGATTTTGGCTGGTTTTTCCCTACATAGAAAGGTCACTCTGTACTAGCTTTATAACTTTCTTTCTGCCGATAAACATTGTTATATTTAATTACGTCTTAAGACTATCTGACAAATTGAATTGTTCACTTCAATTTGTCAAACACCTATCCAATATTTGCTTTGTTCTCTATCAGCATTTGTTTGAACTTATAAAACATATTATTCTTTTTGAACTTATAAAAGATATTATTCTTTTTTATAAACTTCAAATATATTCCAATATATATCCCCATGTTAACTGTGCACTTTTAAAGAATGTAGTTCTTATTCTACAGCGAATTTTGAAAATAAATAAATACAAATACTTATACCATGTTACATATAGGCAGGTAAGGTTGCTAGACAAGTATTCTTGTGAAGGCGTTCGGTTTGTTGATTTCGATCCACCCGCCCAAAATGAAGTGAGGATAGCACTAACTAGTACTAGTTCAACTAAAGTTGAACAAGGCTGCTGGGCCGGTCTACCCGTAGAACTTTTTAAGGCAACAGGAGATTACTCGAAAAGAGCATAGAACAACTCATTTCCAAGATTTGGTCGGAAGAGTGCGTGCCTTATAAATGGAACCTCAGCATCGTTTGTCCATAAAAAAGGAAACACTCTAAGCAATGCTATATAGAGTTATCCATCTGCTAAACATCGCGTACAAGATCTTGTTTGCCGTATAGTGTGAGCGCCTGAAATCATTTGTCAAAGACCTGAATTACCTCACCAGTGCAGTTTTAGTCTACCGGTAAGAATACCCCAAATGATACAATATTCACACAGGCCGATACCCACCACCTTTTTATCGATTTTAAAGCCGCATATGGCAACAGAGTAAAGGACTTTGTCTACCTCGGCTATCCTATCACATCTGAAAACGACATGTCTTCAGAAACAAACAAAGAATAACGTTTGCCAATATCTTTTTTTTTTGTATTTTTTCGTTAAAATTTTCTGTACAATAAGAAAATAAATTCTTTAAGAGTGCACAGTTTACATGAAGGTTTTTACACTGGTTATAAATATAGTATTAAGGACAACATTAGAATTGCACCAGAAGTCTTCGAAATTGTTGAGCAAAATGTGACCGATATCTTATTTTATACCAAAATGACCAAAAAATGTGTTTAAGAAATCGGCCAAGAACAGATCTACAGGACAGACCATTATAAATAAAGGAGATAAGGGATGCAAAATATTACGGCAACAGGCGCACTACTCATAAAGCCCAATGAAATGAAAACGCACCCAAAAGTACTCAAAGAAATCCAAAGTAATGTGAATCCTAAAAAAACAAAAACTACATGACAAATAGTTTCACTGAAATACAATAAAACCGTATGTCAAACAAGGACAAAAAAACGTAGTATTGGAATTCGATGCGAAATCTAAATGCTAAGATTGCTTTGCTCATCTTTTAAGACCATCTTGTGGCAAACATCCGTCACCTCGAACCTAATGTAACGCTTGAGATCAGGGATGGGGCTTAATAATTTCATTATTTATAATTTTTTAATTATATTATCTAAATGCTAAGATTACGATATTTGGGGGATACGGTATACCCCTAAAACTAAAATTGTATTTCGAAGTAATTTTCGGAAGCAAACGGAAGATAATATTACTATTGAACAAAAAGTGGCTAAAAGTGTGCCATAAGACATGATATAAACATGATTATTGTTAAAATCGGTGTTTTGACGGATTTAAATACAAACAAAAATCTACACCATAAGTTGGGTGGTAATCGGATCTGTCCTGTACACTAAACAATGATAATCTTGATAAAAATTATAGCTAGCTATACATATAATTTGATTTTTAAATTATTCCACTCACTTGACTGATATATATTTCTATGTAAGCATTGAAACTATATCAAGATAACAATCATGTACCAGTGCCAGATGGCATGCCAACAATTGTGTTTGATAACTAGTCGTTTTTGCTTTTTATTTTGGTTAGCCATTGTCTGTCTTCATTTTCCTGACGCTTGGAAGATGTCTTTTTAAGGTAAGGCCACGTATTGAGCGGTAAGTGAGAAGGCCGAATGAAATTGCATGGTCCTGGCCAGCTTTAGCGAAGTGGAACGATCGTGCTTTTTGGACACGCAAAATTATTTGGGACACGGTGGCACGCAAAAATTCCAAATGGCACGCTTTCTTCATTTCTCTTACTCAAAAAATATATTTATGTAATTGGACAAGCTGGAAACGTTTTCCTAGAAGATTCAAAAACATTTTACATTAAGTTGTATTAATTAAAAACAATAATTGGTGAGCCATCTAGTGGTTTCTTTTTAAATCATAGGCTATTTTGACACTGACAGCTGTTTCCCGTTTGAAAGAAAGTCGGTATCATACCTACGCGGATTAAAATTAGTCTCTTTACGCTTGAACAAAGTTGGGAAATATTGAAAACTTACTTTTAAAGTGAGTGCTTTGTAACCCAAACAGTTGTTTTTTTTTTAAAGAAGTTTTAGCCGAAATGAAGTACCTACAGAGCCTGCTGTGCGCAAGTTTGTGCAAAAAGTTCGTGAGACTAGTATGTTAGTGGACAACACTCATGGTCTCCGTCGTCGTACGGTGCGCACAGACGAGGATGCTTACGAATGTTCCTGAATATTTTAAAATATATTCTACCTCATGGAAGCGCATTTGCAGAGCGAGTTCTTCGAGACTAAACAATAGTGCAGTAAAACACATAATATGACATTTAATGAAATAATTAAGCCAAATGATTGTCAAACGTTTATACCCCAAATATTTTAATTATTTAATTTGTATACTAATATATATATATTTTGTATATGTAAAAATAATGTGTTTTAAATTAACAATAAACTAAATACAAAAACGAAATAAATATTTGTTTGGCTTTGAAAAGAACTTGATTATTTTTGGGATACAAAAAATTACACGCTTTATTTTTCGACGGAACGCTGTGCCGGGCTACACGTTAATGAAAAACGGAAGTAATGTCGCATGAGACAGGTAGATTTTAGGTGAGTCAGAAAGAAGATTTCACCAAGAATTCACCAGAATCCATTTTCACCAGGCACTGTGGTTGTGGCCACGCAGTCGCTTAGCGAGAGTTGGTCGCTCAGTTTTCAATTCTGTTCTATTATGTTGGTGTATTGCTGAGCGTCAAGAAGTAAACATGGCAAAAATAGACAAGGAAACAATAACTTTAGAAGTTCCTGCATTATGGCAGGATAGGTAAAAAAAAGCATTTAACGACAAACTGTGGAGTAAATTTATTTTAACAGCAAATCTTCTTCTGTAAGACACTGCGCCGAACAGCACTTGTCAACGACATTTCCAAAACAAAACGCTCAAAATTTGCCGCTCAATAAATGGCCATTTGCCGCTTTACCGCTAAGACATTGATAAAACATAATTTGAACATTCGATATATAATTAACTTAAAAAGTCAATTAAAATTATTATAGTTTTACACAAAATCAATTGTTGCTCCTAATATACACTGTTAGGAGTTACTAATTTAGCAGTTTTAAATTGACAGTAATAATGAAATAATTTTGTTGGTTGATTTATCGAATGTCGAGTAAAATAATTTTTAAACAGAAGGTGCGATAAATATTCGAGAAAGGAATTAATGAAATATTCTGCAAAATCACTAAAATTGTAGGTTAAATAAATAAATAAAACTAATGAGTAACGCGTGATCAGTTAACTGAACATTCCAATAATTTAACATAATATTTCATTAATTCACTGATTAAATATTTATCTCAATTTCCGTTTAAAAATTATTTTTACTAACCGCTTTTATTTTTTAACTGACCATTATCTACTGATTATAAGGATTGTTTAAATACAAAAATGTTAACTTTACTATTCCAATACAAAGATAATAACTTTATTAAATTTATTCATCATGATGAAATTATTCATAATTATTATTATTATTCATCATCATGATGAAATAAATTTAATTACGTAATTATCTTTGAAGTTTAAATATAAAGTTTACATTTTGTGTTTAAAAATGCATTAAAAGTTATTTCTTCGCAGGTTTGGTAATTCGCTCGCTCGCTCTCATATGAAGATACGTTCCGAATACGAAGACACATTAAACTTTCATATGTTGAATAAAAACATAATAAAACTAATCCAAAACTATTTACTACACATATTTTACACCCAAACATTACTCATAGTAATATTGATGCAATAATTCAATAAAATATATTAAGTCCTATCATTTAATTATACGTTTCATCCACCTAAGTAGGTACGTAAATGTAGACGTATTTTTATATCAGATAAATAGGTAGAGAAGTATGTCATATAAACACAAAAAATATTCGCATTTAATTGCAAAAACTTCATATTTATTATACAAATACCAATTTTTTTTCATAAACATTAACATTAAAATATCTATACATTTTTTTTATATAAAAAATAAAATATATTATTTAAACTTTTTACTGTCTTAGAGATATACATTTGAAAAAGAATTTCTGAAATTTTCTAAGGAAAATATTCAAAACTCCGTCTTTGTGACGCCATTTCCGGCGATCCCTTGGAAAAGGGTACGTGCGCGTTGACAGTAGAACTCGTGACAGGATCATCAGAAGTGAATAAAAAAATTGTGCTTTAGTTAAGACCATAAACCAGAATTTTTTTTTACAGAAAAATTCTGATTTTGGTAAAATTTGCTAAACATTTTTTTTAAATAGTTGTGATTGAAAAAAATCCTTTGTCCAAGTCCTCGTGAATAGTATCTCGAAGAACTGTGTAAAATTTCATAAAGATCGGTTGAGTGGTTTTCGAGAACTTTTGACAACCGACTTTGAAAACTCAGTTTCGAGAAAAACGCCTATAAAGTTTGGATAATCACAAATAAACCTCGTGATTCAATTGAGTGCGCACCTTCCCAGGGCTGTATCTCCGAAGCTTTTATTCGGAATGACTTAAAAATGCAGGATAATATTCTGGAGATGTTGTAGAAATTAATAAAATAGTAAAAAATATCGATTTTTTGAAGCTGTGAAACCCATGTAACCATGCAACTCAGTTTCGAGAAAAACGCCTATAAAGTTTGGATAATCTGAAATAAACCTCGTGATTCAATTGAGTGCGCACCTTCCCAGGGCTGTATCTCCGAAGCTTTTATTTGGAATGACTTAAAAATGCAAGATAATATTCTGGAGATGTTGTAGAAATTAATAAAATAGTTAAAAATATCGATTTTTTGAAGCTGTGAAACCCATGTAACCCCTAAAGGGATAGGAAATTTTTAAAAAAAAATTTGCGGGTTCAAGGGGATAGTCGAGTATCTGTAAATACTCATCTGTGATACCAAGGTATATGCTGCTATGCATACTTGCATTCTGAACTTATTTCTGAGTGACAAGAATTGAATTGAATTCTTTATTGAGGTTTGGTAATATAGCGGCTGTTACATGGCCTGCTCAGACTAATGCTAATGAATTCGCCACATGGCGCGTGTCTAGATGACAATTTAGTTCTTGCTCGGGAAAAACTTTTGGTAAATTATTAATGGTATATTTTATAAATCGTAATATTTTTTTTATATATTTTTTTCTTGTAGCCGCGATTGTGGCCAGGAATGGGGTTGGTGTAGAATGGAGCAGAACAGAATTTTCGGAAAGTATTCCTACTGGAGATGGGTATATAGAATTAGCCCAAGTGGAATTGTAAAGTAAACCTCCTTGATGAGATCATTATCTAAATAGTTTATATTCTCGATTGTTTTCTTCATTAGTAATAAAAAGTACTTTAAAAGTGGTATTATGATGATTCGTTGTACACAAATTCGTTGGAATATCTTTTGTTCCGTGATTCAAAGTGTATGTTGATGCAGAACCTATGTATTTTCCGTTCAAGCATCTACATTTCTGAGCCCACGGTGGGGGAGTAAGTGAAAAGGCATAAAATAAAATTGGTCGAATCAAAAGGAGTTTTGTTTTTTTCAAGGTTCGGGTTTCTGAGCAGAGGCGTGAGGATATTGGCTACTTTCCGGACTTTTTCGATTTTTTCTTGCATGGGGTTTTCACTTAGTGCCTGATAGTACAGGTTTTTATTTTGCTTTTATTTTTTTAAGAGTCTTTAAATTGTCTTTAATTAATTTCAATTTGTTGAATTTACGGAACACAGAAAAAAATATGTCCGCAAAATCCTCTCTGTGAATACGCGTGAAACAAAAAACAGCTGTTCACGGCGGATGTGTTGGGAAGTGGGAAGTGCTGCGAAGCGTTGAGTTTACGTAATTCAACTTTAATGATGAAATAAAAATTTAGTTATACAATAAATACGAAGCTGTTACAATTTAACAATATAAGAAAGAGTTGTCTATTTTTTATCTGCCCTAAAATAAACTTACTTGGGTTGTTTTATTTTTTTCATTTTGGTTAATAAAATGAGGTAAAATCTATGTATATTTTATTGTATTATTGCATAAGTATTACTAAATTAGTAATGTTTGGGTGTACAATATTTAAAGTCAATAGTTTTGGAAAGTGTTTTTATATATGTATATACATACATATATATTAAATTCTTTGATTGTTTTAATATTTATTTATTATTTCAAGAATTTATTTGTCAAGTTATAATGTTTTGTAATTTTTTTTATTAAAATATAAAATAGATTTTATTTTTCTCATCCTGGTCATTTGCATGCACCGTTGCAAGTTTGGAGAATGGCATATTAAGTGGTGATTTAGTTTTACTCTTGAAAAGTTTTGGTAATTGATAGAAAAAGTTTCACTAAAATCGGTTCATATGTCACGGGTGTAGCGATGCATGCATCCCTTCGGCACATCTGTTTCAGGCATTAGTCGCATCAGGTTCATTTTTTCTTCGCTGGACTCAAAGTCCTTTATGTTATTATAATTGTACCAACTCAGAAGAAAACGAGGAAGGTCAACAAAGAAAATAAGTTATATGACCACATAATTCATCAGTTAAACAAGGGATGCAATAACAATATTTTTAAAATACTATAAGCAAACAGAAAGAGGGAAAAGGAAGTCATATGATACGTATAACTCACGTTTATATATATACAAAAAAATTAATATTTTTTTTTTATATATGTAAACCGCAAAGTAGATTAGTTTTCTTAAATAATTTCCTCTTGCTTCATTGTCCTGAAGGCATCTACTTGTATGCTGTATTTTGTTTTGTTTAATTATTAAATTTAAGTTATTTATTTAATTTGTACGCTATATATGTTAATTTATTGAATGTTGAAGTATATATATATTTGTTCCATATGTCTATCTGTTAAGTTGACATTACTGTATCAGATGTATATTAAAGTCGAAGTTATTTGTGAGTTCAGTATATTATACAGTCCATTTTGTGTAATAAAGTTAAAATTGCCTAACATTTATTTTGAATATAAGGGGAATTTTGAATGCACACAATCCTATAGGTAGAGCTCTCTCTATGTAGGGAAATTAAAAGCTTTTGTTTTTTTTGGTAAACGTTTAGGGTTGCCAGGGAGGCAGGCGGAAGGTGGAAACGGAGCCTATCTGTAGTATAGTTCTCATTTTTTTGTTTTTTTATATGTGTTTTTTTTTTATTATTTAATATTTAATATTTATTTTTTTTTATTCAATTAATTATTTATAAAGTTTTTTTTTGTTTTTTCGTTATTTATTTATTTTCTTAATTATATAGGTTTTCTTGTTGTTTATTTATTTATTTAATTTTTTTTTGTTTTTTATTTATTTATTTAATTTTTTTTTGTTATTTAATTATTTATTTTTCTTTGTTAATAAACATTTATATTTAAGTTGAATGTTAAATTTTGAGATAATTCTTTTTGTGCCATGACATTGAGGGTCATGGTATGCCTCTAAGTTGAGTTTTCAGGGGGTGCGGTAGGGTGCGCTAAAGACCATTCGGCTGGAATGGTTGAGTAGATTGAGTAAGGGGGCAAGAACCACGCCATTTCCAGCGAGCGCAAGCCGTGCATCGCAAGCATGCCGAGTCCCTCGCACCCAACCACTCTCTATCCTTCTGTTTTTCCATTCCCATCCTAAGGTCCCGTCCTTATCATCGCTTCCTGTAATTTTTCCAAACCCTAGCTCCCTCTACATCCCCAGAACAGGCCTATTTCAAATGGCGCCCAACATTTGTAGTGCCGTCCGCAATTGTTCTTGAGGTCAGCACCAAGGAACTCGTAAGTCTTCAATTGGAAAGTTCGTTGAAATTGCCAATTTTGAATTGCGACGAGTATCTTTGGTGGTGACATCAGCATAAGCAATTGGAACCTATTTTGTTATTGTCTTTCAAATCCCCTTCCTTACCTTTGTTTTATTTTTTTTACTTTTCTATCACTAAATATTAATTTTCATTTCTAGTTCCAATCGTATCGTTTTATTTCATTTCAATTAACATAGATCTAGTGGCCTTGTTTAGTGTTTAAATCCATTCATGTTGCACTAGTCCATCCTTTCTTCTTCTTTTTTCGTTTTGCAGACCCGAACACTTCAAAGCTTCCATCAAAGATCTTCAAGGTTAGAATGTATTAACTCAATCGAGTTAATTCATCAATTAATTTTAGTACTAAAAACTAACTGTAACATGCCCTCAATAGTTTCCACACTTTTGTTCATACTGTACACAATTTACCTAAATATCGAAATTGTATTATATATATTGTATATACCAAGTTTACTTTTATTGTAGCAAAGAAGAATTAATGTAATACATCCACAAGATGAACACATCTGAAATTGATTTTGGTAAAAATTTAAAACCAACAAAGCAAATAGTTACCTGTTCCCAGAATAGATCCACGGCTGCACATAGTGATAGCAGCAAAATGATTCCAGTTCTTCGTACCTCCCCTGGTAGTGTGAAGTGGCGTCCGGCACATAGTCGTCCTGAAGGTTCGAATGATCCTTCTCAGATGGTAACCACTACACGTGACCGCCCAAGCTCGCGTGCTTCGATTGTGTCATTGGCGACCAGTATCAGCAGAGGTCCATTACAGCACCTATACTCTGTCCAACATACATTGGCAGTACACGTCTTATGGGGAAGCCTTTTCAAAATCAGTAGCGTGCCCTATTGCTCTACCATACTAAATTGGCTGATTTGCATTCAGAGTTACCAATGTCCCTTTGCTAACTCGTTCAGCTTTTTTTCCTTGGGTTTCTGTTTAGGAGCTTTAGGTTTTAGAGCTTTAAAAAAAGTTCTTAACGATAATTGGTATCGTGGAAGTCTTGTTTTGACCTTTGAAATTTCTTTTACTGTGTGGAGAATAAGTTAAAATCCAGTTACAAATTGTAATCTGTTTTCTTTAAGGAAAAAGATTATTTGCGTTTATTTTGTTTGTAAGAAATGGCTTTAAATTCATCCAAAGACTTAAGTGCCGAAAAAAAAGAAATTGTTGACGCGACAAAAAAAATTCATCAAACTTTAAAAAATAAAACAGTAACTGGAATCAAGTAGGTGATATTTTTTCCGTGGACTTCTTAACGAAAATGGCCCCAACTCGCCACCAAAAAAGAAAAAACTAAACTGATTTAAAGAAAAGTATATGATTTCGATAAGTGTGCCATCAGGCGAATTGTCCATCAGTTTTTTCCAAATAACGAACTTACGACGCTGGATAAAATACTGCATAAGGTAGGAAGCAATGCAAACATCACTAAAATTAGCATGTCTTCTCTGCATACGGTTTTAAAAATTAAACTGTGTTTTAAATTTGCCCATCGTCAGTGAAAGAGTGTTCTTTTGGATAGAACTGACATCATAACATAAAGATAAATTTGTTTTATTTTTTATAATAAAACAATTAAAATGAAAATTTTCAATGTAAAAATCAGTTTTTGCTGATTTAAAGTCCTTAGTCCGGAAACCCTGTAAGAGCTTTTGTTAGAATAGCACCTTACGGAAAACAAAAGAGTGCGAATGAGAGGCAAACATCCCTATCTTCCCTGCAGCGTTGCCAAATTGCCCCTTTTTAAGGCTCGGGACCCCTGGCCCCCACTTTTTCAAATATAATAAAAATGGGCCCTTTTTCAGCTTAAGTCAGATTTTATTCCTTATTGCAATATCTACAAAAAATAAAATGTACTAAGCGCTGCCCGTTTTCTTTTAGGAGGAGTTCAATTTTGTTTGTTCAAATTCTAATTATTACTTTGTCTTTCAAACTCAAAATTAAATAGTTTAAATGCCCGAACATGCTTCTTGTGAGTATCAAATCATAAAAATACTAAAATCCATTCATTCATTCGTTCCGTAGGTCCAGTCAAAAGAATTACAACTTTGTTTTATATTATTAAATGATTAGTGATACGTTTTCGCAGCTGTTTTTGTTTTTTTGTTGAAAAGCCCCTTATATTAACCTCGGGCCCCTTTTTAAGCCCCTTTATGACATTTTTCAGCGGTAACACTGCTTTCCTGTACTGCAAATTTATGTTGGACAGAGTATATTTACAGCACACTGAGTGGTGCCGGTGCAGAGTCGTTGGCAACTCAAAATGCCAGTTTACAAACGGTTGTTGACCTAGAAGAAAAAGCCATTCAAATGTTGATGCAAATACAAAACCTGCTGAAGGGAAAAACTTACCACCTGACCTAAAGAGCTATATTAATTTAGCTATTGTCTACGCTTTTTCATCCTATAGCGACTCTCTTAGGGAAAACATTTCCAGTAGAATGAAAGCTGAAATGCGGAATAGCTTCCTGGATTTCATGAAGGAAATAAACGCAGTGACACACGGTGCACCACAATCAACTGTGCCTGTTTAAGGCCTCCCCTTACCCCAACATCCGCCTGCACAACAGCAGAAAAGTGAAGGTTGGAGAATGAATCTCGACAGAGAGGCGTTCTCGACAGCTGGAACTAACCGTCCAAACCAGCCGTCCTCAAACGTAAGCCATGACGTTGGTATGTTTAATGGACAACAACTTCACCATTGTCGGACCCAACCACCAAGAAGGACGTTCGACAGCTGTATAATCCGCCTGTGAGAGCCAGTCCACCGCCCGAAATTCGAGGGCATATCAGATTTAACAAGTGGTGAATAGTTTTCGAAGGAATACCGGATATACTGACTGCCGAAGATTTTGTCTTTCGTCTTGAGACTCTCCAGAGCCAGTATCGGTGCGCCTGGGCTGAGATATTGCGACACTTTCATCTGCTACTCTCAGGTGCCGCTTACGAGTGGTACTGGCAGTTTCAGCGATCAAATTATCAGCCAGACTGTCTGACTCTGCGTGTCGCGTTAATGCGGCAGTTTCAAAACTCCAGATCCGACTTTGACATTATGCGAGATATCATGGATCTAGGCAAGGTGCCTGAGTTTCATGCGATGAATTTTTCGCTGCGATCTCGAAGCTTAAGTCTCAGCTCATAGTACCGATACCGGAGATAGAGTTGGTCCGGATGCTGAAACGAAACATAAACAATAAATTGATTAAGTTGATTTACCCGATGGCCATATGTTCCCTAGATCAACTGAGAAATGCATGTTAGGATGCAGAAAGCGTATTCCCGACAGTAGAGGCACATAGAAATAACCGACCTCCACTGAAGTATGCGGCTCATGAAATCGAGTACGGTGATGAGACATCGTATGATCATGATGGAGTGCGTCCTAAATCGACCGGAAGCTTTCCAGGTCCAAAAACTGTACGTTGTTGGAATTGCAAATCTGACACACCTTTATAGACTGCTCGTCACCCATACGTAGCGTCTTTTGCTACAAATGCGGAAGAGATGGGGTTATCACTCCGAGGTGCATCACGTGCAACCCGGAAAACGTACACTGGAACGCGAAACAGTCGGGGGAGTATGTCGCATCCGACTCAGACCCCCCAGTAAAATTCAATTGCGAAAGCGAAACACAAACAAATGGGTTAAGTAGTCCACTACCGAACAATGGACCTATAAAAATATCAATTAGAGATAAGGACCTAGAATTAGATAATAGTATAAATAGATTTGAGATTAAGCTATTACATGTTAGGATTAAAATTGCAAAGGATTTCCCGACCAACGCGATTGGGATATTCACCTCAGCGGTATAGCCTCATGCCTCCATCGGTGTATCACCATACTTTGCTCTCTTTGGAACAAATATGATGACGCACGGAAGTGGCTATGAGCTGGCACAACGGCTGAATGCTTTGAACGATGGAGAGTTGCTTACCCTCTCTCGACAAGACAGACTGCAATGTGTGCGTAATCAAATAAAAGAAAATATTCTTAAGGCAAATGAAAAATACGCAAAAACTTATAATAGATGGACGAGAAAAATCAATTTTCTACCTGGGGAGGAGGTATATGGCGGAACTTGATACTTAGCGATACCTCAAAGTAACTTGGCCCAAAATTTACCAAATGCCGAATACGGAAAAGGTTTGGAAACAGCATGTAAGAGGTAGAAAATTTTTCAGGTAAAAAGGTGGGATCTTTCACACGAAAGAGACTAAGAAAAGACTGAACAACACAATACTGATTTAGGTTACTTACTGTAAGTTACTTATTAATTTATATGTTTTCGTTAAACATATTAATTTGATTATTTATTTATTGGTCATGTCCATTTATTTATTCATATGTTATTTATTAAATTGTGTTATCTATGATTTAGTATATATTATTTATTAATCTATGCTATTTATTATTTTTATGTTATATATTTAATTGTATTTTTGTTATTTAACTTATACTTGCCCCGTGTAGGGACGAGAAGTAAAAATATCCCTGCAGCGCCCGCCAGTGCTTGTCGTAAAAGGGGGAGGAATCACATTTAGGCAAATTAAACATCCAGGTGAGCCTAGCAACATATTTAAAACCTTTTAACTGCCCCACAAGTGTGCATGCGAATCCGTGGGTAGACACGACTGGAGATCACCGGTGTCATAAAAGTAAGATCAATCAACAACTTATATCAGGAGCATGTACTTGTTGAAACGAACTTGCTTAACCTAGCATTATGGCAATTCACGTTCAGAGAAACACTACCCCGCCAGGAACTTCTATTGCTACGCACGGTTGTGATCCTGTGTGGGGATAGCAAAATAATGCAAAGACTTAGACGAAACCTAAGGGTCGCGAGTTGGAACGTTGGAAGTATTTGTGGTCGCAGCTACGAGATGGAAGAGATGATGGTAAGAAGGCGATTGGACGTCTTGTGTGTCCAAGAAACGAAAACACCGGAAATCGGGCGCCTTTCCTGGACATTAAGACAAAAGCATACAAGATGTTCTACTACGGTAAAGAACAGGATAAGAATGGTATCGGTATCATCCTTGCGGCAGAGTTACTTAGCAACGTATTGACCATTTCAAAGGCCAGTGACCGTTTGATGTCTCTCAAACTGGTGATTCAAGGCGAGGTATGGAATATTGTCAGTGCATATGCTCCCCAAATCGGGTGCGACCAGATGGAAAATGGTGCATTCTGGCTTGATTTTCACAACAACACCCTAAGCATGTGCACGTCATACGGTCTTATCATTTTAAATACAATGTTCATCAAACAGAGCCGGCACTTGGTCACTTATACCAGTGGCGGAAAAAAAAACCCGATTGACTACCATTTGGTAGCAAGTTTCATGTAGCCTAGAGTTAAAGATTGCAAAGTGATATTGGGAGAGGCAATCACCCGGCAAGACCGTCTCCGCCTGACAGAAATATTCATGGAGAACAAGAACAAAAATAAACAAACAAAGGTTTCTGCGAAAATCAATTGGTACAACCTGGACAAAGAAAAAGGCGAATCATTTATTATCAGCAAAGCTTGGTCAAAGTGTCCCTGTAATAATACAGTTGAAAAAGCTCGCCTTGAAGTGGAATACAGACGATGCAAAAGTATCGTGAAGAAAAAGTGAGCCCAAATTCAAGCTAAGGAGGAGCAGGAGGATGTATCTTCTTCGCCTGCTGATAGGACGAGCTTCGACAAAACACGAACAAGGAAACAACTATTTTTAAGAAGGATAGTTGTGGATGCGAACGTCCCTCTTTGTTTTTGTTTATTATTTCGTAAATGTCACCGTGTCTCGCCTGTTAATCCGTCAGTGTAAATCGTTCGATTGTGAATGTTTTTTGTTTTTTTCCATTGTTCGTGTCTTTGGTAAGTCGAACCTTCCAAATACACAAACCATCTTCTCGTGCAAAAGCGAAAAAGCTCCTTAAAAAACTAATTAATGCCGCAAAACAACTCACCACCTTCATCTATATTTGGCACTTTTCTTTTATCGAAAATACTGCCTTGAAAAAAAATAAGGTTTAAGTTTTTTTTTTCAAAATTTTTTGTTTGTTTGCGAATTTCTTAAAAACTATTGACACAAATAAATAAATTTAAATTTTTGATTAAAGAAAGAAGGCTTTGAAAACTGCTACTGCACTTTGTTGTAAATATTGCCATTGTATTTTAATGCACTCTTTTCCATTTTAAACGGGGCAAGATAGACCTCCCCCCCTCCCAAAGTAACAAATGCTTGTTTTTAACCCTTCTACAAAAAAATCGTTATCATGGGCGCCTGCCTGACGAAAAACCCGAGCGGAGCAACCAAGTTTCGTGAGCGGTACCTGCCGCCTGCGGGAAGATGGTTGAAATCCCTTAATCCCGCGAAGCGAACCTCACGGATACTTTGGCAATATACGGCTGCTTGACGTACGGCTTACATAACTATTGACGTATATTTGTGGTGATATATCTCCGGTTCCTATAAACCGATTTTACTGGAACTTTTTTCATCAATTAACTAAACTTTTCATGAATAAAAATGATTTTGTTTTTAATTTGGACTTGCCACTTAAGAAATTTTGGTACCACTTCATGTGCCATTTTCCAAACTTTGGGGCCACGCTTAAACTACAAGAGAACGCCAAAAAATGTTTCCGGATTTAAATTCAGTGCATGAACATGATTGCAAAAGAATTTTGATTTTGGAGAGTGTTCCGGCAAAGTAAAATGTGATGCGGTTTTGTTTTCCTGTTTAAACAAATTATTAAAACAAAACTTTTCTTTTCGTCAACCACAAAAATATAATGCTTCCAAAATGTATGAACCCATTCTTATCCACATAATAGTTTGGAAGTTATAGCCCATAATATTTAAGAGCATTAATTGTATTCACAAACAAATATATGAAGTGTGTTAATCCGCGAGTTAAAATTTATCAATTAGTTATCATAACGGTATAATAATATATGAATGAGACAGGTAGATTTTATGTGAGTCAGAAAGAAAAAGGTAGATTGCACCAAGAATCCACCGAAAATCCTCTTTCGATTTGAATTCTCGGCGTGGACATGAACGTTTCGGTTCCAAACCATATCACTTTTGACAGAAAACCTCATTTGAGATTTGTGTTTGAAGAGTGAAGACTGAATACAGGTACTAGAGAGCACAAAAGTATTCGATTTTCCAAGAGAAATTTAGTTTTGTTTTAGATTTCAGCGTTCCCCGCCATTCAAATTGCTTTCATTCTTATGAGACTTTTTTGTGTGTGTAGCCACGACGTTCTTGAGAATGACTTTAATTCCCATGAGCGTGTAGCCAGGCACTATGAGACTTTTTTGTGTGTGTAGCCACGACGTTCCCATGAACGTGTAGCCAGGCACTTAGCGCTACATTTTCAAAAATTCAGATAAAATAGTGGAAAACCAATATTTGTATGGCCTCCACATAATGTATGTACGCAACTGTCAAAAAGGAAAAAGCCTTATTCTAAGCCCTTCACATTTGCACTCTAGTGTAAATGTACTTTACCCACAATTTTTGGAATTTAGACGGGAGTGGGTGTTGCTTTTTGATGCGTCATTTAAATTAAGTTAAATTTTTCAATTCCCTTAAATGCCTCTAAACAGTTGCATAATTACATAGGGTCGAAGTATTTAAGCGGCCTCTATACAACGTTGCATAAATACTTATTTATAAAACATTTTGCTACCCATATTAGTTATACAGTGCTTGTGTCAGGTAAAGTACCAAAAAAATCGAAATCTATTACAATGAGTTGTCCGAATCGGTAAGCACAACTCAGCTGTTTGTAGAAAATCAAATTGAATCTATTTAGTTGAGACTCGGAAATTTCGTATTTAGCACAACAGCAAACGAAGCTAAAGTTTTTTTGGAAAAATTTCGTCGAACACAAATTCGATCAAGTGAGTAGGAAGAGAGGAAAAAATAAAAGACATTTTCATACAAAACCACACATAACATAAGCACATTTAACTAAACAACCTCCAAACGCTTTTAAGTTAGATACCCTCTATGCAACGTTGCATAGGTTTTATAAATAACGTTTTTGCGTTTAGAGGCATTTTAAAGCGTGCATACCTTTGTACACTCTTTAAAATACGTTTATAAATAAGGCTGTTAATATATATGTATGAATACATAAAAACGTTTAAAAAAGTGTGAAATATAATGTTATATAAGGGACTCAAAGATTCACAATATTCTTTTTAATATTTAGGTTGTTCTTTACTATAAGTTTATATTACGTCAGCCTTTCTTTTTAGAACTCACTAATATACCTCTGAATAGTTATACAGACCTTTCTGCAAAGTTACATAACGTCTTTTTTATAAACCATATCCATATTTTCTCTTTTGTTTTCTTTTGTCGAGATTAAGTAGTATTTACAAATCTCAAAAACGTTTTTTAATACCAATATGTGCCCTTTTCTTGTAGGTACTTGCCTTTAGAGGCACTCCTTATTAACAAGGATATGTGCTTCATAAGATGTGACAATTGGATTTTTTTCCAGAATGCCCTTCTCTATTTTAAGTTGGATCGGAAATTATGCAAAATGGGACTTTTACCGCGATCTGAGGCACTGGGCAAAACGCCTGTCAACTGTCAATAATGAACTTTTAATTTGTTGTCGGTTCGGTACATAGGTAGTGCATCTTAACAGATTATAAGCATTTATTTAACATCAATAATTATTTATTTAAAGAAATCATTTTTTTTATATTATTGGAAATGGAAAGCAAAAAATTTGAAGAATTGAATATTAAACATCGAAAAGAGCGAAAGGAACTTCAGTCTACAATTCAGTCATTGAAAAAGAGTGCTTCAAAAGGTGACAAAAAGAAACGCAAAGATATCTTGGAGGAAATAGCGCGTTTGGAAATTGATTTTGAAAAGAGGCAAACACATGAACTAAATGATTTTCAAAACGAAATTAACGTTGAACAACCCCAAGATGGAAACAAAACTGATATTTCCGAACCTACCTCTACACTAATGGCTAACGAATCTTATAACTTGCCCCGAGTATCTAAAGCTCAAAAAAGGCGAGATAAGAAGGCATTGGAAGAAAAACTGCGAGAAGCTGATATACTTGCGCATGAGGAAGAAAATAAAAATGGACCACGTATATTGGAAAGCCGTGCAATTGAAGATATTCTGAAAAAGCGAAATCTACGACTTTATCCAATCGCATCAGACGGTGATTGTCTTTACAACGCTATTCAGCACCAACTGAAATTAACAGGACGTGGGTTTTTCACAGTAGCACAACTTCGCAAGGAAACTGCCAACTATATTCTTGAAAACAAGCAAAATTTAATTTTTTATATGACCAATGCTAACACAGAAGACATTTTGACTGACGATGATTTCATAAAATACTGCCAGAACGTACGGGATACTCCTGCTTGGGGAGGGCAAGTGGAAATTAAAGCTCTATCAAGTTCACTTCGTGTACCAATTGAAATTTTGCAAGCTAGTGGGCCACCAACCATTCAAGGTAGCGAATTCGATCCTCCCAACTTAGTAGTTACGTACCATCGTCTGATGTATAACTTGGGTGAACATTACAACTCATCTACGCCAGTAGAAGATTATGAACATGAGGAGCCGAATTTAAACGAAATGTAAATTAATGTACATTAATGTACAATGGAACCAATTTGTATAATCATAAACGTGTTCTCAGGATTTATGTTCTTAAAACCTTTTGAAGTTGTATTCTATGAAGTGCATATGTAAACAAAATAGTTTTCTGTATTTAAGTTAAATAAATCAAACTTAAATTGCTTATAATATTCCTATCATTTACATACCAAATTCTTTTATTTGCACAACATCCGATTTAATAGCAATTCAATTTTGGAAAAGGCGATGTTAAAACGAAAAGCTCTTTTCCACTTACTATAACCTCGCTGTTACACGAGTAAAATTATTTGGTCAACGTTTTCGACGAAAATCATGTGTTTTGTTTTATGGCTGAACAATAATTTACGGAAGATAGGTCACAATCAAAAATAAGTGACCAACAGTTAAAAAATAATTAGGTCACTGATTAACCAGCAAGTTCTTTCTCCGAGAAGCTATTTAAGCTTGTCGATTTTGTTGCTGATGTATTTGATAATTCTTCAATTTTGTCGAGATTTTCTGAAAAATTAGCAAATGAAAACGACATAAGTGACAATTAAAATCCAAATCGTATGTAGGGTAAGCCACCAAGTAGTCAGCCCTCAACAAGTAGTCGGCCATTTCTTGCTCTTTTTGCCTCCGAATAGTTGTATGTATAAGCAAAATTTTTAACTACAATTATACTAGAGTCATTCGATCAACAATTTTAATAAAGTTACACATATTCGCAACGTAGTTTCCTTAAACATTGATAGAAAACCCCATTCAAAAACAGTGCTAAAGCGAACGTGTGGTCAAAATAACTTTTTTATTAATAAATTCGGCAATAATTAGGGGGCTGAGATATGTTTTAGGTGGTTTATTTTTGCATTTTTCGCCAATATAATTAAAGTTGGTAGAACAAGTTAATTCGGTAATTCTGAATTTTATAACACTCATTTCAGGTTCATTTATCGCCAATAGTTGTTGCGTACAGGAGGCTGAGTTCTGGTAATCCTTGCCTCAGTAGTCAGCCATATTCATTATTTCCTGACCACTGGCATTTCTGGCAGTTGTGGACAAATGAAGTGGTTTTGGTAGTACAGAAACATTTTTAAATATTAATTTTCTGTTTGGACAAATACATCTATAAAAATTTAAGTAAGAAAATCATTTGAAGTTATAAGAAAAATTGATTTTAAATGAGAAGCCAAAAAAATTCTTTTCAGAGCCTGTTTATCTTTTTGTTGTTTAATAAAATCACATGAACTTTTTATTATTTTCTGTACAATTCAGTACACAAAATGTTTTAAACCGTTTTTGCAGATATGTCTAATAGTTCGGAAGTTATAACGTTTAAGATTTAGAGTAGTTATCCCTAAAATTTTCCCTTCAACTGAATATAATATAAATTTATCTCCCTTAGTAAAAGAAACACTTAAAGCAATAACAAATCTGAAAATTTCAAAATGTTTGAATATAACTGGAACACAATCTTTTCAATATTGGAAACAATTTAACAAGAATAGATAACAAAACGAAAGTTGATTTTTTAACACGAAAAATGCACAGATCTGAAGCGCTGGACCATATGGACTTCTTTTGAAATGGTATTTATTATAATTAAAGGCTCCTTTGAAAATAAACAATATGTATTTGCTGTATTGTTTTTTTTTTTTTTTTTGAGTTGGAGGCGAATTAGTAGATAAATAACATAGTACATAATAATTATAATAAACATTAGGACAAGATGCCCGCAGTTTGTTTTTGTCAAAATATATTCCGTTCGTCTGCAAACACCAAGTTGATACATACTTATTACAAATATATAATACTACAGTATTCAAAACCTTTTTTTTTGTATCAACTCACTCTTATTTGTGCTTTTATGTATAAAAAAATATATTAGTCTGCTTTTGTTGACTTCGTATTTTTTTTCGATGGACTCGAACTCTTTTTCTTTTTGGAAATCTTAGTAGGCACTCGCGGGTAGAGGGCAAAAAGTGATAGTTGAATTGAGCTCAAGAGTAGTAGAAATCCATTTTGATACTAAAACATAATAAGATTGAATTAAAAAAAGTTATATAATAAAAAATAGTTAAGCTTACCACAACAACATGGTTCTTGATTGAAATTCCATAAAACATCCAGGATGAGGACACAATTGTTCCAGCTACAATGATTGGAAATGGAAGACTTTCCGTACTTTTTTTTCTTATTATTTCTCCGAGTCCTAAGAATGGTGATCCAACTAACAATACAAGGATCGTTGTAATTATCATCCCGAATCGAAATTCAATCAATTTAGGATCTTCCCACTTTGCATAGGTAAGGCAGGCACTTGTAAAAAGGCCGGCAGCAACAATCTTGACCCAGATTTTAGGTTTGTTTGTAGACGAGGTGTATGCATAAAACACTACCAAAAAGATAATATTGATGGCAAGTCCAATAAAATTAACATTAATCATCGCGTTATCCTTAAGAATTGTCCCATACTTTAGACTCAGAACTGTGCTGCAGAAATTTATATTTGAATATATAGTATTAATATTTGTGTGCTTTTTATAAGTTTGATTTAAAAAGAAAGAATGGCAGAAGAAATTATTGGAGTTTAAATCGTATTATTGAATTTCATGGTGTCTTGCAATTAAATATTTTAAATTCAACAACCTTTGGAATTCATTATTATTGTTAGTAATAGTTTTTTGTAAGTATCATTAGTTTTAAGTTGTTTGTTTGTATATATGTATAGTTTTAAATAGTAGTTTTTAAGTATTTTCAGAAAAAAAAATTATAAAGATTGCAAGTTTTTAAAAATGTTCTTGCAAAAATCAGATTTACAAAATAAAAAAGTATTAATAATTAAGGCCGAAAGGTAATAGTAATAAGTGATATAGTTAAGTTTAGAGCGTCCGCGTGAGGACCATTAATTCAGTATTAGAATAATGTTAATTTTAAGTTAGATTTAATCATTTTTGTCTAGTATCTTACATACTTTAGAAAATAATAAAAATTAAAAAAAAACATTATCATTAAAGCCAACGTAAGTCTTGTTATTATATCGAAAGAAGGTTTTTTTTCTGCAATAAAAAACATATTATATTCATCGACTAAAAAAAAGAAGTTATCCGGTCTGGATGCTTCAATTTCTAAAACCCGTTAAGCCATTCATTGTGTGTTTAGTTCTTTGCAAAGAAATATCAGCTTTGGCTTATATTATTATGAAAAGGGTAGATTTCCCTTCTCTTTCTGACTCACATAAAATCTACCTGTCTCGTGCGACACGACGATCATTCCCATGAACGTGCAGCCAGGCACATAGTGCCATAGTGGAAAGAGTCAGAAAGAAAAGAGTAGAGTGCACCAAGAATCCACCGAAAATTCACTTTCAAGTTGAATTCTCGGTGTGGGCATGAACGTTTCGGTTCCAAACCAAAAAAGTCATACCAAAAGTCAGAAATCCTCATTTGAGAGTGAAGACCGAATACGGGTGCTAGAGAGCACTAAAGTATTCGACTTCCCAAAAGAAATTTTGTTTCGTTTCAGATTTCAGCGTTCCCCGCCAAAAATTTTATATTTTTTTAAAAAAAAACGCCCCCAAAAAATCTGGGGTGCCGAAACCTTTGTATGGGCGGCATATTGAAACAAATATTGGCTAAAAATCTTGTTAAACAATTTTTTTCGATTTCTATGACAATTTTCGAAGAAAACAGCATTTTAGTGAAAAACGCCCACAAAACGTAGGCGTGGCAAAAAACTTTATATGACAAACTTATACAGGAGTGCAGTGCCTACATATCTTGGGAAGTTTCCGTCCATTTATCTTTTTAACTACAGCTCTAAAACGGTTTTTTTCTAAATTGTGGGCGTGGCAGTAGACGTATTTGAAAAATTTTAACACTTTACCATTTCGGAACCCTAAGGAGCATCTGTGCCAAATTTTAGCTTCATAGCATAATTTTTATAGGCCTCAAATGTTGATACGGACGGACGGGTGGACATTGCTAAATAGTCTTAAGTTTTGGTCCTGAGTTTCTCGAGTTTCTTTATTCCGAATATTTTTTCGGGAATAGGCAACTACTTGATTTTTATTTTTTTTTTTTAAACATTTTATAGGAATTTAAAGAAAAATATACTGTCATTGATTTTGTATAACCAAAACTGCGAACAAAATTAGTATTCCTGGGCCTGGGAAAAATTGTGCAACGGTTTCCTGAAACACCATAACGAACTATTTTAAAGAACTCCTGAGACCATCGGTAAGGCCAGATCAGTAATAAGGAAAGAGACCACTCGCAAGTGGTTCACAGATTTGGAAAAACATTTACAAGAAGAGAACGCTAATTTGAAACAGCGACGAAGCATCTTTCAGCCTTGCACTGAAAACCGGTAACGTTATTGGCCCAAAAGGGTATCGGAATTTATACCAAGTCAAATAATCTAAAGTTCACCACTTGCATTTCCTCCTGTGGTTGTTTTTTCAATATCAGAAAATACGTTCAAAAATTATAAATACAATGCCCGTCGATTGGGTTGTGGGTCTTTCGGAGACTGTGAAAGAGAACCGAAACATTTCATTAGTATATTGCTAACGATTTCAAATAATTGGCTTGATTAACAATAAATCGTGGCTGCACTGGCTAATTAGTTAAGTGCGTTGGAGAACTTAGGCTTTCGATCCTATATGTGCCGTTTATGTTCGAAATATGGAAACTCTGTGTTCGTGTTTGGGAAACAAGTGTTCGAGAATAGGAAAAAGTCGTATATTTTTCAATTTTAAATCATTTTTTTATGAATTGATAATAATAATGAAATAACTGCTATGAGGCATAAACAAATTTGAGTTTCTCTATTAGGATTAATTTATAATATATTTTTACCTCAATGCAAGTATTTTTTTCAATTTTAAAACTCGGTAAACTGTTCGAGAACTAGTGCCACTATCCTAAGAATAGTCACGTTAAAATGTGTTTATACTCTGCATAAGCTATCCAAAAACTAAAACAATCAGATATAAGTTGCTACATGATTAAATCAAAACCTTTAAATTTCAAACCTGTGTAATCTATCACGTATTAATACAAATAAATTGCATGGTCACACTAACGTGTGTCTGATAAGATAGTGTCAAAGATCTAGAATCTATGTAGGTACCTAACTACTTTTATGCAAAAATCAAATCCGAGGTTGTGTAATTGCTTTCAAATATAGGTACATAGATATGTATAGTATTGATTAAGGAATGATGTAACAAATTTAAATACTATATCTATCAATTGATTTTAATAAATTATATTGTTTAAGAATGTGCTAGGGCCTAAAATAGTATGCAAAATATTAGTACTGAATTTTAATTGGTTGGAATTTATTACTGTACTATGTGCCTTTCACTACAAATAAAGTATTTTCCTATGTTTCCAATTAAAATATCATCAAATTATTATCTTGTTTTTTATTTTCAAAATACAGTTCATTACATATACTTACAGTACGATACCTCCCAAAAACGGCGCTACGGGAAATCTATCGGCTGAGCCTATCTTCCGAATGTCGTTTAGAAAAAATACACCCGAAAGAAATTGAAGGCAGGTGACTGTACCAGCGAAAGCAGCAATTGCTTCACTATAAGGATTTAGCAGATCTCCCAATAAATTCAGCATGACTTGTTTGTTAACTTACTTCAACTCCGCACGCTAAGAAATATCAATCAAAACTAATTTGTCTATTAATTTAATCAGTACTCAGCAGGTACTTTAGATAGGTAGGTAGATTCTATTTTGACAACAACCGCGATCTGTCAACAAGCAGATTACAATTCTGTCAGATTCAAGTAACAAAATAGAAGTTTTATATTGTATAGCCCTTATGTATTTAATGAAGACAAGAATAATACACATTTTACAAACAAAAAACAACAGTTATTTATAATTTAATATAAAACTATCGATTCCCAGGGTCTGGCCGACCTCTTAGAAATCGAACCAACTCCATATCTTTTACATTAAGAGTAACTCTTCCGCGATGCAGAGTACAACAATAAGAATCTTGAAATAGGCTCGTCAAGTACATCTCAGCTGATTCCTGTAGTGCGTTTAAGGCAGTGAGAGTTAGTCTATTGGCCGAAGTTGACTCGTTTTGCAATATTTCACGTATAAGCCTAGCAAACGGAGCTCTTGGGGTAACATTATCTAAAAGAAACGGCATTAGCGACTGCTTTTAATTATATTTTTCCACTTTACCTGTTCGTGCTTGTAATGCTCCAACATTTTTCCAAAACAATCCATCTCTCCGTACTGGATTTAATGGTTTTCTAGGTTTCTTAATTTGCGTTGGGATAGGTTGCCGTCCAAGAGGTGAACCCTTGGCATGGTTTCTCGTTACATTTCTGGTTCGGGAAGAAGACAAGTTCAATGTAGAATCTTTCTGCCGTTTATATGAGCCATGTACTGAGCTTCTGTATGTACTTCGTGGACGGTTGCTAGTAAAATCAAGGCCATAATCCGTTTGTTCATCTAAATCTGCCGATTGAAAGGATTCACTTTCAGTAGAAGATTCGCTGTCATTTGTAGAGTCGGCATCACCTAAAAAGGATTTTAAATTTTTTGAAGTCAAAGTAGAGGTTTCTTTTTTCCTGGATTTAGGACCAGGTTTTGTAATAACACGTCTAGGCATCGAATCTGACTTTATAGACAATTACTGTAATAAACGAAATCAAAATTAACGGATACAATTTATACAAACATTTAAAAATAAAGCCCCTTACACCAAACAAATATACTAGATACGATTTCACAGAGCAGTGTCATCAAACTTTCCAGTGGAAAACAATTTTCTTACAAGCTCTGATTCCAAATAATGACGACCTTACATACACTTATTCATTTTCAAGCAATCTTGGCGTCATCGTATTGTTAAACGAATTGTATAAAAATATAAGGTATGCTGCATTCTACTGGTCGAACTGCCATATTTAATTCCCATATCAATCACCCGTCAACTACGTCATACGAAGAAGTTCGACCAGTTTCGGTGATTTAATTTCTGGCCCAACAAAATACAAGAATCAGTGTAATTGTCAAAAATAGGCAAGGCAATAATTTACGGAAGATATATTACAATAAATAGCTATACCCTTTCAGAGCTTACAGTTCATTATAAAAAAGTTTAATGTCGTTTTCGTTTGGTAATCCACTAAAATGATAGTTCCTCTACTTGAAAGAAGAGAAATTCGCTTCTGACTTTGAATTCAGAATCAAAACAAGAAGCACCAGAACACATTCAAACGCCATAAACGTCATAATCGATAAATGTCATATTTGTTGCCAAATTATAGCGGGTCATCCAGGTACTGTTTAGCTAATTAGAAATCATCCAGATTTAGTTTGCATTCACTTTCTAACTTCTACTATTTTGTGTTAACCGTAATGCACTACGAAAAGAGAATAGTTATAGTTATAGAAATTAAGAAACTTAATTATAATAGAATACACGTGAGAGATTATTAATTCGTAATAGTATACCTTATTTTTATGGTGGAAAATATTGTTGTTTGAACTCTTCAACATATGTTATGGTATTTGTTTTTTAATTAAAAATATTGACAAAAAAGTGACGTCATCTCATAGAGGTTTCATCCTAAAAAATCGATTTTCACAACAACATCAATATCTGCTTATCTAGGCAAAAACGAGACTGCTACATTTTAACTTGTGATTATTTCATTGAGATCTTAAAAGATTTAAAATTGGAGTACTGGAACAATGTTCAACAGCGTCAAAAATTTAAAAAAAAAAAAAGCTCATAACATAAAGGCTGTAATTGTTTTCCCAAAGCAATAGTTCGTAGCTAAAACAAGATCCCGGATTTTTCTCTGCATTTATGCTTGTTTTTATTGTTTCGTATTTTTTTCCTCTTAGAACGGTAACAAATATTTTTTTTGAGCTGTCAAATTGGCGTGGAGGCCAAGCAAACAATTTGTTGACAGTAATATGCAGAAAAGTGATATATATATACAATATATTATCATTGTAAAAAACATCAGAGTGTAAGAAAATTTCAATTCATCCACAGAATATGCAAATCTGGCCAGTTTCTTCAAAACTCCTAAATCGAGGGACAAAGTTTATTCTCTATAGAACCCTGAGATAAGCAGAAAAGTAAAGTTAATACTAGACTTCTTTAAAAAGAAAATTCTTCAACAGATATTTGGTCCGGTGTGCGAGGAGGCTTTTGATAAAGTATGCCATACGATATTAAAACATAAGCTAAAATTAGTCTTTCCCAAACAGATATATGATAATATTAAGTTCTTATTTATCTTTTCCGTATTAAGCACGGAAACGAATATTCCGAATTCAAAGAAATCGCGGCAGGAGTTCTACAATTAAGCGTCCTGGGTCCGATTTTATTTTTAATCTATACTCGAGATATTCCGCAGGAAAAAGGCGCAACAGTAGCGACGGCTATTTTAGCCGTGAGTAATACGGTTGAATCAAAGCAAATAACATCAATATTTTACAAACTTCAAAAAAAAGTGCTAAGAAGAATTATAAACGCACCCTGGTATATCCGAAAAAGTGATATCCACAGAGATTTGGATGTGGCAACCGTCGAAGATGAAGTAAAATCATTTGCCCGTAAGCAACAGATTCGCCTTCGCGGTCATTGCAATAACGAAATGATATATATTTTGATCGATACAAATTTAGTGTGGCTTCAACGGATAAAACCATTTCAATAAGGGCAATAAAATTAAACCGCGTGTTTTTGGCGGTACAAGCAGGTGCCTCCGATGGGAAGCTGCCTGGTAAACGCGAATATAAATTATTAAATCTAAACTACTAGATAGAAAATAACCTAAATTAAATTAATTTGAAAATTTAATTTTAAAAGCGTGCATTTTTTGTCGATGACAATATTAAAAAATACTAAATACTAAAACGTATACTGCAGGAAAGGGACTGTACTACAAAACATGGAAAAATACGTGATACGTATTTCGGTCGGTAATGTTGATTTGCGTTGTAGCAGCCGAATGTAGACTGGTTGATCTCTGATCTCACTCTTACATCTTTAAAATCATTGACGGCAGAGATCTCTTTTTAATCTCGTTCAAAAATTCATGCGTGGTCATGTAAAAGACCCATAATCCGTGCGAAGACAGACCGGAATTCGCGGACCAACTTTTTTGGCCCTTTCATTCTTTTCGTAACAACTTTCTCTTCAGTATACTAACGTACACAAGAAAGTTTCAAAAATACGGAAAAGGATACCGCAAGGAACTGACAGAACCATAAGTGATATCCGCCATGTTTAGAACCATCATATCTTAGAGCTTAGGTAGGTAGGTGAAGTGGCTGATTTTCATGACTATAAGAAAATACGCGATTAGTACTGAAGCGCCGTTTTATGCCATGATGACGTTAGGGTAAGGGGTAATGGGTATATGTGCTCAGATCCACCGAGTGGAGTTGAGAAACGTTACGATATTATTAATCCCAAGTCCGAGATATCTGAGAGGTTGTCAAAGAATGGTTTACCAAACGCCCTGCGCCTAGCCTTCGCCCAAGCCGGACATCTGCATAGGAGGTGAGAGGTGAAAAACTGTTTCACTCTCATTGGCGTCATTGCAGCTACGACAATGGGTATTGTGGGGTATTTACTGTACTCTGCCCTCGCCTTAAATTTTAAGGAGGTTTCTACCTTCTCGAACCCCAGCGAGGAAAATACTTCCACTGCGCAGGATTCCGGAAGGGAGGAACCAATTCTGGCCGGATCGTCGGCTTTCTCTTCCCCTCTATGTTCCTATACCCGGAAACCCAGATGAAAGAGATTTTAAACACACTCCTCGACGAGCTTGTACGTAGTCTAAGCAGGGGTAAGCTTAAGCCTTAAGCCCTCCCAGGAAACGCTAACCTTAGCGATGCACGAGCCATGAAGTCCTTGGAGAGTTGGTGCACGCATTTGATGACCCGATACCCCCGAACATTTTCCGCAGAATCGAAGCCCGGCACAGGACCTCCTCGATAGTTTAGCCTCGATACTACTCCACAGGTTCATCACCGCCTTACCGTTCATTGACAGCTCATCCAAGATGGCAACTTGCAAGGGGTCCTTAAGCACTTCTTAGAAAGTGCGAGTTGCCGCGGACTTTGATGGACCCGGATATTTTGTAGTCTTCTTTGAGGCGTGTGGGGTCTCATCCTTAGACCTGTTTCTCTTGGCACCCTCTTTTAGCTCAAATTGCCGAGGGATGGTAGTCCGGTATTTGACGAACTCGTCAACCACAGCTTGGTACCTAACCCTGTCCGCCTGATCTTTTTCGGGCGCTGTACCAGTCGCTTCATTCTTGGCAATTATGTCAAGAATATGAAAGCCATAGCCTTAGTTAAGAGCCAGGGGCTTTTTAATACCTGCCCCTTGGCTAGGATATTGGGCCTTATTAGCTGATGTCGTAGGCTTGTTGTCGCTTTGGCTGGTGGCCTTAGCTTCCGACACTTTGGATGTTGATGCTTGGTCATCCATGGTTCTATGCCCAGTACCTTCAGGACCAGAGCATTCCACTGTTGTCTTCTGGCTAGCGGCCAATAGCTCCTCTTCTGAAATCATGCCAAAACTCGGCAGACTTCCTTCCTTCCTTTTGCCTCCTCTACTTCATTTTTTGTATTTGTATTTTTTCTGTTGTTTGTGTTCATTTTTTGGCCCCACGAGTATGTCCAGAAAGGGAGGTCCATTCCGGCAGAGCCGAATTAATGCGATAAGACACTTGTAGAACCGACCTTGCCTCGGCATCGGAGGAGACCGTTCGCGGCCAAGTTCTCTTCTCTTCTAACCACTAACAGACCATGCAGCTCTGGGCACGGGTGCATCAACACCTTAGCTAAAAATTGGGATTTAATCCTAAGGGTTTACTCCCTGAAGCACCGCAAACAAGGGTTTTGTGTCATTTCGTTCTGCGGGTTTACTCTCTGAAGCACTCTAAGTAAGAGTTTGGAAGAGTTAGTCGCCTACCTCAGCAGACATTCGTTTGAAGCAACCCTGTCTGGGCCTGCACCTACCGGCCACTAACAGCACTGATCCTGACGAGAGGTCCTGATTCGGCTTAAGCATGCGCACCAAGCTAAGGTTTCACTCCATGCATACTGAGCTTACGGGGTTAGGGTAAGTCAGAATTTTCAAAAAAATCGATTTGTTTCGAAAATTTCTTTTTCTACTAGTACAATATGTAGGTGACGTGAAATAACGCCAACGAAATAAAGCCAAATTCTAAAAATCTAGCATTATTTCAATTACAAAACCGCATGCGGAAAGAGGGTTGAAATCCGTTATTCCCGCGTAGCTGGCCACCCAGGTACTGTTGCCATAGGGGCCTCACCAAAAACACATACCCCGAGCAGAGCAACGAGGTTGCCTGAGCGGTACCTGCCGCCTGCAGAAAGAGCGTTTAGATCCCTAATTCCCGCGTAGCATTATTTCGTTTGGCAATATTTCACGTCACCCAATATGTATCTATAAAATATTTTTTGAAAGTTGACAAGGGAATCCGACGAATACTTTTCGGGATATTTAACAATGAACAACAAGCTTTCTAAAGCCCGTGAGCATCGAGTGTAAAACTTTAAACGTGTTTTTCTCAAAAATATATTTTCAAGGTCGGTCATCCAAAAACCGCTCTGTGGATTTCAATACAGTTTCTACAGCATAAAACATATAAAACTAGTGCTTTATCGAAGAATTTTTTTTTCAAAACTTAGGTTTTTCATAAACAATTTTCTGTTGGTTATTTATGAAATTTAATAGTCTGAGGCCGGACACTAGATTAATTATTAAAATAATAATTTGTTTTTATTTGAATGAATTCGGGTGAACCCCGGGTTGTACAGTTATGATAGACACCGCAAAGGACTGCTTGTGGAACAGGGGTCGATATATGTATATACATAGGTATATATTTAATATAATAATTAATATTTTTTTTTCTTTTTCAAATTTGGGTGAAATTAAGTTCAAACATGAATAAATGATGTAGTATTTTTACTTTTATAAAATAAATAAAATTATTACTAGTATTACTTTATTGTTACTTTTATAAATAAAATTACTGATTATTAAAAATATTTTTTTTTTCGTGCCTCTGACTACCCCTAAAATCTTAAGAGAAAACAATATATGGATAGTTAATGTTTATTTTAGTATATTTATCGAAAAGTTTGAAAACTAAGAAAACAATTTAAAGAATCGCAAACACAGTTGAATACGCGACGCCTGCGGTAAATATATAAATATTCTTAAATTGTATTGTCATCTTTTTTACTGTCTATTAACTCGCGGTATTCCATATACAGGCGTTGCCACTTTGAGTGTAGTTTTAGAACATTTAGCACTGTATCAAGCAGTACATTTTTAGGTATATCCTATAAAATAATAGAATAAAATTTGCATACACGTAACGATATGTTCAACATTACCAACATTTGAAGACTTTCATTACTGGAATATAAGCAGTTTGACCCTGATAAATCGTCTAGAAGCATTCTTATTCGTTTTTCAACTCCGTTCGTAGCTAGATGATATGCTAACATAGAATACCAATGCTTCATTTCCTTTGGAGACTTGATAACTTCGCAAAGTTTTATCTGATTCTCTATAAATAAAAGTTTAGCATTAGACTGCCAATCGTCTTTGTTCCTAGAAAATTGTAAATTAATATTTATGTTGAGAAAAGCAAATAAGTATAAACGTACATTTCAGCCAAATTAGGAGTGTAGTTATTTGATGAGGATTGAATCGTTGTCAGCGGATATGAGCGAAAGTTCTTTTGAAAGTTTTTTGGAATTGCCGTCCGCAGCCCAAAATGAAGAGCTGGGTCTTTTGAGTGCAACACCAACCAACACTGCATACTTTGCGAAAATGTATAGGAATTTCCATTAGAAAATAATACAAATGGTGCTCCGTCCTCTGTGATGCTTAGTTGATTTACTTGACCATTTTTTCCAAATATTTCTCCGCATGAAGTCGAAATCACGATCTTTTTCAACTGTATATCCCATATGCGGAGTAAGCCGCACTCTGTAATTACGCCCACTAGGTTTCCGAGAGGACACTAGATAAAAGCCAAATGTTAATCTATGTATATATGTATAAGACCGATTCTAAATAAATTTTACGGGCATCGTTAAACTACAAAAATTGAATTAAAATTATATTTAGGACTTACAAATGCGCACTGTATTGCTGCAGTAGACAGATTTATAATAGGAAATATTGAATTCCCTGTACTAAGGGACAGAATTCGCAAAGTTCCATCTAAACTACATAAAATTAAATGTTTTGAGGACAAACTCGAGGAAGTAACAGGTGAACCTATAATTAAAAATAATATATGTATATATGTACATTCCTTATTACCTTTGTTATTAATTTTACCAATGTAGATCTCCCAGAGTTTTTCGTTGCTAAGCATAAACCAACATACAACTTTTGTTAATGAGCCTAACGCTGTTGTCAAATTACTATTATACACATGAATTCTATAATCTTGGGCAGACTTATTTAACTCATGCTTAGATGAATATGTCGTTGTTCCGTTGCAATTGGCTATTTTATTGTTAGATTTTGAAGGTGCTACAACTGCAGGAAATGATTTAAGCACATTTAGAGTGACGTTTGAAGGAATTACAACAAGTGCAGATTTTGTTAATCTGTTATCCAGGCGACTGAAAGGACGATTTTTTAATTTGAAAAACAACGTTTTACAGAATATATTACCTTTGCTCCACTTCCGTAATAATTGGTTTCATATTAGCGTCATCGGAGCAACTTGCAAACGGCTTTTCTACCATCGAAGCAGATTCACTTTTTGCCCTTGATATACTATTTATATTAGAGCCAGAAATTTCGCTAATTAAAAAGAAAATAACTGTGTTAAGTCGGTACTAACACTTCACTATAGATAAATAGTAGCTTGGTTAAACACAAATCTGTTAGTGTAGAATATGTCATTTCCCATTAACACTTCTCTATATTTCTTAGAACAGCGAACAGAGACTACTTACACTGATTCTTGGTTAAGTGGTATAAACACTGGTGTTATTCTGCGCTTTCCATCAGCAGTTCTAGTTTCTGTTTGCTTATTGATTGCTTTAACTTGGCTTACGTTCTTTGCAGAATTATAGGCAATGGTTTGAACTGTAGGTCTATGGTTATCATTATCATCTAGCGTTAGTTCGGTTGGTAAAGTTGGAGGACGCACTTTTTCAGGCAATGTATGTAATAGTTCAGAGTTTTCAATGAGCGTATCTCTGGCTGATGTGCTTCTTTCAAATGAAGAACCCTTTCCGTAGATCCTTTGATAGAGTAGGTTCTGAGGAAAAATTAATTTATAAAAATAATTTACATAACGTTTAAGAATTTACCTTATCTTCTTCTGATAAAGAAGTTCCCAGTTCCTTTTCCGAAAATTGTAAGCAGGCGAGAGTACCATCTCCACTACATGCGAGCAAAATACATTTTTCTGCGCCCCAAGACAAATCCAAAATACTATCTTGAAAGAGATCATGAATAACAACAAGTGGACGCTGTAATGCTGTCATCCAAACGGATAATGATCTATCTCTTGAGCCTACCGCAAGGCAGCAATACTGCTGTGATTTGTTAGTTTTCGAGGCCTGCCGCTTAAGTATTGAACTGTGAAATCGGACACAAGTGACAGCCTTTCTATGGCCAACGAAGTCCTTGTCACATTTCCAACCCTCGCGTTCTATTATCTGAGCTGTTGGGCCTCCACCATTCATAGCGTGAGCTGAGACTAAATATTGACCGTCCGGAGACCAGGACAATCGAAGAATATGTGTTGTTCCTCCACATTCTTCAAAGGGTTCTGTTATTGTGTTACTGCAGGTCCAGTCACTAGTTTTCCAAATTTTTACACTACGGTCATCGCTTTGAGATGCTAAAAATTTACCGACTGGATCCCATGCTACTCCTTTTACCAGCCCCGTATGACCTTTCAACATGGCTACCATTGTAGGAAATGCTTGCGCATCCCAAATAATAATCGAGTTATCCACACTGCAACTTGCCAACCATCTGTCATGAGGAGACCAAGCTAAATCAAGAACATCACCAGAATGACCTCGTAGAGTTGCAATGCATTTCCAACTCTCTGGGTTTTTTGTTATTCCGCCCGTTCCGAATACTCCACTAGATCCCTAAATAATATAACAAATTTATCATTAGCAGTAAAAGTACTACCTAAGACGTTACTTATTACGATTACCTTCGCTTTCTTCCACAACATTACTAGTTTATCGTCAGAACCCGACGCCAATAGTTGGCCATTTTTTGACCACCTAACACAATTTACACAGGATAGATGGCTGTCCATCTGGCAAAGTATTTTTGGTACAGAATTATCCATTTCCGCCTTTTCAGATAATATTGGGAGAAGGTTCCAAATCACCACTCGCCCAGAATCATTGCCTTGTCCGCCTGTGGCAAACTTAAGGCACTCATGGTGAATATCCACCGAAAATATAGGTTTATCTACACAAACATTAAGGAATTAGAATACAATTTAAGTGGACTAAAATAGTTACCATCATGATGAACCCAACTAGGTTTCACGAGCTTCATTGAAATAGTAAATACTTAAGAAACAGTACCTTCTAATAATATCAAAATCGTAACTAAACAAACAAAAACTAAACACAATTTGAAGCTTCTCTGTTTTCTGAAGCTGGTGCCCGCTATAATAAAAAAAACTATTTCGACTAATTTTTGACATTTGGTGCGTTCATTTTGCACCCAAGAGACGAGTTCATGTTCAATTCAATTGCGTTTATATTGTGGATAAAAACCACTTGCTAATAGTTTGTAGTCTTTATGGTTAAAAACGTAGACTTGCTACGTTTCCATAAAAAGATAAATCGAGAATGCAGGCAAACGATTAACAATAAATCTTGAAGTGTTTCCACTAAAATCGAGATGTATAGTAATATAGGATATTTTCCACAATTCAACAAATATATTATGGCTCTCAAAATACACAACAGTCGAATTGAAAATGTCGAAATGTCAAATTTCTTTCTCTGACTCAATAGAGCTTTATTCACTTTGACAGCTGCGAAAAAAAGGCAGCGTGGTGGCCAAACAAACAATTTGTTAGCAGTCTCAATACGTATATTTCGGAAATTCAGTCCATTAAAGTGCTTAAATAAATAAGTTTAAGTGTTTTTTAAGCCGCAATGTGATATATATATTTCCTTACATATTAAATAATTATTACAGTGTAATAAAATGTTAGTCCATCCACAGAATGTGCAAATCCCGATTAAAGTATTCACGTATAATAAAACGACAATAAAGCCAATACTGTTTTTTTAGTGCCTGGCTACACGTTCATGGGAATGAAAGTCATTCCCATGAACGTCGTGGCTACACACACAAAAAAGTCTCATAAGAATGAAAGCAATTTGAAAGGCGGGGAACGCTGAAATCTGAAACAAAACTAAATTTTTCTTGGAAAATCGAATAATTTTGTGCTCATATACCAAAAGTGATATGGTTTGGAACCGAAACGTTCATGCCTACGCCGAGAATTCAAATCGAAAGAGGATTTCCGGTGGATTCTTGGTGCAATCTACCCTTTTCTTTCTAACTCACATAAAATCTACCTGGATCGTGCGACATGACGATCATTCCCATGAACGTGTAGCCAGGCACTTATGTCGTATTCCATTCACCCATTCGCAAAGTTGGAGCTGTTCCAACTGCTGTCAAGTACTGTTCTTAGTGCTGTCAGTGTTGTTCGAACTGCTGTCAGTGCTGTTCTAGCTTTTTTGCGAGTACTGTTCCGGTTCTCACTAGTACCAACACGTTTGACATATGTCCACGCTGAAAACAAACAAAAACAGAAGGAAAGACTACAGTCGAAGAAAACAGCATTTTAGTGAAAATCGCCCACAAAAGGTAGGCGTGGCAAAAAACTTTAAATGACAAACTTATAAAGGAGGGCAGTGGCTACATATCTTGTAAAGGTTATAACACTCTATCTCTCTAACTATAGCTTTACAACCCTTAGGATAGGGTATAAAAACATTTTGAACGCATGTTTGGTGTTTTCACAAAACACTAAAACAAAAACCTACAAAAGGTAGGCGTGGCAAAAAACTTTAAATGACAAACTTATAAAGGAGGGCAGTGGCTACATATCTTGTAAAGGTTATAACACTCTATCTCTCTAACTATAGCTTTACAACCCTTAGGATAGGGTATAAAAACATTTTGAACGCATGTTTGGTGTTTTCACAAAACACTAAAACAAAAACTCACATTTTGAACGCATGTTGGGTGTTTTCACAAAGCACTTTCAACATAAACTATAGTTAAATGTTGTGCTTATATTTTCTCTTAATAAAGAAATTTATAAGTTAAGATTCATTTTACGAACTAGACATTCGCAATAAAATTCTATAGTATATATATATATATATATTCTCATTGTAAAATAAAACATAAAAACACAAAAATATATAAGCGAAATTAAGCATATATAAAATATATGTAATATATATATAAAACAAATAATAAAAACTAACAAGGATTTTCTTAGTAGCGGCGAGAGAAAAGAAATGAGTTCAGCACTAAGTCATTTTGTCTTTGTGTCAAATATGGTATGTGAAATTAACGATTTAAGTGCTTCTTAAATGAAGCCATTTACCCACAGAGGAAACTGCTTAGAGGTTAAGCCCGATGACCCTGAAAATCCGTTATTTTTATAGAGCTCTTAAATTTTGAAAAGAATTTTACAATTAAATGATAATTTTATTTATTATATTGATTGTATGCGCTTAAATGATTCACAATGCGATAGATTCAGGATACCTTCGGGACCCGTCTTAAAACACGGACCAAGGAGTCTAACATATGTGCAAGTCATTGGGTATTTTTTAATAAAACCCAATAGCATAATTAACTTAACTGTTTTTTAATGGGATTAGTTTATATTTTATTATGAAATATGAATTCATTCCCGGGGCGTTCTATACAGTTATACATAAAAATATTTATATTATTTATGCCTCTAACTATAGCGTACCTTGAGCATATATTCTGTGACCAGAAAGATGGTGAACTATACTTGATTGAAGTCAGGGGAAACCCTGATGGAAGACCGAAACAGTTCTGACGTGCAAATCTATTGTCAGAATTGAGTATAGGGTGGAAAGACCGAACCATCTAGTAGCTGGTTCCCTCCGAAGTTTCCCTCAGGATAGCTGGTGCTTTTAAAAATTATGAAAAATAATCGTATCTGGTAAAGCGAATGATTAGATGCCTTAGGGTCAAAACGACCATAACCTATTCTCAAACTTTAAATGGGTAAGAACCTAACCATTCTTGATATGAAGGTACGGTATAGGAAGGTATACGGTGCCCAAATTAACAACTTATGCAGATACCATGAAAGGCGTTGGTTGCTTAAAACAGTGGGGCGGTGGTCATGGATAGGAGAGGAAAGAAGAGCAGTGCCTACAAATCTTCTGAAGGTTGTAACAATCCATCTCTCTAAATCTAGCTTTTTAACGGTATTTTCTAAATTGTGGGCGTGGCAGTGGGCGTATTCAATAAATTTTTACACTTTTTACACACTACTCCTTTTTTCGGTGGAAACGTGTTAAGATTTATTGTCAACCTTTTGCCTTTATTCTCAGTTTATCTTTTGGTGGAAATCATAATTCTTCAGATTTAAAGTACATTAAGGGCAGATTAATCTTAATCTCGGTTTAGTGCTCGGTGAAAACGCAGCTTAAGAGAACTGTCAGATACGAGGAAATATAACTCCTCCGTGGGGCAGCCTTTTACTGTCGTTACCGACACCGACACTCCTCCAGAGGAGGAAGTAGTAATTCGGCTTTCCAACATCGCACGAATCCAGTAATTGTTCGAATCTTCGATACCTCTACTACTGATTGTTCTCGCTATCGAGTCATTTAAAGTTTTATCGAAAGCGCTCTCCACGTCTAGAAATGCACACAAGGCTATTTCCTTAGAACCAAGATAGTGCTGCTTCAAATTGGTAAGCTACATCACTATGTATTTAAACGGCGATGGGGATGGGGGAAAAAATAATGACACTAAGTTGTATGTAACCAGGTAGACTTAATTCCGACGAATCAGAGTCAACGCTAACCTGAGTTTCACTCAGTGCCAAAAGAGCTGGTTTGTTTTGGGAGACATGGGCATACAGTGAAAAAAGATTCGTTCTTAGACCCCGAATGTTACTTACATCCACTCTAAAACTCAACATTTTGAATTACCAATCGAAAACGCCCTCAGTTAAATAAATAAATATATGAGTTTTGGTATTTAATTTTATCGTAGTGATAAGACAGCATTTTAATAATTTTATTAATTCATTGCATTTAGCGTTTTCAGCGTCATATAATGTCAATCATTCATAAAATAGCAATTTAATCATTTAAAATTTTATCGTAGCATTTATTGCATATAGTGTGGTCCTGGTGTTGGAACACTCTTTAAAGGAGAATCAAATTCAGCTTCAGGTGGGTCATGAACGGGTGCATCTAAAATTGAGGATCCAATTCGTTCTTGCAGGGATTCATATAACTTATGAACATTCTCATTATGAGCAGCGGTTGGTTGCATGGACTTTATTAATGTTGCCAGTCGTCCAGAAGGCAATTTGCCATGTATATACCTGTCAAGAAATATAAATAAATATGGATATAAACAATATGTATTAAGTTGTTTGTTTAGTACCAAAGTAATTTTAGCATATGTCGCGTTACATTATCCCTTGTTAATCCAGCAAATAGAAATTCGTCGAAAAGCGTGGTACAAAAATCTTCAGTATTAAATTCCTCTGACATGGGTATAAGAAGAGCTATCTAAAAATTTCAAAAATTCACATTATTAATTATATGTTTCATACTTTCATAAGCATACTTACTAATGAGTGTAAAAACGGATCTTCATATGCTCTATCATCCTTACATGAAGATAAGATAGCTAGTACTCTTAATACTCCGACGCGGTCCTTTTGTCGTGCGGAATGCAATGTATAATACATAGCTAAGATGGCAGCAACAGAACTCTCCTGAATGTAAGCTTCGACAGCATCAGGAGCGGGTCCTGAATGTTCAATAGTAGTTAATGCACTTTCTCTCTCATCTGGCGGCAGCTTTGAGTGAAGGCTGCGACATTGATCATCAACAATTAATGACATTAAAGCAGGCAGAAACTTTGTAACCACTTGGCTGTCCAGTTTGGGCTCCTTAAAATCTTGCGAATCAATCATAATCCAAGCACTAAGCCCAAGTGCCAGCATACGCAAAAGTAGTATTAATATTGGATTGTCTCTTGGAAGACCCTCATTGTTAATAAGATATTGCAATATTTTAATAGCGGATGTTGCCAAAAAATTAATTGCATAAGGGTCGCAGAGGGTCATTGAAAGATCACCGAGTACTTGTTCCTGTCCACGTTTAATATTGTCAAGAAATCCTTGAAGTTCACGCGATCGTTTGATGTCTACATTTTTTTCCCTAATGCAGGCATCTAAGCACCATGTAAACTTATGGCATGGATCGACGGAAATAATATCTTGTACCTCCAAGTCATGCAATGCCATTAGTAACTCAGCACGAAGAGTACAATAGTGGACATTACGTGTTCTTAGGAAAAGAGTTCGAAGAAATTGCAGAACCATATCATAAAGCTTTACACTAGTACCAATCATGTTAGCAAGCTTCTGAACCACTTCTCCTTGACGCCGCAATTTTGGTGACGGATGAAAAAATAAATTATTAAGATTCGTGTGATCAAAGAGGATATGCTCTTTTTCACGAATGTATTGCGAGAGTAGCGGTGAAACTTCATCCCCAAACAAAGACTGGTTATCTCTCCAAATTTGGCGTTTAACTTCAGTATCTGTATCTGAATACAATTCACGATCTCGAACCAAAATTCTTAAATATTTGTCATCAATATGAGTTGTATTTCTAAGTATTGACATAACCACTGGACGGAGTGCCTTGACTCGTACCACTGGAAAACTTTTAAGAAGCAATTCTTTTAGTTTTTTGTCTCTTTCACGGGAATCTTTTTGTCCCAATTCATTAATTCGTCCAATTAACTTGTCACGCAACTCCTTTAACAAATTCATAATGTTAACGATGATTTTTAACTTAAACTGAAATAAACATACCTCCATAAGAGAAGTATGAAAATCGAGACGGCGAACTCCGTGCAAATCCAATAAAGGCAGCATAGGTCGTAAGGACGGCAAAAGTACCCCATTTTCTAACTGAAAAATAGGACTGTCAGTATACTTTACAATAGTAAAAATCACAGAATAATAACTATAATATTATTTTATATAATATTTATATACCAATATTATACTATTATAATTACTATTCTGTGCTAAAAATGATCTTACCTGAAAACTTTCTATTGCTTTTAATGGATCCGTACAGGATGTAAGAGCTTCTCGTAAAAATGATTGACCCGGGATATTTACTTCTTCTAATCCAGTACCTGCGAATTTTGTTGGAGTAGACATATTTTATGTTTATGCGGAATCAAAGAATTTTGTTCGTTAAAACTTTGTATAAATAAAACAATATTTTTAATAAACTACAAGCATAAACAAAACTCAAATGTTGTTTGACAAATAAATATCAAGATGGCAAAGAAAACGAAACGTATCTACATTGTCAAATTTTTTCATCATTTATTGCCATCATTTTTTTAATATTATGTTTGTAATTTTGGAATGCTAGTTTATTGTAGTGCTGCCATCTTTTATGTATTAATTATAAGTTGTTACCTTTATTAAGGATGATTTACCCTTAAAGACAAACTGCGAATGCATTATCAATGTGTTTGTAGAGTCAGAGTTTTGCGAATATTCATTCGTTCGCGAGTACTTGGTCGCTCTCATATGAATGATCCTTCCTTCCAATCACCATCGTATGTTGTTTAGCAATTGTTTAGCAGGCAAAAAATTGTTTATTTTTAATTCCTTTAAAAAATGTTGTAAAATTTATAGCCTACTTTCCAAGTTTAAAACGAAAGAATATTATTTTTTTGCATTTAATTTTAAAATAAAAATACTCTGCACAAAGAAAAATTTACTAATTGTAATAGAATAGTAATAGATTTGCGGAAAGTTTATTCACTAAAATGCCTCTAAACAGTTGCATAGTTATACAGGGTCGAAGTATTTAAGCGACCTCTATACAACGTTGCATAAATCCTTATTTATAAAACATACTGCTACCCGTATTAGTTATACAGTGCTTGTGTCAGATAAAGTACCATAAATGCGAAATCTATTACAATTAGTTGTCCCCAATCGGTAAACACTCAGCTGTTTGTAGAAAAACAAATTGAATGTATTTCCATTCAAACGATGTAAACGTTTTTTAATATGATTTAAGTGGTTGTGCAGTTTTCGTAACAACACATAATTCAATTCGCTACCAAATCCCTACCGCAACTTTAAATTCGAATTGCACACGAATGATTCCTACACTGTTGTATCCCTTCCACACAAATTGTGTGTGTTTAATGTTGCTATAATCGGTATCCAAATGAGAATAACTTATGAAATTATAGTTTTAATTTTTTGGGTTTTGTGGAACAGTAATTATCGCAAATGGAATATAATATTACCATTGAACAAAAGTGTGCAATAAGAAAAAGGACAATTCAGTCCTTTCCTGCAATCAGTGGCTTGAAAACCAATTGGAAGAACTGAAATCATTAACTACTGAAATCATGGATTTTCTCCTTTTTTATTTATTATGTACACATTTCGCGTGTAAAATAAAATTAATTTTATAACATTTGCAAAATGTGCAAAAATTAATTTGACCATCAACAACTAATACCGCAATCAATCACAGATTCAACGCCACTAAATTTCTCGATTTTTAGTTGTTTTTTCTGTAGTTAAATTATGAGCAACTTTGCCTAGTTGTTGTTTCCGAATCGCTTTGAGAATAGAAAAAAAGTCGCCGTCAAAGGCGGTTTCTGAAATCGTTCCCCTGCGTTCCTGCCTTCTCAACCCCCTTGCCAAAAATATGGTTCCAATTGTGGGAAGAGTATAAAAATTCAGTTTTTTTTTCTACAGAGGGCTTGCCACGGAAAATTTAGAGAGTATCGTGTTTTTAATCATAATGCATACGGATGTATGTATTTACAGTGAACTCTCTCATAAGCAGACACTGATTATGCAGAGAAAAATGAAAATGTTTATTTAAAACTGAAATAATGAATAAGTAAAAAAACCTTTTTTTAAATGAAAATGCCTGTTAAGCACCAATTTAACAAACTATTTAATAAGGTTGAACAAAGAAATAAACTAATATTTGTCAGTAATGATACACATGTTCAACCAATTCACTTCACTTTGCTCGCATTGTTATCGGGTTCTGAACCACTGCTTCTGTGTTCATCGTTATCCTCAATATCTTTTTCCGCTTCATTTTCATTAAGCATTTCAGTTAGCACTTCCACAAGGTTCCTAGTTTCCTCAAGCATTTGACGTGATGTATTCAGTTCGCTTTCAAGACCTTCGATGACTTCATGCAAATGCTGATTTTCTTCTAAAGTAGCTTCAAGAGCTTCTCGCCGTTTTTCTGCCAGTAATTCCCAATAGGCGATTCCAGGCGCCGCAGCATTAGTTAGGTCTTCAGATGTAACAGTTTTATTTTCTGTATATGTCTGCGTTGACCGATTGTCAATTTTTTTTCTTTTAGCGTGTTCTGTCACAGACGTTGCCAATTCAGTAGCCCTAAAAGAAACAATGCATGTAGGTTACAAGCTGTTACAAAGTACTTTAAAGTTTTGCATCCCAATAGGTCAAAATTGTTTATGCATATTTTCGTCCTCGTCATTTGAATTTTCTCATAGAACCAAATCTTAAACAAAAAACTCCAATATCAGCAAAAGTAATTGCGATTCGTTGTATCATTTTCCAACAAAATAAAGAAGTTTCAAAGAATATGCAGTTAGTAAAATGTAGAAACTTCTTTCGCGATTAAATGCAACACACATAAAATTTAAAGCATTACAAAAAGCGATTTATTTTGCAATTTGGAGTATGAAAATTTGTCGAGTTTGAAAACCAATTTTTGAAAATTAGGGGTATAGTGAAACGTTAAGAAAAGAATGGGTTTATGTCTAACACTTACGCTTTAAGTCGGCTAATTTTGTCTATTATAGGTCGTCCGGCCAGATTTTCCTTATCAGTTGCACCGCTTTGTAGAACTTTCAATGTTTTTCTGGTATTTTTGAGATGTTCCTAAATTATACACAATATATTTAACAAAAAGAAAACATCACGATTTTTAATAGTACAGATGAGAAAAACTACGCTTACCTGCTGTTCTGAAGCGGATTCGATTTTTATAAAAACTTTTTTTGTTGAAACATTAGACATTTTACAACTCTCTTAATTTTTTAATAGACAAACAACTGTTATTCTTTTACTGAACCCAATTTCTTCCAAAAATTTTAACTCTAAACAGATCGACATACAAATTAAATTAAGACGCCAACATTAATTTAAAGCGCGAAAAAAAAATAATGGAGTGAAGTTATGTGCAGTTTAAGTATCGGTTGTGTTCAGTGAAATTAAGTTCATTAAAAGTCTAGAGATATTACTTTTAAATATCTATTAAGATCTACACATTCAAGTTTCCTTCGATTGTGGTCATTTATCCAATTGTCTATTTGTTTCAATAGGGATGTTCGCGAATTAAATAAACGTCAGTGAGAAAAAAAGTAACAGCTAAATCGACAGAGGGAAACTAAAAGTGGGAAGATTATTCTGGCGGGAAGAATTAAATCTATCTGAAAGTTGGAATAGAGCGGTATTAATTATTGTTAAAGAAAAAGTATAATTTAAATTGAGCAATCAGCTACGAGAATTGTTTTAAATAAATACAAATAAATTGATAAAATTCACGAAAAGAATTGCGGCGGCAAATTGTTTTTTTTATGTTTTGTTTAAATAATAATTTATAGTGCAAATTGAGAAAATGTGTAATTGCCAAAATAAAGTAAACAAGTAAACTATTGTGGATGAAGAATATCACTTTTGGTTATTTTTTTGCATACATATTTAAAAAAAATGACTTTATATTCGCATTTACGCATTTTCTCAATTTGCACTATAAACTATTATTTAAACAAAACACTTAATTAACATTATATTATCGAATACTGCCACACATTATTGCAAAGTTTTGTTTTACCTCCAACGTTTTTTTATTCTCATTTAAAACTGACGTTGTCGTAAACATCCCTATTAACATTTTTCAATAAGCTGCAAGACAGCGCAATATGATATCAACACTACAAACTAAACTTAACATTGAGCAAAATACAATAATTTGCCAAAGAATATTTTTATTTATTTTGTATTCAATACCAATCATATTATGACTTCATTTTACACTTTCTTAAGATTGATAGTGATGGTTGTGTAATTACTACACGGTTAATATTTTAATGTAATGACATTATTATTTGAATTCCTTTTGTTAAGATTTAATTATTGTGTGGTGTAAAAAATATTTGAATTAAAATTTTTTTGGAAATGTTTTTGGCATCCACCTGGATTTGACAGTTCAAAAAAATAAATTGTGGAAGTCTGAGCTGAAGTTTAAGAATGTAATCAAAACAGCTGTTTAAACTGCTGCCAAAGCTGTTCTTTGCAAGCATTCATTTATAGAAAGAGCAGTACAGACCGCAATAGAGTGCATACAGAACTGTCACTTCTTTCTTTTTTAACTGACAGACCAGCGTGGTGGCCGAACCATTCAGTCCATTAAAGTGTGTTAATTAATCAGTTTAAGTGTTTTAAGCCGCTATGTGATGTATATATTTGTAAATAATTATTACAGTGCAAAAAAAATAATAACTCATTTGCAGAATGTGCAAATTCAGGCAGTATTTGGTTAAAGTATTCGCGTGGTTCTTTGTGATGCAAGGTGATTCGGGTTCCAATTAATATTCCCATCGATATTTGGTTGTTCGGTGGAGGCAATATATTCCATAAATGTTTTTATTGAACTCGTAGGAAACGAAATTTGTTTTCGCGTGGTTCTTTGTGATGCAAGGTGATTCTGTTTGCAATTAATATTCCCATCGATATTTGGTTGTTCGGCGGAGGCAATATTCCATAAATGTTTTTATTGAACTCGAAGGAATCGAAATTAACATACAATTAACCACCTACCTTACCTGAATACTTTAACCAGAAACTGGCTGAATTTGCACATTCTGCGGATGAATTAATATTTGATTACACTGTAATAAATATTTACAAATATATATATCACATCGCGTCTTAAAACACTTAAACTTATTTATTAACACACTTTAATGGACTGATTTTCCTTTTGCTGACTTCCGCTGACTTTTATTTCGCAGCTTTCAAAGGGTATAAAGCTTTCTTGTAGCAAAATTGAAAACATTTAAAGCAGCTCTGACAGTTAGCTGCTTTTACTTTATAACAAGAACATATCTGACAGCAGTTGAATCAGCTCCTTCCTTACAAATATTCTTCAGTAGATTACGGTTATAAGAACATCTTTTATAAGAAAAATACGCTAATAATATATACACTCTAATACAGCATGCACACTAGAACTGGTATAAAACGTTTATAAAAAAACACTGATATAAGAAAGAAATTTCTTGGATTTCTGGAGTTTCCTATATACATTCCAAAAATTTAGTTTGTCTTATCCTTCCTTGCAATTTTCTTGGAAGGCAACCAATTCTTCAAGTTAAATGGAGTAAAAATATGGTATAGACGGGTACATGTTTTACTCGGTTCGTTTCGTATACAATACCTGGTTGAATGAGTCTTGTATCCTTGCCACGGTTACCAACCTGCTGTGCGGAGATTTTTTTGTTCGTATCTATCGCCAAGAAACATGTACTACAATGAGTACTAATTATTAGGACCTTTTACAAAAAGATATTAAAAATATTTTTATAACCTTCTGTAAGGGTATATTAATTCTAAAGCAGAGTTTGTAACACCACTTAATATTCAAGGTAGACAAATGAAAGTATATATGTATATTATGACCAAAACCTAAGATGATTTAACGATGCCCGTCCAACTTTTAGGCCTTTAAATCAACAAATTTCGTCAGGCCTCCCATTTTGAATTAGGCCAATGAAAAGCTGTTGGTGTTATTTTTGTGTGATCTAGGGATTCTTAAAGCCGCCTTGATGCATATTACCCATTCAGAATTCATTCAGAATTGACCACAAAGAATCAATGTTAAGAGCGATAATTTTGTCGTCATATTCAATAACTGCGCTGTAACAATGTTTTTTTTAACCCGATATTCAATTCAAAGCGATTACATGGAACCCAATCGGGACGTAAACAATTAATATGTTCAATAGATATGTATGTCCTTGTAACCGACGTCGTTATATTCAATTTTCACTGCATTAAAAAAAATATTAGTTAAATATTTTCGTTATACATTTTATTTTATTTTCTATGAAAACTTTCGAAGAAATCAATTTGGTATTTTTACCGCCCACAAAAGGTACGTTCACGGATCCGCTATACGATATGAGGCCAACAGACTGCAGATATGTCTGAGCACCTGCATGTGAAGCGGGCCATAAAACTTCTGCTTCGAGTACACCAAGTACATTACCAAGTGGAGAGTATTGTATACAGACGTACACAGTTACCCATGGGCTTGTTTTTGCCTCAATGTTATTTAGCGAATTTTGTTGAAATATGTACAAATATGTTATATTTTGAATTAAACATAAACTTTTAATTAAAAACTTATAATCCCCTTAATTCGTATTTTTATTTAACAACAATCAATAATTCGTAATCCCGCTAAACATCCTATATGTATATTCAGTGTTAACATGTAGCTACCATTGCAACTTTTATATGCACAGCAAAAGGTTTTTGTTTTTTCTAATGATGTTGAGGAAAGAAAAGTCCAAGATTGGCCCTTAAATAATCGTATAAATGTTGAATTTTTTTATTCCTTTGCGTGCGTTTTGTGTTACTACTGCTTTTCTTTATCCAATTAGATAAAATAAAACCAAGTATATCCATTTAATTAAACATTAATAAAAAACAATTGAAATTTGCTTCCCAATAATGTATTATGATAGCAAACCAGTTGAATACAATACAATGGATTCAACCACCGTTGGTATTGCTCTTCCAACCTTAGCAGTTCTTACAATGTCAGCTCAGAATAAATAGTTATCAACTATCAGATACAAATCACTTATATAAAAATACAATTTTGTAAATTCTTGAAGCATCTTAAATGTCCCGATTTTTAAACTGCTTTGTTAAGAAATAATTAGTCCTCTTCCCCAATAATGATTCTTTTTGGCACCTTAACCCGAAGTGCGAGCTTAAAACATCTTTAATGGCCGTGGTTGAGGACTCCTATCTGCTGACCACATCAATTACTCACTTTCTCTTTTTTTTAAAAAGAAAAAACGCAAAAATAAACCCCTTATTGAAGATTCTGTTTTTTTTTTAACATGATTTGCATATCTCTATTGTCCAATATTCGACGTGAAAACTGATTTGATCAAAAACATCACATTCACGGCCACAAGCGCTCCCAAATATTAATATATATATATATGACTTTTGAGAGATCATAAATTATGTTGACGAAATTATTAAGTATGGTGCCTTGTAGTATATGACGACGTTTCCCAAACAATAAGACAGAATAAATGATTATATTTAAATACACAAACGCATTAGAAATAATTATTTTTAAGTAAAATAAGGTGTTACAAGGAGGAATGAAGAACAAAATTTAATTAATAATGGTTTACATCAACACTTTTCTTCCAAATAATTAAATATATATATATATTGTGATTAAATTATAGAATTACATAATGTTCAGGCATAAGTGTACCCATATATATAAATATATATATATATCGTGCACCTTCGGGTGTTGACAGTTGTATTTGTAGACATAATACCTAATAGCTATCAAAGCGCTTGGTTATGTACAGAGCTTAAAAAACTTAAGTATTAAAAATCAAATTAATAAGATACCTATTCACTTTTTTTTTTAAATGGTATGTGTATATACCTACAGGATTTTTCTTCCTTATTCCTCATTTCTGTTTTTCAAAGTTCAAAGATCTCGGCATTAAAGATAGATTCTTGAGACACATATGTGCTTGCTGAACCATAAATTGCTGATCTTTTGTTTGTCCACAAGCAAGTTTTTCCCACTTTGGATCGAGGTACTTTTGAATAGCATATTTAGGGCTTTTATTTTCCTTTTTGGCTTCGGAAGTATCCATAAGGAGTTCGGAATCCCCAAGCGTATCCTTTAATATGCTTGGTGGGGAAAATACTATGGAATTTGTTGAAGTAAGAAATTTACTTGGTGTTTCTGTTTCATAAGGTAAATTCTTCTCGAGTTTTATGTTATTTTCCCAACTGGCACTAAGTGATTTTCGCGCTTTCTTTGTTTGTGAAACACCTTGTTCAATACCACTGTTTTTTGTTTGGATGTTTTTAGAGTTCTGTGAACTTTGGGTACCATTCAATTGTTCATCATAAATTATTTCCGCAAGATCTTCCACAAAACTGGATGGGCTGGGAGGAACGTACCTGTCGCCTTTACGTTTTTTCCCCAGTGCTGCTAATGCATCTTTAAAAGGTGTTGGAGTTCTCGGTCCAAGAAGACCTAAATAAAGTAAAAAAAAAAATTTTTAAGTATTCAGTCAGATATAAATCAATTTGTATACTTTTATGTGGTGTTTCGATTGAAGAGTTTTCGAGCTCCTTTTTAATTTCCATGCCCACTCTGTTGAAAGTTTTTCGAACTGGTGTGCTAGCACGTAGGTCCATGTCATCAAATGTTGTTAAACAAGGCGAATTAAGAAATTGGCTGGGCGAAAAAGGTAAAGGTTTTATAGGTGTTATTACTGGAGAATCAGGCAGCTTTATTGGATTTGAATAAGGTACTGATTGTATAGTATGATCCACAATCCTAGCCTGGCGAGATTTCTTCAAAATATTAGGCGGTCTGATTGGTTGGCATTTTTGGGAAACTTTTATTTTTGCATTGCTGTGAATACGATCAATTAGAGATGATTGGAGTGACTTGTCCTGATTATAGTTATTAACTCCACCTTGAGAGTTTGATGAAACACATCCATTTTTAATAAGCGTTTTTAGATTGGAACGAGAATTTTTTAAATCAATAATAGCTCGATTTTGGTGCTGCTTTTGTCTTCCATTTTCGCTATATTCATATTTTCTTCTCATGGTTGAATTCCAATGGTTTTTTATAGCATTATCCGTTCGACCAGGGAGAAGTTTTGCTATTGTAGCCCACTGGTTTCCGTATTGTATATGAGCTTGATATATAATTTTGTCTTCTTCCTCTGTCCAAGCTGTTTTCTTAATATTCGGATTGAGATGATTATGCCACCTCTCTCGACATTGTTTACCAATTCTTCCATTTAAATAGCGTGCGATAAGAGTCCACTTTTTAGGTCCATAACGTCGTACCAATTCTATTACCTTGTCGTCTTCCTCTTTAGTCCAAGGACCTTTTACAAGGTCTGGATTTAAGACTTTGGCCCATCTCTGTTGAATTTGTGTATCTGAGCGATCTTTGAACATCGGTGTAATAATATCCCACTTCTCTCCGTATTGTGATACAAGATTTTTAAGTGTAGCATCTTCGGATCTGGACCAACGCTTACCTGTCCCAGTGGTCTTGGAACTTATGCTGCTATCGTCACCCCCACCTCCACCTGAATAATCAGAGTAATCACCTTCTACGTTTGAGTCACTGTCTTGCATTTTTCTTTTTTTTTAATATTGAAGAGTCGTATACAATATAGTTCTTTATTTTCACCGCAACTTTAACAATTGTGAAAAATAAAAATTTGTTCTTCTTTCTTATACTTATGTACTTTACCACGACAATACAAACATTCACCGAAGGAACGAGTGTGTAAATTTTCACTAAAATGTTCAAAAACGTCTATAATAGACGTAGCGTAGAATAAAACTCCACAGCTTAAACAAGTAACTTCTTCACTTGCATGTCGATCACCCCGCAAGCGAAAATGCGTTGCATCACTTTCAGTTCTACCTACTTCAACAAATCCACCATTGGACTCTCGATTTGCGGCCATTTAATTATAACTTAAGTTCACATACGATTATTTTCGGTTTCTCAAAATGTATATTAAATAAGTAATATTTAATTTGGAACACCTGCTCAAATTTGACGCAAAAAATCGTTTCGTTTAAAAGTTGAATGTCGTTTGTGACACTGACAGGCAGTTTACAATTTGACAAAATGTTTGTGAAGCGCTTATAGTGTCCAGTACTTAGGTAGACACATAAATAAAAATAAATGAATGAATCCAGTTATAAAATAATGAATTTAAACTCTTCCATAAGCCACGATGGCTTTTTAATTCAGTTTTTTACTAAAGATTGGATTGCATGCCAATTGGTCATATAATGACAATTTTGCTGTCAAATGACCATATTTTGCAAGCGAAATCTGTAAGAAGTGCCATTTATATGAGGCAATAATATGTAAGTTGACGTGAATACTCACAACAAATTGTTCATGATGTGTTATTCTTTCAATTGTTTGTGCTAGTCGCGAAGTGTTACCTTTATCCTACCATAAACAAAAATGCCAAAGAAGAGCCAAGTACTCATCTACAAAAATTTCTTTTCCTTACATAATATCAACAAGGCACGGCTCCTACGCCCCTTAAATGGAAAATAAGACATGCTATTTTATATGCCGCTATATTAAAAAAAATTTGAAAATTGTTTTTTTATAATGCAGTTCAATTTTTCATTAATAACTAATGCTTCACAGCTATGATTATTTCAATCCCCGATTGATATTCGGAAATAAGGTTGTATTTTTCAAGATACTTTTGCAATTGGTTATACATAACTTTTGCAACTATTTTATTATATACAATTATCATATTAACTGATCGAATACAAGTATTATTAGTATTCGTAATTGTATGTATTGGTACGATAACTAATTATAATAATGCGGAAATATACCCTCTTTAATTGTAACTTGCGTAATTGTTTCCTTTTTTGTTATTCATTGACTTTAATATATCATTTAGTATTTAAAACTGGTTTCTTGCTGCTTTATACCGGATTCAATTTCTTTCATTCGAAGGCCATTTAGCTCTTTCATAATTACTATTTTTTTGGGATTTTAAAGATCGCAAATTGCCGAACTGAATATGTTTATTGAGTGGGTTTAGCATGATCACCCAAGCTGACTGTAGCCTTTTGGTATTTTTATTGACTATTGTCTCTAGCGCATTCTTAGAGACGCGCTGGACATATGCAATTTTCCATTTAGAAGAATAGTACAGAAAAAGCCAACGCAATTATGTATTTATTGTACAATCTTATTTGCTTATATATTATTAATAACAAACATAAGTTAAAACCTTGAGTATCAGTGAGCACATTGATGTATAAAATAACAAACAATTTCCACGACTGTATTCACCACATTGATGTAATAATTAAACTAGCGGCTAAAATTTATCACGCAATTGACACATAGCCTTATTCGAACTCGATTTTCGAAGTTCGCATTTACTGGTTGAGTTTTTGCCTGGACATTTGAAGGATCCTGTCCTGTGTAGAAGTAGCAAAACTGACATAAATTTTTCAATAAATATTTGTGGTCGTTTAATACGAGTTTTTAAAGATATTTATTACTAGAATATCTAAAAGACAGTATGAACAACTTGGTACATTTTTCAAACAAATTTTCTAAATAAATAACTACATTATATTATTCCGAAACATAAAGGATCATGTAAAAAATTACTATCCAGAGAACTACAAAATGGACCTATCAGAAACAATGAAAGCTGCTCTATCTAAAGGACCCGCTCCAGTAATTGGAACGGGTCTTGTGGCAACAAGCTCTGGGTCTGTAACTGGAATAGCCCATAGCCAACTTTCATCCGATGTTCAGCACAACAATATACAGGGGGTTGGATATGTCACTGAAAAACTGTATATGCTCCTTCAACTGTATTTGCAAAATAAGGGATGGAATCCAAGTGTTGAATTACTACAATGTTTTTCTGATTTAAAAGATAGCGCCATGCTTCCAAGTGCTGCTTATTTGCAGTAAGTTCGGAATTTATTTTTTTATTATAAATAAAAACTTATTAACTACATACTTCTAGAATTTTAGCGAACCGCCTAACTCTTGATGGTCAAGGACGACTAATTTTGCGAGAAAACGGAAAAATCGTGCTTCCTTTTGAACACTTTGCAAATGCTGTCATGCTCAAACATATGTCGGGACCTCATGGATTGCATTTAAGCGTTGAGGCAACAGTTCGGGCAGTCGTTGAATCTTACACTATTGGAAGAGATAATTTTGGAATGGAAAAAGAATTTGTTGTGGAGGTTGTTCAGTCGTGCCCTAGTCCAGCTTGTCGATATTACAAAAACCAACTAACAATGCCACCTATTACCTTTATGGAACAACCCTACGCTAGCGTTTCGCCGGAGTTTTTGCAGCACATGCCACAGTCGCTCTCAGCGGGTGGCGAAGTGGACTTAAGTAAAAGCCATAATAATCAAAAGGTTCCTCAGCCAATTGTCCATTTAACAAAACAAAATCTTCAAACTCAAATTAATAGTCATCCGCATCATCAACAGCAGTTACAACAACATCAAATTACTGCTGCTATAATCCAACAACAAAATCGGGTAATGGCTCATCAAAATTTAGAAAAGTTCGGCAACTTGACTGCCATTGAAAAGCAAAGGGTTCTTCAACAATTAGATAAAAAGCACTATGAACAAAATATTCCCATAGTTGCTGGTGGTGTCACCATACCGGTATCAGGTACGCTACACAATTATTTTAAGTATAGTAAATATATATTATATTATTATAGTTTATAATATTATTATTTTATATTTATTAATTAGTAAATTAATTACAAAATTAACTTTAAGTTCTAGCACAAGCTACCAGTGGTTTCGGCTAATCAATAATAGTTATATGCTATATATAATTTTCTAGATTGAGGACTGAGAGAATTGTTTTTACATATTTTATGTTTTGTTCAGATGGTACACTTAATAGTTTTATTAAATTGTTTTCATTAGCTATTTGCTTAGAAATACGCTGAACTTTGTGGCAGTTGGAAGTAAGGTGTCTTATCGTTAGACATAGGTGCTATTGCATAAATGGCAAGCTGGTGGTGTATGTTTTGAAATGATGAAGCTGTGTGTGATGTTCGTATGGCCCAGTAAAGTTTTTAAGCATGCTATATTAACTTGGTATAGATTTTACTGCTGTATGACCAAATGATTTGCTTCTTTTGCTATCCCAACGAGTCGTGGAACCCAGACAATCTTAAGTTGTTTGTTTGTAATTAGCTTGTCGCGGATCATTTCAATTATTAAGGTCCTGTAGTTTATGTTCCTGAAGGCTGTTACGGTTGATAAGCTATCTGAAAAAATAACTGTTTTTTGCTATGCGCAGCTTGAATAGCTTTAAAGATGGCAAAAGCTTCGACAGAGAAGATGGATGTAAAATTGGGCAAGAGGCCTTTTGAGAACGTGTTGCCATATTTATCGACAACTGCAAATGATGTTCCTTGTTTTGTTTTTGAAGCGTCAGTATAGAGGAAGTTCCATGTTTTGTATTTTTCTGCGATTTCCATAAACATAATTCTGTATGTTTCATTGCCTGTGTTGCACTTCGCGTGCCATCGAAGATAGCCGATGATCGAATTTGTGCGCATGGTCCATGGTGGATAAATTATTGGGCTGCATGAAGATTTTAACAAATGGCTAGGCCAGCGTTTTTTGCAAAAGAGATTGTGTTAATGAGAGTAGATGCATATGTATAAATTTATGTCATCTGACAGTATAGACCAGGTATTGGCAAAATGTTCGGCAATTACTGATGGGGCTACTAGAATTTGAGATTGGGTTTTTAAAGTTTGTATTGAGGATTGTATGTAAGTTCCAGTGAGACATTTAATGTCTGACCATCGTTTGTTTGGTGTTGCTTTTGGGTTGATGTTTGAGGTGAATTTTTCAAAGCAAACAATTTTTGATTCTTTTGCTGCTTTGCGAAAAGTAGCTTTGGCTTTTCGGTATGCAACCAAGTTCAAGTTAGGTTTTGTCTGTTTTCCGTACACAATTTCGATTGTAATAGGATAGTGATCGCTTCCGTGTAGGTTGAATACTATTTTCCATGTGGTGTTGGGCAGAAGTGTTGGGGAGATGATAGAAAGGTCTATAAGACTAAAAGTATTATGTGTAGAGAAATGAGTTGGCGAAACGTCATTCAATATAGCTAAGTTGGTGTTTGTTAGGAAATGCTCCAGTGTCATTCCCCGCATATTTGCAGTGTTGGAGCCCCCAAATATGGTTCCACGGATTAAAGTTTCTGTTTTCCGTACACAATTTCGATTGTAATAGGATAGTGATCGCTTCCGTGTAGGTTGAGTACTATTTTCCATGTGGTGTTGGCCAGAAGTGTTGGGGAGATGATAGAAAGGTCTATAAGACTAAAAGTATTATATGTAGAGAAATGAGTTGGCGAGCCTTCATTCAATACAGCTAAGTTGGTGTTTGTTAGGAAATGCTCCAGTGTCATTCCCCGCATATTTGCAGTGTTGGAGCCCCAAAATTATGTTCCAAGGATTTAAGTTTCCTGTTAACAAAATGGGTGTGCTAATCATATTAACTATGCTTTCAAGGTCAGCGCTAGTGAAAATTTGATCGGGTGGTATGTAAAGTGATAGAACAGTTATTTTTATCATGAGTAGAATTTCTACAGTTAACTGGTAGATGCTTATGGGGTAGGGATTTATGAATAAGTAATCCAGTGCCTTGTTTGGCCGAATCGTTAGGATTATGATGTTATGCTTGGTACTGATTGGGAGCTTTTAGTGTGATATCCTTTGGCAAATGTGTTTCTTGTAGGGACATAATAGCTGGCCTTTGGTCAGTTAATAATTTGTTTTAAAGTTTACTTAATCGGAGCATACGTTATTTATCTAAATTCTTAATTTTCTGTTTGATAGAAATGATTTGACGTACATAGTTAAATAGGACCGATTTTCCATTCGGTGAGTTTGTTAAGTACAATATTTATGATATGATTTTTAGTTGATAAGGCGGCGACGATAAAGTGATCTTAGTGGATAAGGGCATCGGTTGAGAATCTACCATGTTTAAAGGTAACTCCTGGAGATCCCTGCCTTCGGTTTATTAGTGTTGGTATAGCTTGCGCCCGGTTACATAAGGCTTGTATTAATGCAAATTAATTTAGCAATCTTCATGCTGTTCGCCAGTTCTATGTTTCTTGTGCTGTCGCTGTGGTTTTTATTTTATGTATTTGGATTTTTCTGGAGATTTTAATTTTTTCAACTTCTTCTATTATACCCTTTCCACTTTTCACTTTTAATGTATCTCTCCAAATCCGCCTGTGCGGTAGGTTCTCTTGTTCTACTTAATTTCGTCAGGCCTCCCATTTTGACATAGGCCAATCCAAAGCTGTTCGTATTATTTTTATGTGACCAAGAGTTTTTTAAGGCTGCCTTGATGAATCAGAATTTTGATTAGTTAAACTCGTGGGAGTTTCCTCTTTCTTTCATTCTTCTGTCGGGATTAATATAATACATTGAGGATGTTAAGGCGGTTGTATGTCATTAAACAGCTTTCAAAAATGTTTCGAAGGTCATGTAAATCATAAGGATTCAAAATCTATCAAGAGTTTTCTTATTGCTAACAGCGATCATTTTGACGTATTTAATAACTGCACGGAATTATTGCGCGATTCAAATGAAGCAACCTAAAAGTGAGAGGCGCAGGCAAATTATTATGTCTACCCAAGAAATGTTGGTGCCACACGTCACTGATCCTCAAGTGTATGTTGAGACACCGTTACATCCTGAAAATCTGACTATTCGATGTGCTTTATGGCTTTATGGGTATACTTCCAAAAAAAAAAACTATGAGAAAAATTTAAATAAATCATAAATACGTATATGTAATATGTACATAGTTTAAAAAAAAAATTCAATTTATTTTATTGATTATATACTTTATCGAAGTATTTATCAATTAGGGGTCTATTAACTTAAAAATCAAAGCAGTTTTCATTTTTCATTAGATCATTTGAATGCAAAAGTCCAGTCATAGTGTAAAACATGTTTTTCAAATTAAAATTGTTTCCAAAAAAGAAGCCACTTTTACACCGTAATACATTTCTTCATACGAAAGTTTATTTCTGGTGTTTACATAATATATGTTCTTTATGTTTGTGTTGTCGATGTAATTTTTTTTTTAAATAACAACTTTATAATGGTTTTAAGCTTGTTGCAACTTATTTATACATTGTTTGAGTTCTTGGCTTATCTGATTGAATGCATTTATTAAGTTTGGTATAGAACGGTAAAACAAAACTAAGAAAACTTAAATACATATAATGAACAGGATCATTTAGCATATTTAAAATGGTTTAACTAGAAAACAATTTTTCAGTTTCTGCTAACTCAATAAAAATGCCGTCAAAAGATCATATTGCACAAGAATACAATTAACAACTTCTAATCTTGAGAGCCAACGCGCCTGTGAATAGTGCAGAATTCTGTTTGCATTCATCTTCAAAATATGTTAAAACTTCTTTAATGCGGCAATTCTTTTTGGTCTATTTTGGATATAATTATAAACATCTCGAAATAAATCTTTAACACTTAAAGGCAAATTCGAACATGCATTTGAAGCGCAGAGATGAAAGGAGTGACATATAGATTTTATTACAACTACATTTGGTACATCGCTTTCTAAGTAAGTACGAACTGAAGAATTCACTCCCATCATCACTGCAGCTACATCTGTACCAAAGCCTATTAAGTTGGTCTTATAGTCTATATTATATTCATTAAAACTACGAGAATGTCGTAAATTGTTTTTTTTACATCGGCTTTATCTAAAGTAGAAAGATTATAAAAAAATCACTAACCGAACTTATATCAGTAGATTCATCAATAATCACCGACAACAATTTTTTTTATTAACGATCACAGGTCTTAAAAATGTTGTGCTCCGGTAACATGTTTTATAATTGCAGTTACTTTAGTGCGACCACAACGGACATTTTTAGCTACTTCAGAGTCACCACAAATGTTTTTAATTTCTAATGACTATGAAAGCTAAATTATGTTCTACTTTTTTGAGTACATTTGTTTGTATCTCGGTTTTTTGTTTCAGGTAGACTCTGCCTCGACCGTATCTATTGCTGGAACAGAATTTGTTAGAGAACCTGATGTTTGGACCACATGTTCATTTGTCTCCAAAAAGTTGGTGTTCGTTTTAGGTCCAGATTCAGTACCTTTAACACGCCCAGCAACTCAGATCGAAGCAATTGGTTGACCTTGATCACTTTCTGGTGCATTTTCGGTTTCAAATGGTTGAATTGTATTCCCCTACTTCTGGGTTTCAGAAACATTTTGTTTTCTTCGAATTATAAATTGAATAAATCCTTATTAATTGTATTATTAGTATGATATATTTAATAAAAACCATTATTTTTACCTAGAATCTTACTTGAATGAATATAATGTATAGGTATTTAGACAAATTTTATGTTTTTTGATAGAGCTTCGCCAAATCCAGTAAAGAACGAATGCAAACACGACAAAAACCGTTAACCGTTCGGTGACGTTGTTGATTTGGTTCGAGTATTGTTTTTTTGAATTTAATTTGTTCGATTTGAAGCAAAAAATCATGAGAATCATGAAAAATCAAGAGATTCGGCAACGTTGGATAGACCATCGCGAGTTAGTATGGACCTACAAGAAGAAGCAGCATCACAGGTTCCCCTTTCGTGTGCCCATTATTAATAAAATCGAACCTTTGATTTCTATTAGATCATTTTTACTCAAAAATCATTATAAATCTTCAATGTCTAAGTACAAATAGAAATGCATTATTAAAAGTATTCATTTATACAAACACGACAGCAAGGTCCGTTTTATTTTTAGTGCCTGACTACGTATTTTTACATTAAATATTTTGTATACTCTTTATTACTTTTGACACATAGTTTGTAACTCCGCCTAATATCGTAAACCCCTAAAAGTATACATATTATTATGGATAGGGTATCATAGCGTTCGCTCCAAGCGGACCGCAGACTTTCTATATGTTTTTGAATTCGTTTTTATGTTGTTTTTAATTATGTTGTGTTAATAAAACCTTTTAAAAATGAATTGATTTTCTCACCCATATTCTAATATTTAGACCACATATTAAACTCCCTTACAAACACTTCACTAAACTTAACGAGTTCATCGTTGGATGATGATATATGCGTGATGCGTAGTTTGGAATCGTAAGAATCTGCAAGGAACGAAATAAGATATTATCAATACGTTAAGTCGGGAGACGACTAAGAAATACAAAGAGACATTTGAAACTCTCTCTCTCTCTCTCTCTCTCTCAGCTTTTCAAGAATTTGCCGTATATAAACTGCATTAAACTGTAGCTCCCTTTCATGTGTTTCAACAAATATATCTTCGCGCACACAATTTCTCGAGAATATAGGCTTTATGTTATGTATGAGCAGTTTACGAGCAATATTTATTTCTTTGTTTTATATTTTTAACACTAACTTTGAGCCATAGTTAAGACCTAGAATATTTTATACATTATAAAAGAAATTTTCAATTGGTAGGTTATAATTTATTATTTCTTACCTTGTTCTTATTTTATAAAACATTACGCGAGTTTAGAAACAACAGTTCTCTCATGAAATTGTAAAACCAGATGCATATGCAAAGACCAAGTTTAGAGATACATACATGCGTTTAAAGCTTGGTGAAAGTTGTTTCAATCGAACGGTTTATACAAAAACATATCTTGGCAACGACACCACATAGAAAAATTGTAAGGACACTATTGTTAAGAGTGTCAATTTCGCATTTAAAAATTAAACCCGTTTTCACGAAGAATTATAAACAAATTTCCAAGTCGATTCTTTATCTTCTTTAATTAATATAATAAGTGAATGTTAGTAACTCGATCTAAAACTATTCCAATAAAGGGCAATGGGAAGCATTAAAACTCGTTGAAGGACTCGTTGGTCTAGATATTAAATAAATAAAATTATGGAATTAATTTGTACTTAAAATTAGGTCTAAGTCTCACCAAGTATCGATGTACCAGAATGGCCGGTAGAAATAGGGGTTTGATATTTCTGGGAACAAGTTTGGAAAGGTTTCGGGCCTGAAAAACAAAAATTATTAAACTACAATTTTTATTTTAAAACGCAAAAAAAAACCTGTTCCAATTGATGATGAGTCAGAGTTGCAACTTCAAATATGCTATCATCAACGCCTTTGTCATCAGTTTTTCCACGAAGAATACGTTCCTGGCTTACGCCGTTTTTTATTAAAATTTCCAAAGGGATATTTAATGCTTCGCTTGATGATATGGTATTGCTCTTAAAAGATTGGTTATTCCTTGAGCTTTTCCCAAGTGCGAGGCAGCGTGGGCTACATTAATATTTTTAATACCATATACCGATTGCTCGGCGTAATCTTCCATATCTTTGCCTGTGATAAATTGTTGGTTTGGTGATCTCTGTCGAGTCGTGACTAAAGGATGAACTACAGTGGGCAAAAAGTGCAAAAAGTGACTTTTTCAAAGCTCACATACACACGCTGCTGTTCAATCAACCGAAAGGTGGCAGCATTGGTTGGAACCCGCCGCACAAAAATGTTCAGTACGAATATTTGTATAAAATGGGTCTTTTGGTAATTTTATATTCTTTGGTATTATTTATGTTTGCAAAGCATGTTTTAAAATCAAAATAAAGGAATGTTATTAGATTCTTTTAAGCTAATTGTCAAAAATAAAGCAAAATAATAAAAAAAAATCCCTAAGATGTTTCCCCAAAATCTTAATGTATGAACTTTGAAGCAAATTAGTATACTTATACAATAATGTATAAGAGAATGTTAAAAAAAATAGGGAAACATTAATAATTCGGTTTTTAGCTTTTTTTAAAAAAAATTAATAAATTCTGTTTTGTCTTAGGGAATAATCAACATCCACCGACGAATTCAAGTCATAGCCATTCAACTGGACCGGTTGTTTCATCACTGCCTGAGCAGAATCAAAAAAATATTGATGTGTTGCGGTAAATTAAAATAGTTGTCTATTATACTTGTACTTACTTCGCTTAATATAGTTCAAATCTTGAAACTTTGGAGTCCAACAAGGACTTACTTGCCCTTCATAACGGGGCATGGGGTGGCCAGGATTCTCGTGACGGTCAAATGGTAGGGCAGGAAAAGATTGTTCGAGCATTTTCTGAACTGATGAAAAACATGTCCCGAATGAAGACGTATATTCGCCCTTCTATGTGCAAACCATATGGTAAACAAAGTGAAAGTTTACAAAAAAGTAAGTACGTCTTCTGAAAAGCAATCTTTTCAGAAAATATATGCAAACACTTTTTTAATATTATTAATAATAAATAACAGCTCTTCTAGATACTATTCAACTGGTCCAATCTTTACGCAACTGCCTCCCAGCACCACACATTCCAGTTAGCTCTTGGAAAAGTGAGGATCGCCACCGCAAGGACCCCGAAGTAGTTGGAGTTGAAAGCAATTAAAAGATTCCAGGACGTTAAATATTAAATTAAATATTTATACTTTTTAATCAAATAACTTTTGGATAAAATCCAAGGTCCAATACAGTATTGATGAAACTAAAACTATGTGAATTTTCGCCGAGCGTCTATACAATTACAATTATGTTTAATTTACAAAAACGTGCCATTTTTAAATGATAAGTTAATTGAAATTTATTTAGACTGATATTATTTGAGCGCGCTTTAAAGTAAATATAGTTTCATTTCTAAATTTTAGTGTCAAGGATTAAAAGAAATTGACAAATTATCTGTGATAAATATAATTACTTAAATTGTATTATTTATTTGGAAAACAATGTTTCAATATGGTTTAAAAATAAACAACTCCGTCAATAGATTAGGTTCAGAGCTGTAGTAGTAAATAATAGGGCTTTTTGTTGTTTTACTAAAAAAAAAAAATTGTTACGCATCTATTTAAGAAAATATGATTTACATAAAACAATCGCCATCATTTAAAAATTGCAGTTATAAAAATTGGGATGGCTGTTTTCCACCTACTCACCACACCCCTTACCACCAGGGGTTCGGTTATTTTCTTAACATTTGCATTATTTTTTATATGTTTAAGCTTATATCTCGTCAAGTGTTTGACTTACCTTCACAACATACTAAAATCATAAGATCTTCATAAATAACCTAAAGCAATAAATGTTTTTAAATAAATTTTGAAAAAGTAATTTTTTTAAATGCCCTTACTAAACCTACACAAAATTCCGTTCCGCTCGGCAACCGATCATACTTTATATTTAATTTTCCAATTAAATATGCAACAATTTTGTAGTGCAACAAGAAAATCCTTGTCTTGAGCTTTTTGAGATACCACATTTATTTGCTTTGAAAACTCTAAACGTATTTTATTGACGGGTGCAAATTCAAAAAATCGTATATTTTTTAGAGCACTAAACGTATTTTATTAATGGGTTCAAAATCAGTATCCCGAAAAAAAATAAATTAAATGGAAAAGTAATTTTATTTGATACTATGTAATTTTAAATAAAAATATTTTCAAAGCATGTATAGAAGCAGTAATGAAAATTTAATATATAGCGCAAATACATGATACTACGCATTTTAAGAATTTAAAACCTTATGCAATAAATAATTTCCGAAAAAAAGTAATTTTGAAAACAAATAAAACAATACAATTTTAAGATAAAAACTGGATTGCTTTCAAAATCAGAAAATCTTAATATCCAAAAAAATGATTTAAATAGAGAACGTATCTTGTTTGATACTTAATAAATCCAAAATAATAATATTTAAAATATAGTCATGAATATTTAATATAAACATCGCGCAAGCACATCATATTAGACTTTTTAGGTATTTAAATCCTAATAAAATAATTAAATTCCATAAAAAAATATTTAGGACAAAATTATCTTTTTGTTGAATTTTAAGTTTAACTTCCGAATATCACAGTTGTATTTAATATAATGTTATTCAATTCAAAATAAAAAACCTATTTTCAAGCAAATTTAAGATATGTTCATAAATATTTAAAAATTACGTTATTAATACTACACAAACACATAATATCAAGTATTTGAAACTTTATACAATAAGCCGATATCTTAAACTTTATATTTGTTGCAAAAAATTATATTTCAACATAAATCATAATACTAATTAATATTCAGCATAGAAGTAGCTAAGAAATATCCATTAATTTCGTACGTTCAATTGAGTGGGGTTGAATATATTTAATCTGACTATAAAAAGTGTCAAAATTTGTATGCAATTAAATTAAACCGAGAGAAATAACTGAATAAAATACAGATAAGAATACCGTAAAGATTGTTTTCTTCTTATTATTTTATGAATGTTTATAATTGAAAAATTAGAACAGCCCAAGAGCTTGCGTTTTTTTTTTTGTTATTTACTCATTAATACCATAAATAACCATTTCAGTTTTGTTAGGAGATGTAAAAATTAAAACAAAGATAGCGTCTACACAAACAGGTAAAAAACTTTTAGAAACGTATTCATTTTGTAAAATGTGTTTTTTTTGTATAGTAATCGAAAACGACTTAATGATGTTTATTTTTTACGTCGTCGACCAACCCTCGCCAAAAAAACATTATGTAAGTAATGTGTCACATAGCTCCATTATTCCACCACTAACTAAACCCATTGGGCTGTTACCTATTCTGGTAGGTAACAGTACCTATTCTGGTAGTAATGAGCTATGTTGCACATTACTTACATAATGTTCTTTGGCGAGGGTTGGTCGGTGACGTAAAAAATAAACATAAATATTTTAAGAATCTCTTCCACATTTTACGGGCATTTTTATGGTTTGTATTGAACAAAAATTCTGGGCAATAATTATTAATATTAAATTGATCGTTAACACTTTTCTCAACAAAGACATGCAAATCTCAAGCACCATATCAATTGCGAACCGCGGGTATTCCGGTAGTGTTTAATAAAATGTATAGATACCTAATCATATTACAATCATTACAAAACGATCTGCATCTGCCCAGCAATTGGTGGTCTATTTACTCGTAGTAACTAAAGCGACAATGATATAACGAGATATTTACTTCGGAAAAAGTTGTTTTAATTGTCTTAAATATGTTGTACCAATTGGCAAAATTTTCATTTCCTTGAATCATATCACAATCATTACAAAACGATCTGCATCTGCCCAGAAATTGGTGGTCTGCTTACTTGTAGTAACTAAAGCGACAATGATATAACGAGATATTTACTTCGGAAAAAATTGTTTTAATTGCCTTAAAAATTATGTACCAATTGGCAAAATTTTCATTTCCTTGAATCATATTACAGTTATTACAAAACGATTTCTACATATGTTACTTCAAGAACAATTAAATTTAAATCAGTTGTGTAAGATGCACATTTTCACAGTGAGGACAATATATGAGATCGCTTTAGGTTGACTCCCATTATATTGTATATCGTGCTTGCACTGAGTACTTAGCTACAAACGTATCCTACGTTATTTGAATGCATTGCTTAGTCAACCACTGAAACGCGTATAAACATTCTCTTTACTTTCTCACATTTTTTGTGCGATATGTATAAAGCTTATTGCCCATACGTAGTCCAAAACGAATGACTTGAAATAATTTGTCATGAATTACAATATTAAGCTGACTCTTCTTTTGCCAAACTCCAAAGAACGGCATGTCTCGGCTGCACAGGGGCCTTCCCTAGCAACCCGGGCTCTGCTCTAGATGATTTGATGAATCTTTCTCCCCTTGATTTATATATTATGGGGTGTACGCTAAAAACCATCTTTCGCTTAAAAAGAGGTGGTTTTTGGTACCATGCGCACTGAAATTTTGAAGAACTTGCTCGAGGATTATGCTTTGAACCCTGTCTTATGGATAAGCCGTCTGATGCAATGACACCAGAAATCCTTCTGCGAAAAAACTACCACGTCAATTTTCCACAGGTAACGGAATGGCTTCGGTCAGACTCTGAACCATGGATTGAATGCCATCGTATTTTCACGGATTTCACGGAGTCGTTGTGGAAGGCGATTTTACTACCCCTTGGGTAAACATGCATCCGTTTTCCAAGCGGAGATTTTTGCCATCCTAATGGCTATGCGCTATATTCTGAACAACAGGTAGACGGCTAGAGGCTGCATTAAAAGCGCTTCTAAACCCACTTACCTCGTCTAAGTTAGTGCTAGAACTCAGGCTTTCTTTGAATTTGGAAGGAAGACTGAACACATTGAATCTTGTCTGGGTACCAGGTCACACTGGCATCCAGGGAAATGAGATCTCGGATGAGCTAGCTAGGCAAGGTTCAGAAGAAGTTTTCTCAGGACCCGAACCTGTGTTGGGTCTGCCTTCATCTTTAGTCATGTCGAGAATCGACTGTAGGCTGCTTGTAGGCGTTCTTTCGGGCCACCAAGCTTTTTCTAAACACTTAAATGTGTTGGGCTTAAGCGACACCACTACTTGTCCTGCTTGCGGTGAGGAGGATGACACAGCAGAACACTCCCTCTACAGTTGTCCGGCCTATGCTCGCATCAGGTGGCAGATCTTCGGGGCTGACGTGGTGAGTGCCGAACATCTAAGCTCTTTATCACTGAAGCTCCTTCTCGTTTTTTTTTCGAAAGACGGGAAAACTAAGTACATTAATGTAAGGTGTCTGAAAGGTAGTACAATGGACCAGTAGTTGTGTCTGATCGCTGCATCGGATAGTAGCAACCTCCGAAAAAAAAAAGCTTGGTCTTCGGGCTGTTGAATCGGCTAAAAACACAAAAAGTGTGGGCACAGATACGCACTGTTGGTTTTATGTAAAGTTTTATTTTGAATAGAATTCGCATATTTTTATTCGAAGTGGGTATGAATATAAGTCAAAATCGAATTTTACTATAATCTTATATCTGCTTCTTCATTGATGCTGACTTTATAGGGGGGAGGGTTAGGGGGGTTTTAGCTAACAAAAATCCGCAAGGATTTTTGTCCTTTTTTCTTATTTAATACACATGAAGGGGGGGTACTGATAGCTTTAATGCGATCTCATATGGCGCATGATTCGTGTACTACCTGTAAGCATTTTATATTGATTGACCGTAAGCATTTCTTATTGATATTAAATGCATCGCGTATTCAAGGTGAAGCGAATGATAAGTGTAGTTGTTGTTTTTTATTCTTTATATTGAATTTACGTGCACATGTATTACCTGTAGGCGTTTCTTATTGCAGGAGTACATGCTTAATTATCTTTTAGGCATTTCTAATTGCACGAGTACATGGTTTATTATTATGAAGGAGTACTGATAGCTTTAATGCGATCTCATATGGCGCATGATTAATTTATAATGTTTACGTGTAGGTGTATGTGTTTTATATTGATTTTAAATGTAGATGTACGACCGTAAGCATTTCTTATTGATATTAAATGCATCGCGTATTCAAGGTGAAGCGAATGATAAGTGTAGTTGTTGTTTTTTATTCTTTATATTGAATTTACGTGCACATGTATTACCTGTAGGCGTTTCTTATTGCAGGAGTACATGCTTAATTATCTTTTAGGCATTTCTAATTGCACGAGTACATGGTTTATTATTATGAAGGAGTACTGATAGCTTTAATGCGATCTCATATGGCGCATGATTAATTTATAATGTTTACGTGTAGGTGTATGTGTTTTATATTGATTTTAAATGTAGATGTACGACCGTAAGCATTTCTTATTGATATTAAATGCATCGTATTCAAGGTGAAGCGAATGATAAGTGTAGTTGTTGTTTTTTATTCTTTATATTGAATTTACGTGCACATGTATTACCTGTAGGCGTTTCTTATTGCAGGAGTACATGCTTAATTATCTTTTAGGCATTTCTAATTGCACGAGTACATGGTTTATTATTATGAAGGAGTACTGATAGCTTTAATGCGATCTCATATGGCGCATGATTAATTTATAATGTTTACGTGTAGGTGTATGTGTTTTATATTGATTTTAAATGTAGATGTACGACCGTAAGCATTTCTTATTGATATTAAATGCATCGCGTATTCAAGGTGAAGCGAATGATAAGTGTAGTTGTTGTTTTTTATTCTTTATATTGAATTTACGTGCACATGTATTACCTGTAGGCGTTTCTTATTGCAGGAGTACATGCTTAATTATCTTTTAGGCATTTCTAATTGCACGAGTACATGGTTTATTATTATGAAGGAGTACTGATAGCTTTAATGCGATCTCATATGGCGCATGATTAATTTATAATGTTTACGTGTAGGTGTATGTGTTTTATATTGATTTTAAATGTAGATGTACGACCGTAAGCATTTCTTATTGATATTAAATGCATCGTATTCAAGGTGAAGCGAATGATAAGTGTAGTTGTTGTTTTTTATTCTTTATATTGAATTTACGTGCACATGTATTACCTGTAGGCGTTTCTTATTGCAGGAGTACATGCTTAATTATCTTTTAGGCATTTCTAATTGCACGAGTACATGGTTTATTATTATGAAGGAGTACTGATAGCTTTAATGCGATCTCATATGGCGCATGATTAATTTATAATGTTTACGTGTAGGTGTATGTGTTTTATATTGATTTTAAATGTAGATGTACGACCGTAAGCATTTCTTATTGATATTAAATGCATCGCGTATTCAAGGTGAAGCGAATGATAAGTGTAGTTGTTGTTTTTTATTCTTTATATTGAATTTACGTGCACATGTATTACCTGTAGGCGTTTCTTATTGCAGGAGTACATGCTTAATTATCTTTTAGGCATTTCTAATTGCACGAGTACATGGTTTATTATTATGAAGGAGTACTGATAGCTTTAATGCGATCTCATATGGCGCATGATTAATTTATAATGTTTACGTGTAGGTGTATGTGTTTTATATTGATTTTAAATGTAGATGTACGACCGTAAGCATTTCTTATTGATATTAAATGCATCGCGTATTCAAGGTGAAGCGAATGATAAGTGTAGTTGTTGTTTTTTATTCTTTATATTGAATTTACGTGCACATGTATTACCTGTAGGCGTTTCTTATTGCAGGAGTACATGCTTAATTATCTTTTAGGCATTTCTAATTGCACGAGTACATGGTTTATTATTATGAAGGAGTACTGATAGCTTTAATGCGATCTCATATGGCGCATGATTAATTTATAATGTTTACGTGTAGGTGTATGTGTTTTATATTGATTTTAAATGTAGATGTACGACCGTAAGCATTTCTTATTGATATTAAATGCATCGCGTATTCAAGGTGAAGCGAATGATAAGTGTAGTTGTTGTTTTTTATTCTTTATATTGAATTTACGTGCACATGTATTACCTGTAGGCGTTTCTTATTGCAGGAGTACATGCTTAATTATCTTTTAGGCATTTCTAATTGCACGAGTACATGGTTTATTATTATGAAGGAGTACTGATAGCTTTAATGCGATCTCATATGGCGCATGATTAATTTATAATGTTTACGTGTAGGTGTATGTGTTTTATATTGATTTTAAATGTAGATGTACGACCGTAAGCATTTCTTATTGATATTAAATGCATCGCGTATTCAAGGTGAAGCGAATGATAAGTGTAGTTGTTGTTTTTTATTCTTTATATTGAATTTACGTGCACATGTATTACCTGTAGGCGTTTCTTATTGCAGGAGTACATGCTTAATTATCTTTTAGGCATTTCTAATTGCACGAGTACATGGTTTATTATTATGAAGGAGTACTGATAGCTTTAATGCGATCTCATATGGCGCATGATTAATTTATAATGTTTACGTGTAGGTGTATGTGTTTTATATTGATTTTAAATGTAGATGTACGACCGTAAGCATTTCTTATTGATATTAAATGCATCGCGTATTCAAGGTGAAGCGAATGATAAGTGTAGTTGTTGTTTTTTATTCTTTATATTGAATTTACGTGCACATGTATTACCTGTAGGCGTTTCTTATTGCAGGAGTACATGCTTAATTATCTTTTAGGCATTTCTAATTGCACGAGTACATGGTTTATTATTATGAAGGAGTACTGATAGCTTTAATGCGATCTCATATGGCGCATGATTAATTTATAATGTTTACGTGTAGGTGTATGTGTTTTATATTGATTTTAAATGTAGATGTACGACCGTAAGCATTTCTTATTGATATTAAATGCATCGCGTATTCAAGGTGAAGCGAATGATAAGTGTAGTTGTTGTTTTTTATTCTTTATATTGAATTTACGTGCACATGTATTACCTGTAGGCGTTTCTTATTGCAGGAGTACATGCTTAATTATCTTTTAGGCATTTCTAATTGCACGAGTACATGGTTTATTATTATGAAGGAGTACTGATAGCTTTAATGCGATCTCATATGGCGCATGATTAATTTATAATGTTTACGTGTAGGTGTATGTGTTTTATATTGATTTTAAATGTAGATGTACGACCGTAAGCATTTCTTATTGATATTAAATGCATCGCGTATTCAAGGTGAAGCGAATGATAAGTGTAGTTGTTGTTTTTTATTCTTTATATTGAATTTACGTGCACATGTATTACCTGTAGGCGTTTCTTATTGCAGGAGTACATGCTTAATTATCTTTTAGGCATTTCTAATTGCACGAGTACATGGTTTATTATTATGAAGGAGTACTGATAGCTTTAATGCGATCTCATATGGCGCATGATTAATTTATAATGTTTACGTGTAGGTGTATGTGTTTTATATTGATTTTAAATGTAGATGTACGACCGTAAGCATTTCTTATTGATATTAAATGCATCGCGTATTCAAGGTGAAGCGAATGATAAGTGTAGTTGTTGTTTTTTATTCTTTATATTGAATTTACGTGCACATGTATTACCTGTAGGCGTTTCTTATTGCAGGAGTACATGCTTAATTATCTTTTAGGCATTTCTAATTGCACGAGTACATGGTTTATTATTATGAAGGAGTACTGATAGCTTTAATGCGATCTCATATGGCGCATGATTAATTTATAATGTTTACGTGTAGGTGTATGTGTTTTATATTGATTTTAAATGTAGATGTACGACCGTAAGCATTTCTTATTGATATTAAATGCATCGCGTATTCAAGGTGAAGCGAATGATAAGTGTAGTTGTTGTTTTTTATTCTTTATATTGAATTTACGTGCACATGTATTACCTGTAGGCGTTTCTTATTGCAGGAGTACATGCTTAATTATCTTTTAGGCATTTCTAATTGCACGAGTACATGGTTTATTATTATGAAGGAGTACTGATAGCTTTAATGCGATCTCATATGGCGCATGATTAATTTATAATGTTTACGTGTAGGTGTATGTGTTTTATATTGATTTTAAATGTAGATGTACGACCGTAAGCATTTCTTATTGATATTAAATGCATCGGTATTCAAGGTGAAGCGAATGATAAGTGTAGTTGTTGTTTTTTATTCTTTATATTGAATTTACGTGCACATGTATTACCTGTAGGCGTTTCTTATTGCAGGAGTACATGCTTAATTATCTTTTAGGCATTTCTAATTGCACGAGTACATGGTTTATTATTATGAAGGAGTACTGATAGCTTTAATGCGATCTCATATGGCGCATGATTAATTTATAATGTTTACGTGTAGGTGTATGTGTTTTATATTGATTTTAAATGTAGATGTACGACCGTAAGCATTTCTTATTGATATTAAATGCATCGCGTATTCAAGGTGAAGCGAATGATAAGTGTAGTTGTTGTTTTTTATTCTTTATATTGAATTTACGTGCACATGTATTACCTGTAGGCGTTTCTTATTGCAGGAGTACATGCTTAATTATCTTTTAGGCATTTCTAATTGCACGAGTACATGGTTTATTATTATGAAGGAGTACTGATAGCTTTAATGCGATCTCATATGGCGCATGATTAATTTATAATGTTTACGTGTAGGTGTATGTGTTTTATATTGATTTTAAATGTAGATGTACGACCGTAAGCATTTCTTATTGATATTAAATGCATCGTATTCAAGGTGAAGCGAATGATAAGTGTAGTTGTTGTTTTTTATTCTTTATATTGAATTTACGTGCACATGTATTACCTGTAGGCGTTTCTTATTGCAGGAGTACATGCTTAATTATCTTTTAGGCATTTCTAATTGCACGAGTACATGGTTTATTATTATGAAGGAGTACTGATAGCTTTAATGCGATCTCATATGGCGCATGATTAATTTATAATGTTTACGTGTAGGTGTATGTGTTTTATATTGATTTTAAATGTAGATGTACGACCGTAAGCATTTCTTATTGATATTAAATGCATCGCGTATTCAAGGTGAAGCGAATGATAAGTGTAGTTGTTGTTTTTTATTCTTTATATTGAATTTACGTGCACATGTATTACCTGTAGGCGTTTCTTATTGCAGGAGTACATGCTTAATTATCTTTTAGGCATTTCTAATTGCACGAGTACATGGTTTATTATTATGAAGGAGTACTGATAGCTTTAATGCGATCTCATATGGCGCATGATTAATTTATAATGTTTACGTGTAGGTGTATGTGTTTTATATTGATTTTAAATGTAGATGTACGACCGTAAGCATTTCTTATTGATATTAAATGCATCGGTATTCAAGGTGAAGCGAATGATAAGTGTAGTTGTTGTTTTTTATTCTTTATATTGAATTTACGTGCACATGTATTACCTGTAGGCGTTTCTTATTGCAGGAGTACATGCTTAATTATCTTTTAGGCATTTCTAATTGCACGAGTACATGGTTTATTATTATGAAGGAGTACTGATAGCTTTAATGCGATCTCATATGGCGCATGATTAATTTATAATGTTTACGTGTAGGTGTATGTGTTTTATATTGATTTTAAATGTAGATGTACGACCGTAAGCATTTCTTATTGATATTAAATGCATCGCGTATTCAAGGTGAAGCGAATGATAAGTGTAGTTGTTGTTTTTTATTCTTTATATTGAATTTACGTGCACATGTATTACCTGTAGGCGTTTCTTATTGCAGGAGTACATGCTTAATTATCTTTTAGGCATTTCTAATTGCACGAGTACATGGTTTATTATTATGAAGGAGTACTGATAGCTTTAATGCGATCTCATATGGCGCATGATTAATTTATAATGTTTACGTGTAGGTGTATGTGTTTTATATTGATTTTAAATGTAGATGTACGACCGTAAGCATTTCTTATTGATATTAAATGCATCGTATTCAAGGTGAAGCGAATGATAAGTGTAGTTGTTGTTTTTTATTCTTTATATTGAATTTACGTGCACATGTATTACCTGTAGGCGTTTCTTATTGCAGGAGTACATGCTTAATTATCTTTTAGGCATTTCTAATTGCACGAGTACATGGTTTATTATTATGAAGGAGTACTGATAGCTTTAATGCGATCTCATATGGCGCATGATTAATTTATAATGTTTACGTGTAGGTGTATGTGTTTTATATTGATTTTAAATGTAGATGTACGACCGTAAGCATTTCTTATTGATATTAAATGCATCGCGTATTCAAGGTGAAGCGAATGATAAGTGTAGTTGTTGTTTTTTATTCTTTATATTGAATTTACGTGCACATGTATTACCTGTAGGCGTTTCTTATTGCAGGAGTACATGCTTAATTATCTTTTAGGCATTTCTAATTGCACGAGTACATGGTTTATTATTATGAAGGAGTACTGATAGCTTTAATGCGATCTCATATGGCGCATGATTAATTTATAATGTTTACGTGTAGGTGTATGTGTTTTATATTGATTTTAAATGTAGATGTACGACCGTAAGCATTTCTTATTGATATTAAATGCATCGCGTATTCAAGGTGAAGCGAATGATAAGTGTAGTTGTTGTTTTTTATTCTTTATATTGAATTTACGTGCACATGTATTACCTGTAGGCGTTTCTTATTGCAGGAGTACATGCTTAATTATCTTTTAGGCATTTCTAATTGCACGAGTACATGGTTTATTATTATGAAGGAGTACTGATAGCTTTAATGCGATCTCATATGGCGCATGATTAATTTATAATGTTTACGTGTAGGTGTATGTGTTTTATATTGATTTTAAATGTAGATGTACGACCGTAAGCATTTCTTATTGATATTAAATGCATCGCGTATTCAAGGTGAAGCGAATGATAAGTGTAGTTGTTGTTTTTTATTCTTTATATTGAATTTACGTGCACATGTATTACCTGTAGGCGTTTCTTATTGCAGGAGTACATGCTTAATTATCTTTTAGGCATTTCTAATTGCACGAGTACATGGTTTATTATTATGAAGGAGTACTGATAGCTTTAATGCGATCTCATATGGCGCATGATTAATTTATAATGTTTACGTGTAGGTGTATGTGTTTTATATTGATTTTAAATGTAGATGTACGACCGTAAGCATTTCTTATTGATATTAAATGCATCGCGTATTCAAGGTGAAGCGAATGATAAGTGTAGTTGTTGTTTTTTATTCTTTATATTGAATTTACGTGCACATGTATTACCTGTAGGCGTTTCTTATTGCAGGAGTACATGCTTAATTATCTTTTAGGCATTTCTAATTGCACGAGTACATGGTTTATTATTATGAAGGAGTACTGATAGCTTTAATGCGATCTCATATGGCGCATGATTAATTTATAATGTTTACGTGTAGGTGTATGTGTTTTATATTGATTTTAAATGTAGATGTACGACCGTAAGCATTTCTTATTGATATTAAATGCATCGCGTATTCAAGGTGAAGCGAATGATAAGTGTAGTTGTTGTTTTTTATTCTTTATATTGAATTTACGTGCACATGTATTACCTGTAGGCGTTTCTTATTGCAGGAGTACATGCTTAATTATCTTTTAGGCATTTCTAATTGCACGAGTACATGGTTTATTATTATGAAGGAGTACTGATAGCTTTAATGCGATCTCATATGGCGCATGATTAATTTATAATGTTTACGTGTAGGTGTATGTGTTTTATATTGATTTTAAATGTAGATGTACGACCGTAAGCATTTCTTATTGATATTAAATGCATCGCGTATTCAAGGTGAAGCGAATGATAAGTGTAGTTGTTGTTTTTTATTCTTTATATTGAATTTACGTGCACATGTATTACCTGTAGGCGTTTCTTATTGCAGGAGTACATGCTTAATTATCTTTTAGGCATTTCTAATTGCACGAGTACATGGTTTATTATTATGAAGGAGTACTGATAGCTTTAATGCGATCTCATATGGCGCATGATTAATTTATAATGTTTACGTGTAGGTGTATGTGTTTTATATTGATTTTAAATGTAGATGTACGACCGTAAGCATTTCTTATTGATATTAAATGCATCGCGTATTCAAGGTGAAGCGAATGATAAGTGTAGTTGTTGTTTTTTATTCTTTATATTGAATTTACGTGCACATGTATTACCTGTAGGCGTTTCTTATTGCAGGAGTACATGCTTAATTATCTTTTAGGCATTTCTAATTGCACGAGTACATGGTTTATTATTATGAAGGAGTACTGATAGCTTTAATGCGATCTCATATGGCGCATGATTAATTTATAATGTTTACGTGTAGGTGTATGTGTTTTATATTGATTTTAAATGTAGATGTACGACCGTAAGCATTTCTTATTGATATTAAATGCATCGCGTATTCAAGGTGAAGCGAATGATAAGTGTAGTTGTTGTTTTTTATTCTTTATATTGAATTTACGTGCACATGTATTACCTGTAGGCGTTTCTTATTGCAGGAGTACATGCTTAATTATCTTTTAGGCATTTCTAATTGCACGAGTACATGGTTTATTATTATGAAGGAGTACTGATAGCTTTAATGCGATCTCATATGGCGCATGATTAATTTATAATGTTTACGTGTAGGTGTATGTGTTTTATATTGATTTTAAATGTAGATGTACGACCGTAAGCATTTCTTATTGATATTAAATGCATCGCGTATTCAAGGTGAAGCGAATGATAAGTGTAGTTGTTGTTTTTTATTCTTTATATTGAATTTACGTGCACATGTATTACCTGTAGGCGTTTCTTATTGCAGGAGTACATGCTTAATTATCTTTTAGGCATTTCTAATTGCACGAGTACATGGTTTATTATTATGAAGGAGTACTGATAGCTTTAATGCGATCTCATATGGCGCATGATTAATTTATAATGTTTACGTGTAGGTGTATGTGTTTTATATTGATTTTAAATGTAGATGTACGACCGTAAGCATTTCTTATTGATATTAAATGCATCGCGTATTCAAGGTGAAGCGAATGATAAGTGTAGTTGTTGTTTTTTATTCTTTATATTGAATTTACGTGCACATGTATTACCTGTAGGCGTTTCTTATTGCAGGAGTACATGCTTAATTATCTTTTAGGCATTTCTAATTGCACGAGTACATGGTTTATTATTATGAAGGAGTACTGATAGCTTTAATGCGATCTCATATGGCGCATGATTAATTTATAATGTTTACGTGTAGGTGTATGTGTTTTATATTGATTTTAAATGTAGATGTACGACCGTAAGCATTTCTTATTGATATTAAATGCATCGCGTATTCAAGGTGAAGCGAATGATAAGTGTAGTTGTTGTTTTTTATTCTTTATATTGAATTTACGTGCACATGTATTACCTGTAGGCGTTTCTTATTGCAGGAGTACATGCTTAATTATCTTTTAGGCATTTCTAATTGCACGAGTACATGGTTTATTATTATGAAGGAGTACTGATAGCTTTAATGCGATCTCATATGGCGCATGATTAATTTATAATGTTTACGTGTAGGTGTATGTGTTTTATATTGATTTTAAATGTAGATGTACGACCGTAAGCATTTCTTATTGATATTAAATGCATCGCGTATTCAAGGTGAAGCGAATGATAAGTGTAGTTGTTGTTTTTTATTCTTTATATTGAATTTACGTGCACATGTATTACCTGTAGGCGTTTCTTATTGCAGGAGTACATGCTTAATTATCTTTTAGGCATTTCTAATTGCACGAGTACATGGTTTATTATTATGAAGGAGTACTGATAGCTTTAATGCGATCTCATATGGCGCATGATTAATTTATAATGTTTACGTGTAGGTGTATGTGTTTTATATTGATTTTAAATGTAGATGTACGACCGTAAGCATTTCTTATTGATATTAAATGCATCGCGTATTCAAGGTGAAGCGAATGATAAGTGTAGTTGTTGTTTTTTATTCTTTATATTGAATTTACGTGCACATGTATTACCTGTAGGCGTTTCTTATTGCAGGAGTACATGCTTAATTATCTTTTAGGCATTTCTAATTGCACGAGTACATGGTTTATTATTATGAAGGAGTACTGATAGCTTTAATGCGATCTCATATGGCGCATGATTAATTTATAATGTTTACGTGTAGGTGTATGTGTTTTATATTGATTTTAAATGTAGATGTACGACCGTAAGCATTTCTTATTGATATTAAATGCATCGCGTATTCAAGGTGAAGCGAATGATAAGTGTAGTTGTTGTTTTTTATTCTTTATATTGAATTTACGTGCACATGTATTACCTGTAGGCGTTTCTTATTGCAGGAGTACATGCTTAATTATCTTTTAGGCATTTCTAATTGCACGAGTACATGGTTTATTATTATGAAGGAGTACTGATAGCTTTAATGCGATCTCATATGGCGCATGATTAATTTATAATGTTTACGTGTAGGTGTATGTGTTTTATATTGATTTTAAATGTAGATGTACGACCGTAAGCATTTCTTATTGATATTAAATGCATCGCGTATTCAAGGTGAAGCGAATGATAAGTGTAGTTGTTGTTTTTTATTCTTTATATTGAATTTACGTGCACATGTATTACCTGTAGGCGTTTCTTATTGCAGGAGTACATGCTTAATTATCTTTTAGGCATTTCTAATTGCACGAGTACATGGTTTATTATTATGAAGGAGTACTGATAGCTTTAATGCGATCTCATATGGCGCATGATTAATTTATAATGTTTACGTGTAGGTGTATGTGTTTTATATTGATTTTAAATGTAGATGTACGACCGTAAGCATTTCTTATTGATATTAAATGCATCGCGTATTCAAGGTGAAGCGAATGATAAGTGTAGTTGTTGTTTTTATACTTTATATTGAATTTACGTGCACATGTATTACCTGTAGGCGTTTCTTATTGCAGGAGTACATGCTTAATTATCTTTTAGGCATTTCTAATTGCACGAGTACATGGTTTATTATTATGAAGGAGTACTGATAGCTTTAATGCGATCTCATATGGCGCATGATTAATTTATAATGTTTACGTGTAGGTGTATGTGTTTTATATTGATTTTAAATGTAGATGTACGACCGTAAGCATTTCTTATGATATTAAATGCATCGCGTATTCAAGGTGAAGCGAATGATAAGTGTAGTTGTTGTTTTTTATTCTTTATATTGAATTTACGTGCACATGTATTACTGTAGGCGTTTCTTATTGCAGGAGTACATGCTAATTATCTTTTAGGCATTTCTAATTGCACGAGTACATGGTTTATTATTATGAAGGAGTACTTGATAGCTTTAATGCGATCTCATATGGCGCATGATTAATTTATAATGTTTACGTGTAGGTGTATGTGTTTTATATTGATTTTAAATGTAGATGTACGACCGTAAGCATTTCTTATTGATATAAATGCATCGCGTATTCAAGGTGAAGCGAATGATAAGTGTAGTTGTTGTTTTTTATTCTTTATATTGAATTTACGTGCACATGTATTACCTGTAGGCGTTTCTTATTGCAGGAGTACATGCTTAATTATCTTTTAGGCATTTCTAATTGCACGAGTACATGGTTTATTATTATGAAGGAGTACTGATAGCTTAATGCGATCTCATATGGCGCATGATTAATTTATAATGTTTACGTGTAGGTGTATGTGTTTTATATTGATTTTAAATGTAGATGTACGACCGTAAGCATTTCTTATTGATATTAAATGCATCGCGTATTCAAGGTGAAGCGAATGATAAGTGTAGTTGTTGTTTTTTATTCTTTATATTGAATTTACGTGCACATGTATTACCTGTAGGCGTTTCTTATTGCAGGAGTACATGCTTAATTATCTTTTAGGCATTTCTAATTGCACGAGTACATGGTTTATTATTATGAGAGTACTGATAGCTTTAATGCGATCTCATATGGCGCATGATTAATTTATAATGTTTACGTGTAGGTGTATGTGTTTTTATATTGATTTTAAATGTAGATGTACGACCGTAAGCATTTCTTATTGATATTAAATGCATCCGTATTCAAGGTGAAGCGAATGATAAGTGTAGTTGTTGTTTTTATTCTTTATAATGAATTTACGTGCACATGTATTACCTGTAGGCGTTTCTTATTGCAGGAGTACATGCTTAATTATCTTTTAGGCATTTCTAATTGCACGAGTACATGGTTTATTATTATGAAGGAGTACTGATAGCTTTAATGCGATCTCATATGGCGCATGATTAATTTATAATGTTTACGTGTAGGTGTATGTGTTTATATTGATTTTAAATGTAGATGTACGACCGTAAGCATTTCTTATTGATATTAAATGCATCGCGTATTCAAGGTGAAGCGAATGATAAGTGTAGTTGTTGTTTTTTATTCTTTATATTGAATTTACGTGCACATGTATTTTACCTGTAGGGCGTTTCTTATTGCAGGAGTACATGCTTAATTATCTTTTAGGCATTTCTAATTGCACGAGTACATGGTTTATTATTATGAAGGAGTACTGATAGCTTTAATGCGATCTCATATGGCGCATGATTAATTTATAATGTTTACGTGTAGGTGTATGTGTTTTATATTGATTTTAAATGTAGATGTACGACCGTAAGCATTTCTTATTGATATTAAATGCATCGCTATTCAAGGTGAAGCGAATGATAAGTGTAGTTGTTGTTTTTTATTCTTTATATTGAATTTACGTGCACATGTATTACCTGTAGGCGTTTCTTATTGCAGGAGTACATGCTTAATTATCTTTTAGGCATTTCTAATTGCACGAGTACATGGTTTATTATTATGAAGGAGTACTGATAGCTTTAATGCGATCTCATATGGCGCATGATTAATTTATAATGTTTACGTGTAGGTGTATGTGTTTTATATTGATTTTAAATGTAGATGTACGACCGTAAGCATTTCTTATTGATATTAAATGCATCGCGTATTCAAGGTGAAGCGAATGATAAGTGTAGTTGTTGTTTTTTATTCTTTATATTGAATTTACGTGCACATGTATTACCTGTAGGCGTTTCTTATATGCAGGAGTACATGCTTAATTATCTTTTAGGCATTTCTAATTGCACGAGTACATGGTTTATTATTATGAAGGAGTACTGATAGCTTTAATGCGATCTCATATGGCGCATGATTAATTTATAATGTTTACGTGTAGGTGTATGTGTTTTATATTGATTTTAAATTGTAGATGTACGACCGTAAGCATTTCTTATTGATATTAAATGCATCGCGTATTCAAGGTGAAGCGAATGATAAGTGTAGTTGTTGTTTTTTATTCTTTATATTGAATTTACGTGCACATGTATTACCTGTAGGCGTTTCTTATTGCAGGAGTACATGCTTAATTATCTTTTAGGCATTTCTAATTGCACGAGTACATGGTTTATTATTATGAAGGAGTACTGATAGCTTTAATGCGATCTCATATGGCGCATTGATTAATTTATAATGTTTACGTGTAGGTGTATGTGTTTTATATTGATTTTAAATGTAGATGTACGACCGTAAGCATTTCTTATTGATATTAAATGCATCGCGTATTCAAGTGAAGCGAATGATAAGTGTAGTTGTTGTTTTTTATTCTTTATATTGAATTTACGTGCACATGTATTACCTGTAGGCGTTTCTTATTGCAGGAGTACATGCTTAATTATCTTTTAGGCATTTCTAATTGCACGAGTACATGGTTTATTATTATGAAGGAGTACTGATAGCTTTAATGCGATCTCATATGGCGCATGATTAATTTATAATGTTTACGTGTAGGTGTATGTGTTTTATATTGATTTTAAATGTAGATGTACGACCGTAAGCATTTCTATTGATATTAAATGCATCGCGTATTCAAGGTGAAGCGAATGATAAGTGTAGTTGTTGTTTTTTATTCCTTTATATTGAATTTACGTGCACATGTATTACCTGTAGGCGTTTCTTATTGCAGGAGTACATGCTTAATTATCTTTTAGGCATTTCTAATTGCACGAGTACATGGTTTATTATTATGAAGGAGTACTGATAGCTTTAATGCGATCTCATATGGCGCATGATTAATTTATAATGTTTACGTGTAGGTGTATGTGTTTTATATTGATTTTAAATGTAGATGTACGACCGTAAGCATTTCTTATTGATATTAAATGCATCGCGTATTCAAGGTGAAGCGATGATAAGTGTAGTTGTTGTTTTTTATTCTTTATATTGAATTACGTGCACATGTATTACCTGTAGGCGTTTCTTATTGCAGGAGTACATGCTTATTATCTTTTAGGCATTTCTAATTGCACGAGTACATGGTTTATTATTATGAAGGAGTACTGATAGCTTTAATGCGATCTCATATGGCGCATGATTAATTTATAATGTTTACGTGTAGGTGTATGTGTTTTATATTGATTTTAAATGTAGATGTACGACCGTAAGCATTTCTTATTGATATTAAATGCATCGCGTATTCAAGGTGAAGCGAATGATAAGTGTAGTTGTTGTTTTTTATTCTTTATATTGAATTTACGTGCACATGTATTACCTGTAGGCGTTTCTTATTGCAGGAGTACATGCTTAATTATCTTTTAGGCATTCTCATTGCACGAGTACATGGTTTATTATTATGAAGGAGTACTGATAGCTTTAATGCGATCTCATATGGCGCATGATTAATTTATAATGTTTACGTGTAGGTGTATGTGTTTTATATTGATTTTAAATGTAGATGTACGACCGTAAGCATTTCTTATTGATATTAAATGCATCGCGTATTCAAGGTGAAGCGAATGATAAGTGTAGTTGTTGTTTTTTATTCTTTATATTGAATTTACGTGCACATGTATTACCTGTAGGCGTTTCTTATTGCAGGAGTACATGCTTAATTATCTTTTAGGCATTTCTAATTGCACGAGTACATGGTTTATTATTATGAAGGAGTACTGATAGCTTTAATGCGATCTCATATGGCGCATGATTAATTTATAATGTTTACGTGTAGGTGTATGTGTTTTATATTGATTTTAAATGTAGATGTACGACCGTAAGCATTTCTTATTGATATTAAATGCATCGCGTATTCAAGGTGAAGCGAATGATAAGTGTAGTTGTTGTTTTTTATTCTTTATATTGAATTTACGTGCACATGTATTACCTGTAGGCGTTTCTTATTGCAGGAGTACATGCTTAATTATCTTTTAGGCATTTCTAATTGCACGAGTACATGGTTTATTATTATGAAGGAGTACTGATAGCTTTAATGCGATCTCATATGGCGCATGATTAATTTATAATGTTTACGTGTAGGTGTATGTGTTTTATATTGATTTTAAATGTAGATGTACGACCGTAAGCATTTCTTATTGATATTAAATGCATCGCGTATTCAAGGTGAAGCGAATGATAAGTGTAGTTGTTGTTTTTTATTCTTTATATTGAATTTACGTGCACATGTATTACCTGTAGGCGTTTCTTATTGCAGGAGTACATGCTTAATTATCTTTTAGGCATTTCTAATTGCACGAGTACATGGTTTATTATTATGAAGGAGTACTGATAGCTTTAATGCGATCTCATATGGCGCATGATTAATTTATAATGTTTACGTGTAGGTGTATGTGTTTTATATTGATTTTAAATGTAGATGTACGACCGTAAGCATTTCTTATTGATATTAAATGCATCGCGTATTCAAGGTGAAGCGAATGATAAGTGTAGTTGTTGTTTTTTATTCTTTATATTGAATTTACGTGCACATGTATTACCTGTAGGCGTTTCTTATTGCAGGAGTACATGCTTAATTATCTTTTAGGCATTTCTAATTGCACGAGTACATGGTTTATTATTATGAAGGAGTACTGATAGCTTTAATGCGATCTCATATGGCGCATGATTAATTTATAATGTTTACGTGTAGGTGTATGTGTTTTATATTGATTTTAAATGTAGATGTACGACCGTAAGCATTTCTTATTGATATTAAATGCATCGCGTATTCAAGGTGAAGCGAATGATAAGTGTAGTTGTTGTTTTTTATTCTTTATATTGAATTTACGTGCACATGTATTACCTGTAGGCGTTTCTTATTGCAGGAGTACATGCTTAATTATCTTTTAGGCATTTCTAATTGCACGAGTACATGGTTTATTATTATGAAGGAGTACTGATAGCTTTAATGCGATCTCATATGGCGCATGATTAATTTATAATGTTTACGTGTAGGTGTATGTGTTTTATATTGATTTTAAATGTAGATGTACGACCGTAAGCATTTCTTATTGATATTAAATGCATCGCGTATTCAAGGTGAAGCGAATGATAAGTGTAGTTGTTGTTTTTTATTCTTTATATTGAATTTACGTGCACATGTATTACCTGTAGGCGTTTCTTATTGCAGGAGTACATGCTTAATTATCTTTTAGGCATTTCTAATTGCACGAGTACATGGTTTATTATTATGAAGGAGTACTGATAGCTTTAATGCGATCTCATATGGCGCATGATTAATTTATAATGTTTACGTGTAGGTGTATGTGTTTTATATTGATTTTAAATGTAGATGTACGACCGTAAGCATTTCTTATTGATATTAAATGCATCGCGTATTCAAGGTGAAGCGAATGATAAGTGTAGTTGTTGTTTTTTATTCTTTATATTGAATTTACGTGCACATGTATTACCTGTAGGCGTTTCTTATTGCAGGAGTACATGCTTAATTATCTTTTAGGCATTTCTAATTGCACGAGTACATGGTTTATTATTATGAAGGAGTACTGATAGCTTTAATGCGATCTCATATGGCGCATGATTAATTTATAATGTTTACGTGTAGGTGTATGTGTTTTATATTGATTTTAAATGTAGATGTACGACCGTAAGCATTTCTTATTGATATTAAATGCATCGCGTATTCAAGGTGAAGCGAATGATAAGTGTAGTTGTTGTTTTTTATTCTTTATATTGAATTTACGTGCACATGTATTACCTGTAGGCGTTTCTTATTGCAGGAGTACATGCTTAATTATCTTTTAGGCATTTCTAATTGCACGAGTACATGGTTTATTATTATGAAGGAGTACTGATAGCTTTAATGCGATCTCATATGGCGCATGATTAATTTATAATGTTTACGTGTAGGTGTATGTGTTTTATATTGATTTTAAATGTAGATGTACGACCGTAAGCATTTCTTATTGATATTAAATGCATCGCGTATTCAAGGTGAAGCGAATGATAAGTGTAGTTGTTGTTTTTTATTCTTTATATTGAATTTACGTGCACATGTATTACCTGTAGGCGTTTCTTATTGCAGGAGTACATGCTTAATTATCTTTTAGGCATTTCTAATTGCACGAGTACATGGTTTATTATTATGAAGGAGTACTGATAGCTTTAATGCGATCTCATATGGCGCATGATTAATTTATAATGTTTACGTGTAGGTGTATGTGTTTTATATTGATTTTAAATGTAGATGTACGACCGTAAGCATTTCTTATTGATATTAAATGCATCGCGTATTCAAGGTGAAGCGAATGATAAGTGTAGTTGTTGTTTTTTATTCTTTATATTGAATTTACGTGCACATGTATTACCTGTAGGCGTTTCTTATTGCAGGAGTACATGCTTAATTATCTTTTAGGCATTTCTAATTGCACGAGTACATGGTTTATTATTATGAAGGAGTACTGATAGCTTTAATGCGATCTCATATGGCGCATGATTAATTTATAATGTTTACGTGTAGGTGTATGTGTTTTATATTGATTTTAAATGTAGATGTACGACCGTAAGCATTTCTTATTGATATTAAATGCATCGCGTATTCAAGGTGAAGCGAATGATAAGTGTAGTTGTTGTTTTTTATTCTTTATATTGAATTTACGTGCACATGTATTACCTGTAGGCGTTTCTTATTGCAGGAGTACATGCTTAATTATCTTTTAGGCATTTCTAATTGCACGAGTACATGGTTTATTATTATGAAGGAGTACTGATAGCTTTAATGCGATCTCATATGGCGCATGATTAATTTATAATGTTTACGTGTAGGTGTATGTGTTTTATATTGATTTTAAATGTAGATGTACGACCGTAAGCATTTCTTATTGATATTAAATGCATCGCGTATTCAAGGTGAAGCGAATGATAAGTGTAGTTGTTGTTTTTTATTCTTTATATTGAATTTACGTGCACATGTATTACCTGTAGGCGTTTCTTATTGCAGGAGTACATGCTTAATTATCTTTTAGGCATTTCTAATTGCACGAGTACATGGTTTATTATTATGAAGGAGTACTGATAGCTTTAATGCGATCTCATATGGCGCATGATTAATTTATAATGTTTACGTGTAGGTGTATGTGTTTTATATTGATTTTAAATGTAGATGTACGACCGTAAGCATTTCTTATTGATATTAAATGCATCGCGTATTCAAGGTGAAGCGAATGATAAGTGTAGTTGTTGTTTTTTATTCTTTATATTGAATTTACGTGCACATGTATTACCTGTAGGCGTTTCTTATTGCAGGAGTACATGCTTAATTATCTTTTAGGCATTTCTAATTGCACGAGTACATGGTTTATTATTATGAAGGAGTACTGATAGCTTTAATGCGATCTCATATGGCGCATGATTAATTTATAATGTTTACGTGTAGGTGTATGTGTTTTATATTGATTTTAAATGTAGATGTACGACCGTAAGCATTTCTTATTGATATTAAATGCATCGCGTATTCAAGGTGAAGCGAATGATAAGTGTAGTTGTTGTTTTTTATTCTTTATATTGAATTTACGTGCACATGTATTACCTGTAGGCGTTTCTTATTGCAGGAGTACATGCTTAATTATCTTTTAGGCATTTCTAATTGCACGAGTACATGGTTTATTATTATGAAGGAGTACTGATAGCTTTAATGCGATCTCATATGGCGCATGATTAATTTATAATGTTTACGTGTAGGTGTATGTGTTTTATATTGATTTTAAATGTAGATGTACGACCGTAAGCATTTCTTATTGATATTAAATGCATCGCGTATTCAAGGTGAAGCGAATGATAAGTGTAGTTGTTGTTTTTTATTCTTTATATTGAATTTACGTGCACATGTATTACCTGTAGGCGTTTCTTATTGCAGGAGTACATGCTTAATTATCTTTTAGGCATTTCTAATTGCACGAGTACATGGTTTATTATTATGAAGGAGTACTGATAGCTTTAATGCGATCTCATATGGCGCATGATTAATTTATAATGTTTACGTGTAGGTGTATGTGTTTTATATTGATTTTAAATGTAGATGTACGACCGTAAGCATTTCTTATTGATATTAAATGCATCGCGTATTCAAGGTGAAGCGAATGATAAGTGTAGTTGTTGTTTTTTATTCTTTATATTGAATTTACGTGCACATGTATTACCTGTAGGCGTTTCTTATTGCAGGAGTACATGCTTAATTATCTTTTAGGCATTTCTAATTGCACGAGTACATGGTTTATTATTATGAAGGAGTACTGATAGCTTTAATGCGATCTCATATGGCGCATGATTAATTTATAATGTTTACGTGTAGGTGTATGTGTTTTATATTGATTTTAAATGTAGATGTACGACCGTAAGCATTTCTTATTGATATTAAATGCATCGCGTATTCAAGGTGAAGCGAATGATAAGTGTAGTTGTTGTTTTTTATTCTTTATATTGAATTTACGTGCACATGTATTACCTGTAGGCGTTTCTTATTGCAGGAGTACATGCTTAATTATCTTTTAGGCATTTCTAATTGCACGAGTACATGGTTTATTATTATGAAGGAGTACTGATAGCTTTAATGCGATCTCATATGGCGCATGATTAATTTATAATGTTTACGTGTAGGTGTATGTGTTTTATATTGATTTTAAATGTAGATGTACGACCGTAAGCATTTCTTATTGATATTAAATGCATCGCGTATTCAAGGTGAAGCGAATGATAAGTGTAGTTGTTGTTTTTTATTCTTTATATTGAATTTACGTGCACATGTATTACCTGTAGGCGTTTCTTATTGCAGGAGTACATGCTTAATTATCTTTTAGGCATTTCTAATTGCACGAGTACATGGTTTATTATTATGAAGGAGTACTGATAGCTTTAATGCGATCTCATATGGCGCATGATTAATTTATAATGTTTACGTGTAGGTGTATGTGTTTTATATTGATTTTAAATGTAGATGTACGACCGTAAGCATTTCTTATTGATATTAAATGCATCGCGTATTCAAGGTGAAGCGAATGATAAGTGTAGTTGTTGTTTTTTATTCTTTATATTGAATTTACGTGCACATGTATTACCTGTAGGCGTTTCTTATTGCAGGAGTACATGCTTAATTATCTTTTAGGCATTTCTAATTGCACGAGTACATGGTTTATTATTATGAAGGAGTACTGATAGCTTTAATGCGATCTCATATGGCGCATGATTAATTTATAATGTTTACGTGTAGGTGTATGTGTTTTATATTGATTTTAAATGTAGATGTACGACCGTAAGCATTTCTTATTGATATTAAATGCATCGCGTATTCAAGGTGAAGCGAATGATAAGTGTAGTTGTTGTTTTTTATTCTTTATATTGAATTTACGTGCACATGTATTACCTGTAGGCGTTTCTTATTGCAGGAGTACATGCTTAATTATCTTTTAGGCATTTCTAATTGCACGAGTACATGGTTTATTATTATGAAGGAGTACTGATAGCTTTAATGCGATCTCATATGGCGCATGATTAATTTATAATGTTTACGTGTAGGTGTATGTGTTTTATATTGATTTTAAATGTAGATGTACGACCGTAAGCATTTCTTATTGATATTAAATGCATCGCGTATTCAAGGTGAAGCGAATGATAAGTGTAGTTGTTGTTTTTTATTCTTTATATTGAATTTACGTGCACATGTATTACCTGTAGGCGTTTCTTATTGCAGGAGTACATGCTTAATTATCTTTTAGGCATTTCTAATTGCACGAGTACATGGTTTATTATTATGAAGGAGTACTGATAGCTTTAATGCGATCTCATATGGCGCATGATTAATTTATAATGTTTACGTGTAGGTGTATGTGTTTTATATTGATTTTAAATGTAGATGTACGACCGTAAGCATTTCTTATTGATATTAAATGCATCGCGTATTCAAGGTGAAGCGAATGATAAGTGTAGTTGTTGTTTTTTATTCTTTATATTGAATTTACGTGCACATGTATTACCTGTAGGCGTTTCTTATTGCAGGAGTACATGCTTAATTATCTTTTAGGCATTTCTAATTGCACGAGTACATGGTTTATTATTATGAAGGAGTACTGATAGCTTTAATGCGATCTCATATGGCGCATGATTAATTTATAATGTTTACGTGTAGGTGTATGTGTTTTATATTGATTTTAAATGTAGATGTACGACCGTAAGCATTTCTTATTGATATTAAATGCATCGCGTATTCAAGGTGAAGCGAATGATAAGTGTAGTTGTTGTTTTTTATTCTTTATATTGAATTTACGTGCACATGTATTACCTGTAGGCGTTTCTTATTGCAGGAGTACATGCTTAATTATCTTTTAGGCATTTCTAATTGCACGAGTACATGGTTTATTATTATGAAGGAGTACTGATAGCTTTAATGCGATCTCATATGGCGCATGATTAATTTATAATGTTTACGTGTAGGTGTATGTGTTTTATATTGATTTTAAATGTAGATGTACGACCGTAAGCATTTCTTATTGATATTAAATGCATCGCGTATTCAAGGTGAAGCGAATGATAAGTGTAGTTGTTGTTTTTTATTCTTTATATTGAATTTACGTGCACATGTATTACCTGTAGGCGTTTCTTATTGCAGGAGTACATGCTTAATTATCTTTTAGGCATTTCTAATTGCACGAGTACATGGTTTATTATTATGAAGGAGTACTGATAGCTTTAATGCGATCTCATATGGCGCATGATTAATTTATAATGTTTACGTGTAGGTGTATGTGTTTTATATTGATTTTAAATGTAGATGTACGACCGTAAGCATTTCTTATTGATATTAAATGCATCGCGTATTCAAGGTGAAGCGAATGATAAGTGTAGTTGTTGTTTTTTATTCTTTATATTGAATTTACGTGCACATGTATTACCTGTAGGCGTTTCTTATTGCAGGAGTACATGCTTAATTATCTTTTAGGCATTTCTAATTGCACGAGTACATGGTTTATTATTATGAAGGAGTACTGATAGCTTTAATGCGATCTCATATGGCGCATGATTAATTTATAATGTTTACGTGTAGGTGTATGTGTTTTATATTGATTTTAAATGTAGATGTACGACCGTAAGCATTTCTTATTGATATTAAATGCATCGCGTATTCAAGGTGAAGCGAATGATAAGTGTAGTTGTTGTTTTTTATTCTTTATATTGAATTTACGTGCACATGTATTACCTGTAGGCGTTTCTTATTGCAGGAGTACATGCTTAATTATCTTTTAGGCATTTCTAATTGCACGAGTACATGGTTTATTATTATGAAGGAGTACTGATAGCTTTAATGCGATCTCATATGGCGCATGATTAATTTATAATGTTTACGTGTAGGTGTATGTGTTTTATATTGATTTTAAATGTAGATGTACGACCGTAAGCATTTCTTATTGATATTAAATGCATCGCGTATTCAAGGTGAAGCGAATGATAAGTGTAGTTGTTGTTTTTTATTCTTTATATTGAATTTACGTGCACATGTATTACCTGTAGGCGTTTCTTATTGCAGGAGTACATGCTTAATTATCTTTTAGGCATTTCTAATTGCACGAGTACATGGTTTATTATTATGAAGGAGTACTGATAGCTTTAATGCGATCTCATATGGCGCATGATTAATTTATAATGTTTACGTGTAGGTGTATGTGTTTTATATTGATTTTAAATGTAGATGTACGACCGTAAGCATTTCTTATTGATATTAAATGCATCGCGTATTCAAGGTGAAGCGAATGATAAGTGTAGTTGTTGTTTTTTATTCTTTATATTGAATTTACGTGCACATGTATTACCTGTAGGCGTTTCTTATTGCAGGAGTACATGCTTAATTATCTTTTAGGCATTTCTAATTGCACGAGTACATGGTTTATTATTATGAAGGAGTACTGATAGCTTTAATGCGATCTCATATGGCGCATGATTAATTTATAATGTTTACGTGTAGG